>JAVGWX010000008.1:2283975-2771475 GCA_036924085.1 Ariolimax columbianus
TAACTAACCTCTACATCTAAGGACTTCTGAGGTCAGCGTAGACTTGGGGTGACAGATCAACGGCTGACTGACTTCTGACGTCAGTGTAGACTGGGGGTGACAGATCAAAAGCTGACTTACTTCTAAGGTCAGAGTAGAGGACAGATGATAGATCGAGTGCTGACTGCTAATCTCAGTGTAGAGTAGAGATGACAGATCGTGAAATGGCTTCTAGCCGCCAATACACTGCCTGGATACTAAGCTTATATCTGGTTCTGCTAATTGAAATCTGCCACTGGCACTACAGATATGATATCAAGCAGTGACCCACCTTATACCTTCATCAGCTCCTGCCCCAGGTCATTTAAATAACCAGAGATCCCGTGATCTAACCAGGCTAACGTCGCGAGACGACGGTCGTGGTGTGGATTGCCTGTGTTCAATAAGTTGTGGCGACTATGCCATTAAACTGCTGGATTTAACCAAGATGAATCACTGAGATGTGGACAGCTCTGAAATGTGCTGTGTGTGGACGACCGCCTCCGCCATTTTTCAATTACGATTCTTAATGAATTCGATCGGTAGACAGTTCAATCGAAAGGCAATCCCATACTCGGCACTGCAGCGGGGGATGAAGTGGTAGAGACTTGGCATCAGTGAGTTGGTGGGGCCAGTTCCTGCCTTTGTGGTATTTACTTTCCCAACAGTAGGTCATGAAGCCATGTACATCTAGGTCGACAGGAGAGTGTCGATATCGGGTAACGAGTTCGGCATCTTTACGATGAGAAGCGAGGCTGCTGTTGTCATGTGTGTGTGTTTTATGTTGTCAGGTGTTTGTGTTGTCTGATGTATATGTTTTCTGTTGTCTGATGCATATATTTTCTGTTTTCTATTGACAAATGTATATATTTGATGCTGTCTGGCTTATATGTTTTCTGTCGTGCATGTTTTCTGTTGTGCATGTTTTCTGTTGTGCATGTTTTCTGTCGTGCATGTTTTCTGTCGTGCATGTTTTCTGTATCTGGTGTATATGTTTTCTGTCGTGCATGTTTTCTGTCGTGCATGTTTTCTGTCGTACATGTTTTCTGTCGTACACGTTTTCTATCCTGCATGTTTTCTGTTCCCTGATGTACTTATAACAAACTTGATCGTCCGGCTGTTGACGTAACTGACCAGCCTCCCACTGAGAGCCTATTTAGTGTCTCGTCTGATTTTCTTCGCAACATTTTCTACACAATAATAATATCAGTGAGTTACATTCCCAACTTCCCCACTCACACCAACATAACAACACAACGTCCTAACTCACAACAACATAGAGACACACTGTCCCAACTCACAACAACATAACAACACAACGTCCCAACTCACATCAACATAACAACACAGCGTCCCAACTCACAACAACATAACAACACAGCGTCCCAACTCACAACAACATAACAACACAACGTCCCAACTCACACCAACATAACAACACAGCGTCCCAACTCACAACAACATAACAACACAGCGTCCCAACTCACAACAACATAACAACACAACGTCCCAACAACATAACAACACAACGTCCTAACTCACACCAACATAACAACACAACGTCCTAACTCACAACAACATAACAACACAACGTCCCAACTTTTTCCTTTGTTTGTGGAAATGGCTGACTCGATTCTAACGAGCAACCAGTTCTTGGTTGTTGATGCTATTCGACAGGAAAACTGAATTTCCTTTAGAGATAATAAGGTATATATGACACACTGACGCGGTCCCGTCTAGTTTATCAGTTAAACCACACCAAACTATTCGTAACAGTTTCCCTATTTCCCCTGGGATAGAGTTTTCTTTCTTTGGTGCTCAAACTACTGTGGCGGGAGGTGTGTGAGCCTTAGTGATTGATGGATTCTTTGATCTACGTCAGCAGACGTTATCTACGGACAAAATCAATGCGAGCCTCCCGCAATCTGAAGCCGCCATTAAACTGTCGCCAGTAATGACCAATATACAAACATATCGTGATGCGCCTGTCAGCAGACGTCAAGTTAAGACGGCCATGTTTATTTGATCAAATTTGCGAGCCTATCACGTCCCTATCGACTTGTCAACTCTCACGACAGTCGGGTTTTCCTGGATGGTTGACCAATGAGGTTCTCTGTGGTGCTGACGTTATTGATAATGGTCAAATTAAATACTCAATGGTCTCCGATTTGTAACACTTAGTCTCTTAGTCAGAATAAACACACGAGTTATGTCCCTGCTCGAGTTAGTTCAGTGCTGTCGGGCAGGAAAGATAGGAAAACCCAATCGGGCGGGAGTCACTGCAGCAGACAGCGTCTCACGTCTGACAGCCTGCGTCAGGGTCAGAGAACCATTGCTTCAAAGGGATTTTCCTTGAAACAGACTGCAACCATTCAGTCTGTCTAAGGAAATAGAGAAGGCAAACTTTACCCTCAAAATGTCGTATTGAAACCGTATGAATGGGACCGAAAGTCCCAGATCGCATCCTCGCTGCAGCCTAGGACACAACGTAATATCGTTCTTTTAAAGAAGAACGCCGAAATAAATGACAATAAAAAACAAAAGCGAATGGAGAAAACGGCGAATAAGAAACAAGAGCAGCACACAAAAAAAGAGGAAAAAGAACAAGAAAAGAAAACGAAAAACAAGGAGGAGCAAGATTCAGATAAAGAAAAAAGATTAGGAAAACGAAGAGAAAGACAAAGAAGAAAAGAAAATTTTAAGAAAAAGAAAATGTTGAGAAGAAAGAAAGACGAAAAAGAGGAAGAAGGGAAAAGTAGAAAAAGGGAAGAAAGAGAATAGGAAAATGTGACGATGAAAAAGAAGAAGAAGAAGAAGAAGAAGAAGAAATGTTAAGAAAATAAGAAAAAGGTGGAAAAGAGGAGGAAAAAGACGATGAAGGGGGATAAAGAAAACAAATATGATTTTATAAATTCAGAGAACGAAAAGAATGAGTAGAAAGATAAAAGGAAGAATAAAAACGTACAACTATCTCCTCCATATTCTATCTCATCTCAAACCCTGTCTAGACTAACTTCCCTTCTCTCATCTCAAACCCTGTCTACAGAATGATACCCCACCTGTACACCTAATTCAAGACAGGTACCACCAGCCTAAGTTACTGCGACCTGGCAGGCATGTCTGCAGCACATGTACTTCATGACTGTCTCCAGAACACAGATCTGAGGAGAAGAAAAGGGCCCATGCCCTCGAGGACGAATTGTAGGCCAGTACTGGGAACCTAAATAAGATAATGGACTTTATTGGAGGTGCAGTTGAAGGAATAGGCCTTCATACCAGGTCGGATAGCAGACTGTTTAACCTGGCAACATGGGACGATGAGGCTAACATCTGGTCAGGCAAAACACAAAGGTCACAGAATGTTAGCCAGGGTCAGGGAAATATAGTAGTCAAGACCTTCACCTGACCTCATCGTTGGTCGTCCTGGAAACGGGCTATTGTCGAGGACAACAGTCTGGCTAACAAGGTGAGGTTCGACATGATCCCTGTAGTAGTGAGCGACACGCAGATGAAGCCAAGCCGGAAGACAAATGTGATGGGTCAGGACATGAATGCCGAGGTTCTTTGCCTGACTCAAGTCGCGTGTCTTTGCCCGCCTCAAGCCGCGTGACTTTACCAGCCTCAAGTCGCGTGTCTTTGCCCGCCTCAAGTCGCGTGTCTTTGCCCGCCTCAAGTCGCGTGTCTTTGCCCGCCTCAAGTCACGTGTCTTTGCCCGCCTCAATTCACGTGTCTTTGTCCGCCTCAAGTCGCGTGTCTTTGCCCGCCTCAAGTCGCGTGTCTTTGCCCGCCTCAAGTCGCGTGTCTTTGCCCGCCTCAAGTCACGTGTCTTTGCCCGCCTCAAGTCACGTGTCTTTGCCCGCCTCAAGTCGCGTGTCTTTGCCCGCCTCAAGTCGCGTGTCTTTGCTCGCCTCAAGTCACGTGTCTTTGCCTGCCTCAAGTCGCGTGACTGGATACCTTAAACTACCCATAAAAACCAAGGCTTCAGCTTACAGTGCCTTCATCACAAATGAAGGCTTGGACAACCCACGTACATAAGGAAACGAACCTCTAGCCCTTCCACCTAAAGTGCGTGCCTTTGTGACATCCTCTGTATCATTATTGCTTACCGTAAGCCCAGATCTCCTGTCGTACCGTAAGCCCAGATCTCCTGTCGTACCGTAAGCCCAGATCTCCTGTCTTACCGTAAGCCCACCTATCAGGCTCACACAACTCCAAAGAATCAAATCATATCCGTCACCATCTCCGCGTAGGACTGCAATGGGTCTCCAACGTCGCTTGTCCCTTCCTTGATGATGTAATCTGACAGGATTTTCACTGCTTAGATCTAGATGCAATCCTCTTACATCGTTGTCTTCCTCTGACAGGCTCGCCTTCAACTTTGTCTTCCAGCCCATAATTCCAGCCAGGTGTTGAGTGCTCTGTTGTGACCCAAATATTGTAGCTGCCCTACTCTCATTATTTGTTAGCCCATGTTCTCTGAGACCTACTTATTGTGGTCCCATTCCTCTATCAATCTATATTTCAAAGAGCACAATTCTCCTCTCCAACTTATTTCGCTGTCCATGTTTCTCCGCCACACAAGAATATGATCACTGATTATTTTCGAATTGTTAATTTTTTTTGGTTTAATGGGACATATGAGTCGTGTTGGCGAAAACAGTTGAGGGCACTTCGTAGATTGTTTTCTCTTCCGCATTGATATCTCACATACCCCAACCCATGTTATCACACCCCCCACACCCCAACCCATGTTATCCCATCCCCCACATCCCAACCCATGTTATCCCATCCCCCACATCCCAACCCATGTTATCACACCCCCCATACCCTAACCCATGTTATCACACCCCCCATATTCCAACCCATGTTATCACACCCCCCATACCCTAACCCATGTTATCACCCCCCCATATCCCAACCCATGTTATCACACCCCCCATACCCTAACCCATGTTATCACCCCCCCCCCATATCCCAACCCATGTTATCCTATCCCCCATATCCCAACCCATGTTATCACCCCCCCCATATCCCAACCCATGTTATCACACCCCCCCCCATATCCCAACCCATGTTATCCTATCCCCCATATCCCAACCCATGTTATCACACCCCCCCCATATCCCAACCCATGTTATCACACCCCCCCTATATCCCAACCCATGTTATCACACCCCCCATATCCCAACCCATGTTATCACACACCCCCCCATATCCCAACCCATGTTATCACACCCCCCCCCATATCCCAACCCATGTTATCACACCCCCCCCCCATATCCCAACCCATGTTATCACACACCCCCCCCCCATATCCCAACCCATGTTATCACACACCCCCCCCCCATATCCCAACCCATGTTATCACACCCCCCCCCCCATATCCCAACCCATGTTATCACACCCCCCCCCATATCCCAACCCATGTTATCACACACCCCCCCCCATACCCCAACCCATGTTATCACACCCCCCACATCCCAACCCATGTTATCCCACCCCCCCCCATACCCCAACCCATGTTATCACACACCCCCCCCCCCCCATATCCCAACCCATGTTATCACACCCCCCACATCCCAACCCATGTTATCCCACCCCCCCCATACCCCAACCCATGTTATCACACACCCCCCCCCACATCCCAACCCATGTTATCCCACCCTCCCCCCCCCCACATCCCAACCCATGTTATCCCACCCCCCCCCCCACATCCCAACCCATGTTATCCCACCCCCAAGATATAAGAATCTCTGGACTTGTCCCAGTATCTGATCTATTACTCGTATCTCTGTATCTGATTTCCTGTCTACCTCGTTAATTATGTCGTAGCTGGATTTCTCTGTGTTAATGTCCAATCCATATTCTGGACTTACGTAGCTCACTTGATTTCCTAATTCTAGTCATTCGTGTCCATTTCCAGCTAGGAGAATGTTGACCTTGTCTCTAACACGTTGGTGTGACCAGACGCTCAGGAACATCAGCTATCGTTCAAAATGCTAATTCGAAGGCACGCGTCATCCAAGTTAAGCTAAGTACATCCAGACGACCGCAGTGTGACCCGACATTATCGCCGATATCCTCTTCATTATCCTGGTTGTTGCTGTCGCCACGTTCATCCTATCGTCTGTCAAGGATGTGACAACAACGTCTACCCGGCCTAGACTACCACAAAGAACGCAACTAATGCAGAAAAGCCGCGGATCGAGCGCGGCGTTTACAAAGATGTAAATATCAGCTCTACAGGGGAACAGCTGTTCTGTGGTCTTCGCGTTGTGCAGTCTTTGTTATGGTTCTGTTCAGCGATGCTCAAGAGTTGACATTTGACTTACTTGTGTTGACTTACATACCCTTAAACACTAGCGTGGTACCAGGTTTGACAAGAGAACCATTGTAACCTCCCAAGTATGTCATAATGTGTTTCAACAGCTACTAATCTCATCATGTAAAATTTCTGCTATTGAAAGCACCACTGAATGTGCTCAAACACAGGCTTCCTGTGAAAGGGCAGCAGCCGTTTGTTTCATGCATGGAAAGGTTAATCAGTCAATGGAACGCCCTGATAAATGCAACAGGATTGTCTGTGATGCAAGGGATCTCACTTTCGTTCAGAGTTAGAAAACAGGATTCAACTGAAACCATTTTTAAAGCGACAAACAGACTTTCTTGTGGCTATAAACGTGTCTCTTTTGTGTTTTTAAGCAGACATTTCTTGTTGCTATAAACAGGCAATTGTGGCTATAAATAGGCATCCCGTGGCTATAAACAGGTCTTTCTCGTGGCTATAAACAGACCTTTCTTGTAGCTGTAAACAGTCGTCTTTTAAAGCTGCAAATAAATGTTGCTAGGGCCTAAAACGGTTTCTAAGATCTGCAAACAGGTCTTCTAAGGACCCAGCAGGTCAATATTTTGGCTATAAACGAACCTTATAAGGATCCACCAAGTCAATATTTTGGCTATAAACGAACCTTATAAGGACCCAACTGGTCAATATTTTGGCTATAAACGAACCTTATAAGGACCCAACAGGTCAATATTTTGGCTATAAACGAACCTTATAAGGACCCAACAGGTCAATATTTTGGCTATAAACGAACCTTATAAGGATCCACCAGGTCAATATTTTGGCTATAAACGAACCTTATAAGGACCCAACTGGTCAATATTTTGGCTATAAACGAACCTTATAAGGACCCAACAGGTCAATATTTTGGCTATAAACGAACCTTATAAGGACCCAACAGGTCAATATTTTGGCTATAAACGAACCTTATAAGGATCCACCAAGTCAATATTTTGGCTATAAACGAACCTTATAAGGACCCAACTGGTCAATATTTTGGCTATAAACGAACCTTATAAGGACCCAACAGGTCAATATTTTGGCTATAAACGAACCTTATAAGGACCCAACAGGTCAATATTTTGGCTATAAACGAACCTTATAAGGACCCAACTGGTCAATAGTTTGGCTATAAACGAACCTTATAAGGACCCAACAGGTAAATATTTTGGCTATAAACGAACCTTATAAGGACCCAACAGGTCAATATTTTGGCTATAAACGAACCTTATAAGCACCCAACAGGTCAATATTTCGGCTATAAACGAACCTTATAAGGACCCAACAGGTCAATATTTTGGCTATAAACGAACCTTATAAGCACCCAACAGGTCAATATTTTGGCTATAAACGAACCTTATAAACACCCAACAGGTCAATATTTTGGCTATAAACGAACCTTATAAGGACCCAACAGGTCATTATTTTGGCTATAAACGAACCTTATCAGCACCCAACAGGTCAATATTTTGGCTATAAACGAACCTTATAAGCACCCAACAGGTCAATATTTCGGCTATAAACGAACCTTATAAGGACCCAACAGGTCAATATTTTGGCTATAAACGAACCTTATAAGCACCGAACAGGTCAATATTTTGGCTATAAACGAACCTTATAAGCACCCAACAGGTCAATATTTTGGCTATAAACGAACCTTATAGTGGCTTCAATAGACAAATGTGAATTTGAGTAAATGAGAATTTCTGTTAATTTGAATTTATGGGTTAATAAGAATTTATGGGTTAATGAGGATTTCTGGGTTAATGAGAATTTGAGTTAATGAGAATTTCTGAGTTAATGTGAATTTCTTGGTTAATGAGAATTTCTGGGTTAATGATAATTTCTGTTAATATGAATTTTTGGGTTGATGTTAATTTCTGGGATAGTGTGAATCTCTATGTTCATGTGAATCTTTGGATTAATGTGCATCGTTTGATAAATCAATCTCTGAGGTAATTTCTATCTTCCGGAACATGTGAATCTGTGGGCTCATGTGAATCTCCAAGTTAATGTGAATTTCTGGGTTAATGTGAATCTCTGGATTAATGTGAGTATCTGGGTTAATGTGAATCTCCAGGTTAATGTGAATCTGTGGGCTAATGTGAATCTCTGAGTTAATGTGAATCTGAGGGCTCGTGTGAATCTCTGGGTTAATGTGAAACTGTGGGCAGTTCTTGTGGTTAAACATTTTATCGCTTTGGTCTAATATCACCAACGTGGATGCAGTAGCCTGTGTTGAACGAGACAAAATCAGTACAACTATTTTGCTGTGCTCTCACTGTGCAGCTGTTTTGCTATATTTTGTGAGTGCCTCCTTGCAGCAAGGCTGATGCATATACCATTCGTATGTTGGCTCCTTGCTTCAAGCCTGATCCATATACCATTCGTATGTTGGCTCCTTGCTTCAAGCCTGATCCATATACCATTCGTACGTTGGCTCTAGCTGAAGCATGGGACCAACACTACAGCTGGTCAATGAATACTGTTCTCCAGCACTTGCTGTTGAACGGCTTCCACTGGTTTTACATAATGAAATTGCTAGCCCTGTGCACAATCCTCTTTAGTCCCCTTCTACGATTTGATGGCTACAATCATTCAATCCTTGTAAATCAGATAACCTTAAGCATGATAGTAGTCCCTCTCAATCATGACGTGCTGTAGGGTGATGGGAGATGTAGCTCTCTGAGTTGTGGTTTTCTATCTCGCTGCGGCGTTGTCGTTTGCCTCTTCGTTTTCCAGAAGCTTCTATTCCTCCGTGATGAGTTGGCTCTTCAGAGCACATCTTCACTGGAGTCAGTCTGCAGTTTCATCTCCCCAAGAATGTCAGCCCCATGCCTTCATGTCTCTAATACACACATTTTTCAACCTCGGCTGTTGTCGGTTAACTGTCTGTTTGCTATTTGCCAACTGTCCATAGAGGACATCTTTTGGAATGAGGTCATCTTCCCTACAACGAATATGACCAAGCCATCGTAGTCTTTGCTGTCTAAGTACAAGTCTAAGTGCACATGCTTGTGAGACCCGTGCGAGAGTACACCTCTGTATTTGTCACTGTTCATGTAATTCAAAGGATGGGTCGCAGGCGCCACAGATGGAAGCATGTGCTCTTGTTCAGCATAGGTTGAAGGTCAAACTCTTCCTGCCTCACGGGATACCAGTTTATGGGAAAGGCTTCGTGAGAAAACCCTGAGGACAAATCTGCATCCTGTGACATCTCCAGTCATCTCGATAATGTCTTGCCACTGGCCAAACGTAGCTCAGGATGAGAGACTGAGGTTGGAGAATTGTGGACAAGTTTTTCTCACTTTAATCCAAATCACTGCTATCTTTTCTGATTCTTGGCAATAAGGTGAACTGTTTCCTCCTCGAAGAACTGAATGTCAGGTCCTCTACAACAGAAGATGCTATAATGTGCAATATTGAGTTCCCCAAAAGCATTGTAAAATCTCTTGATCAGCAACCCTGTGCTGATCAAGAGATTTTACAATGCTTTTGGGGAAACTCAATATTGCACATTATAGCATCTCTGTTGTAGAGGCCTGACATACAGTTCTCGAGGAGGAACCAGCACAACTTATTGCAAGAATCAGAACAAGATAGTCATCGTTTTGGGGCATGTTGTGAGAATGGGAAAGATGTCATGACAGAGGCAGAGGAAGGCCGAGAGGCACCTGATGATGATGTTAAACTCAAATGCCAGGTACCCATTTACAGCTGGGTCGACTGGAGGAGCACAGGGTGCGAATGACGGCTTGAATTTGTTTTTTGTCTGCGCGTGATTTCGAACCTTGGCACACTGTAATCCCAGTCAATTAGGTCCCCTCAGTGTCGACCAGGCTACACGCTCCACGAACTATCTCTAGTAGGCCGTAATATCATTGACATCTTGACCCCGGGCAGAGGACCAGGCAGTGACGGGATCCCACCTGATTTGATCAACCGCTGTCTGTGACTGACTGCCAGTTGGCAGATATTGACGGAACTTACTGTGGATAAGAGTGGCGATCAAAGGGAAGCAATCGTAAAATAAATCCGCAGACGTTCTAAAACCGGAAGAGTTAAGCATTCTGACTAGAATCATATTTCGGTTTTCGCTCTCAATCTGAAATCATATATATAGACCATTTCTCCCTCTCTCTCTCTCGCTCTCTCTCTCTCACTCACACACACACACAAACACGCACGCACACTCGCACACACACACACACACACGCACACACTCGCTCACACATTCTCAAACACATACACACACTCTCTGCCAACATATTATAATATAAACAAAGAACAGAGACATGAACCAAACCTCAGATTTATAATATCAAGTTACCATTGACTAGAGCACATTTCTGCACAAAGATAAACTAAGGATTAAAGTGTACATGCTTGATACAGTCCAATAATAAGTCTGTCAAAGGGTACAATCTGATTTCATGCAGCAGACGACATATTTGTGAGAGTTTCATAGATCCCCAAACTCAGACATCATGGTGAGGTAGGCCAGTATTCAACCACAGACCACATCCATTTGCTTGTATCAGATTGTGCTGACTTTTTGGATGTTTTGCGGTCGGCCTAGGATTAGTTTACTTTACAGTAGGACAGAAATATCGCCACAACCCATTTACAACCTAGGCCACATGAAAAAAAGGAGAGTATAGCTGTCTATGTGTCATCTTAAGCAACCATGGGAATAAGAGCCTGCTGAACAGACACACTCTGTACTGAACGATTCGCCCACTCGTGGGAAATGAGCGAACGAGCACTTTCATTACGTGACATTCATACTGTCCCACTTGAACCGGGACATCCGAGCACAGATTCGAGGGCATGGAGAGATTTACCACACACCTTATTTCATCCACGCCTAATCCCACACCGGGCCCCACCCAGGCATAATCCCACACCTGGCCCCACCCAGGTCTAATCCCACACCTGGCATCTCCATAATTGATCCCACACATGATCCCATTTCGGCCTAATCCCACACCCGGTTAGTCTAAACTTGATCTCATGTCTGATCCCACACCTAACAGAATCTTGGCCTGAACCACACCTGGCCGTGTCCAGGCATGAACCACATTTGACTCCATCCGACTTGATACAATACCTAACCCCATTCAGGCCCGATTCCACATCTACCCGCATACATACTTGATACCACATCTGACCCCGTTCAGACTTGAACTCACACCCGAACCATACCAGACGATCCTATTTCTACCCTCGTCCAGACTTGATCCTATATCTACCTCCATCCAGACTTGATCCTATATCTACCTCCATCCAGACTTGAACCAACACCCGACCCCGTCCAGACTTGAACCAACACCCAACCCCGTCCAGACTTGAACCAACACCCGACCCCGTCCAGACTTGAACCAACACCCGACCCCGTCCAGACTTGATCCTATACCTACCTCCATCCAGACTTGATCCTATATCTACCCCCATCCAGACTTGAACCAACACCCGACCCCATCCAGACTTGAACCAACACCCGACCCCGTCCAGACTTGAACCCACACCCGACCCCGCCACACCTGACTCCGTCCAGATTTGAACCCACACCCAACCCCTCCACATCCGATCCCGTCCAGACTTGAACCCAAAACCCGATCCCGTCCAGACTTGAACCCACACCCGACCCCGTCCAGACCCACACCTGACCCACTCAGCAGATGCACATCTCCAGCCCTAGTCAACTTGTCATGCTTATTTAAGTGAATACGTTTCTTATATGGCGTCCAGATTTGGCCATTTCAACCTCGACACCCGAGGGGAGTTAGGCAGTGACACCGAGGGCTTGACCCCACATCTGACCCCATCCAGTAGGAACGCGCGTCCAAGCCTGGGAGACTTGGTCTGCTCGTTCAGAGAGTACGTACTCCCGCCCAGGCTGCTGACGTCAGAGCACGAGCCGTGCAGGTCGTACAGACACCTCAGCTGGTGGATACTGTCCTGGAATTGGCTGAACTGCTTCAGGAGTGACCTGTCCTGCTCTTTCATCTCAAGCTGTGAAAGACATCAGGTACACAAGTCAATTTATGAATTAGACGTAAGTCACGTAAGATAAATTTATTAATTAAATTAAAATCACGCAAGATAAATTTATGAATTGAATTAGACATGAGTCACACAAGATAAATTTATGAATTAGACACAAGTCACACAAGATAAATTGATGAATTAGACATGAGTCACACAAGATAAATTTATGAATTAGACATAAGTCACACAAGATAAATTTATGAATTAGACATAAGTTACACAAGATAAATGTATGAATTAGACATAAGTCACGCAAGATAAATTTATGAATTAGACATAGTCACACAAGACAAATTTATGAATTAGACATAAGTCACACAAGACAAATTTATGAATTAGACATAAGTTGAAGTGAACAAGCGACAAGGCGGTACATAAATTTATTTTAGAAACATCTCAGACATCAAGGTAGCAAGAATAGAAGGAGAGCGTCGTTAATGGCCAGGCAGAGAGACTACTTGGACCGATGACAGCTAGTTGAGTTGATGGTTAACAGATAAGAAAGGGTACACGCTCGTGACCAGGGCTTGAAATAAAGCGCTTGTCTGTGGCTTGTAAAAATGTTTGTTTTTTTACTAGTAAAAAATATCCCGTTTTTAATCGGTAATGACGTTTCTAATCGTTACTACATAACGACTCTCGCACGATTATTCATGATATTACGGTTAGAATAGATTGTACATAAGCTAGCTTATGAGGGTGATTCTAAATGACTGCCACATTTTAAACTTACTAAAGCCATCGATAAATGGTTCTACAGTACTAAAACAACATAGCATGTTCAAGGACACACACGCCATACCTCTGACAGCAGTGCATTTTGTATTAAGAAGAAATAGGCTAATACTGTGTAAGTAATACAATATATATTGGTTTGGTACGCATTGTTATGTAAAAATAAAAGTGACTGAGTGCCTAGTTTCAATGTGTTAACATAAACTGCATGACTGTAGTCCGACCATTCTGACTGGAAAAATTTTTGACAGACTGGTCAACCACCTCCTAACAGTTTTCAAGCCCTGATGATGTGACATATTGTCACAGAGCATTATAAGGTGACTTCCTTCACCTGGGTGTATCTTCTTCTTATTCCTCGTTCGTCTTCATACTTCAACGTCAATGGCAAAAGAAGGCGGCAGTCGACTCAAGGCTCTGTACACTTCCGTGCAGCGTCTCGTGGAAGGACACTGGCTGTTGCCAAACGTTACTTTTTTTTGTCGGTAAACAGTGGACAGGACTGCAAAATATGTTCTGCCGTCATTTGGGCTGTGCCGCAGGTACAAAGATCCGTAGTTCCAATCTTGAACTTAGTGTACAGATGACATCTCAGCCTGGTGTGACCCGTGTGTAGCCGGAGAATGATCACCTGGTCTCGCCTGGAGAACTGATGGTAGGCATCGTTTTCTATGTGGCCAGGGTGGTCTTCTTTCCATTACCTGGGTGTAAGATGTCAGACATGAAGCAGTGCCATTAAGACGTCAGACATGAAGCAGTGCCATTAAGACGTCAGATATGAAGCAGTGCCATTAAGACGTCAGACATGAAGCAGTGCCATGTACATCATCAGAGAGCATTGCTGCCCAGATCATGCGTGTCGGTGCTGGCACACTGTGTGACACAGTTAGTGACTGGGAAGGCTGGAGACGATTCACCTTTGTGCAGCACTCAAGCTATTATGAAACTGGCGGCCAACTGAAATGAATTTGCTGGGACAACCAATTTTCGTATACTTTGCCAGAGCCCTTCCTTGTTGGCGGTGTAACAGGCCTTGGTCAGCTAGACAACAATTGTTTACAGGTCAGAATGCTGTCCCTGTCACTTGTCTTGGAGCTGACGTGCTGTCTATATCATGCCGACCACCAGACGACCCACGCGAGCACAACCACTGGCCTCATAGGTGTAGGCCACGCTCAAGATGTTTAGTTAGGGATTGAGCAAGGCTCGGGCCGGAATTATTCCAGCGATTGACAGGACTACAAATGAGACAATGTATTAATGAGACTTCAATTTGTTAATGAGACATCAATGTATTAATGAGGTATCAATGTATTAATGAGACATAAATGTATTAATGAGGCATCAATGTATTAATGAGACTTCAATTTGTTAATGAGGCATCAATGTATTCATGAGACAATGTATTAATGAGACATCAATGTATTAAGGAGACAATGTATTCATGAGACAATGTATTAATGAGACATCAATGTATTAATGAGTCAATGTATTAATGAGGCATCATGTATTAATGAGACATCAATGTATTAATGAGATATTAATGAGACATCAATGTATTAATGAGACATCAATGTATTAATGAGACATCAATGTATTAATGAGACATCAATGTATTAATGAGACATCAATTTGTTAATGAGACATCAATTTGTTAATGAGACATCAGTGTATTAATGAGACATCAGTGTATTAATGAGACATTAATGAGACATTAATGTATTAATGAGACATTAATGTATTAATGAGACATCAGTGTATTAATGAGACATTAAGGTGTTAATGAGACAATGTATTATTCAGACATCAGTACAAGACCATTCATCCACTATTCTAGTGCTGGTGTGTGTACAACTACAAATCGCTATAACAACACAGACTTGTCCTGAGTGTGTCAAGTTCTAATTCCTTGTGTCAGTCCGTACACATTACCACGTCTGCCTACAGCACACAAACCCATTCGGTGCACTGATCACCATTAATCCCCTCAACACGCCTCCCCTGGCCCTGACCTGCACCTTCTGAAAACTGTCGTTTCCTCGGCTTCAGAATCAAGTAACACTTGGCCAAGTGTGGTATGAAGCGAAGGTGTGTGAGCTTGCTGTTAAATGATCTTAATGCACAGAATAGGGGCGGGGGAAATGGGAGGGGCTGGTGCTGCAGGAAAACAGAATATGCAAAGTTGGACAAAGGAGCGAACAAGACAAGCGCAGTAATACATGAACAGCGGGGACACGCAGCAAGATTGGAATAGCGATCCTGACATGTCTGTATTAAAGGTTAACAGCGCTAGACGGTATGCAGGTAGCAATTGCAGGTGACGGATGTTGGTTAGCAATCTGAGATGTTTGTACATCTTGTCGGAGAGTATTCTGGTTGATGTTTGAGTTGTACAAGATGATGGAAGATATCCTCATTTTTCTTCTCGTCTCCAGTTGTGTCCCTTAGATATAAGGAGTCGCAACTCTAGTCGGACAATTTACCTTGAAAGACTAACGCCTAGTCAGGCAAACCAAACTGATCGGACTATATTAGTTGAGGTCAGGAAAAACATAACGGTCAGACTATGTTAGTCGGCCTCATACAAATCAAACTGGTCAGACTATGTTAGTCGGGGTCAGACAAATGTTATGTGTTACACATCACTGCGTTCTCTCGCGCGCACGTTCTCCTGTGCGTCTCGCCCAGAGAAACTTTTCCTTCAATTTAAAACAGTTTGTGGCTAGAGTTTGTGGATTAGGATCGCTACTTTTATCAGTCGAACTATCATGACACTTCCCTAGTCGCATGACAGGCACCCATTTACAGCTGGATCGACTGGGGGATGACGGCTGTGGTAGTTGAATCCCCATACCTTTGCCATAAAAGCGAATGCTCTAACATTACACTAACCATGACCTAAACGATAGTTGCTCCATGATATCAGTAACTCCATCTTGCCCACAAGTGTCATCTGCTTGTCTAGAACAGAAGCTATCGAAGTCACGATCTCAGCTCTTCCCATGTCTGGGGCCCCAACTTGACCAGGCAAATCGATCCCCACCCAACCATTGAGGCTTGACTATTCTTCTTTGTCTGCGTTCGTTCTCTCACTCCCGCTACCAAGCCCTGAACGTTCTCAATCTCCCGCTACCAAACCCTGAACGTTCTCAATCTCCCGCTACCAAACCCTGAACGTTCTCAATCTCCCGCTACCAAGCCCTGAACGTTCTCAATCTCCCGCTACCAAGCCCTGAACGTTCTCAATCTCCCGCTATCAAGCCCTGAACGTTCTCAATCTCCCGCTATCAAGCCCTGAACGTTCTCAATCTCCCGCTATCAAGCCCTGAACGTTCTCAATCTCCCGCTATCAAGCCCTGAACGTTCTCAATCTCCCGCTATCAAGCCCTGAATATGCTTTGCAGGTAGCAGGATGTAGTCCTGAGAACGAAATGTGCTGTTTCGCTAGTTTACAGCTTGACTGCGATATTTGCATCTTTCGGTCCGACACGTCTGTCTTCGGCAGTTGATGTTTCTTATATTCCCTCATCTCTCAGCCAGTACCTGTCAAGTAAGGACCGGGAGACGTCTTCCTTGTTCATTTTCAAACACCCGTTACCAAGCCCTGAACGTTTTCAAACACCCGTTACCAAGCCCTGAACGTTCTCAAACACTCGCTACCAAGCCCTGAACGTTTCAAACACCCGCTACGAAGCCCTGAACGTTTCAAACACCCGCTACGAAGCCCTGAACGTTTTCAAACACCCCCTACCAAACCCTGAACGTTCTCAAATACCCGCTACCAAGCCCTGAAAAGGGCTTTGCGAGTAACAGAACGTTGTCCGGAGAACGGAATGCCTCGTTGGTACTGGCTCGATGATTGCCCTTGTTTAGCAGGTCTGTCCTCCCAGAGCTGATGTCACTTCCTTCAGTCCTCCCAGAGCTGATGTCACTTCCTTCTGTCCTCCCAGAGCTGATGTCACTTCCTTCTGTCCTCCCAGAGCTGATGTCACTTCCTTCAGTCCTCCCAGAGCTGATGTCACTTCCTTCAGTCCTCCCAGAGCCGATGTCACTTCCTTTAATCCTCCCAGAGCTGATGTCACTTCCTTCAGTCCTCCCAGAGCCGATGTCACTTCCTTTAATCCTCCCAGAGCTGATGTCACTTCCTTCTGTCCTCCCAGAGCTGATGTCACTTCCTTCAGTCCTACCAGAGCTGATGTCACTTCCTTCAGTCCTCCCAGAGCTGATGTCACTTCCTTCAGTCCTCCCAGAACTGCTGTCACTTCCTTCAGTCCTCCCAGAGCTGATGTCACTTCCTTCTGTCCTCCCAGAGCTGATGTCACTTCCTTCAGTCCTACCAGAGCTGATGTCACTTCCTTCAGTCCTCCCAGAGCTGATGTCACTTCCTTCAGTCCTCCCAGAGCTGATGTCACTTCCTTCAGTCCTACCAGAGCTGATGTCACTTCCTTCAGTCCTACCAGAGCTGATGTCACTTCCTTTAATCCTCCCAGAGCTGATGTCACTTCCTTCAGTCCTCCCAGAACTGCTGTCACTTCCTTCAGTCCTCCCAGAGCTGATGTCACTTCCTTCACCTCCATTCTCACACTGGATGTTGTTGTCCTGCATGCTCCACTCCGCTCAGCAACAACCTGACCTATAAACTCTTACCTGAGAAGTCTTGCCTCCTCGCCTTGCAGCCCCGACACATCGGTGTATCTGACGGCATCCCTATTTTGGGTGTTAAACCCTTAGGTGGTTAACCTACAGCTCTGCTTCCCGATTTCACCACTCCCTGTCTAGAGTTATGATGACTCTGTGGTGATCTGTCATTCTATTCCCAGTGGACCCACTCTCCTCTCTAGACTATCACCTCCACTGTCGGCCCCTGTCCGAGAGAAGGATGTAGGCCCCTGTTCTAGGAAAGGCGGTCGGCCCCTGTTCTAGGAAAGTATGTAGGCCCCTGTTCTAGGAAATGATGTAGGCCCCTGTTCTAGGAAATGATGTAGGCCCCTGTTCTAGGAAAGGCGGTCGGCCCCTGTTCTAGGAAAGTATGTAGGCCCCTGTTCTAGGAAAGTATGTAGGCCCCTGTTCTAGGAAATGATGTAGGCCCCTGTTCTAGGAAAGGCGGTCGGCCCCTGTTCTAGGAAAGTATGTAGGCCCCTGTTCTAGGAAATGATGTAGGCCCCTGTTCTAGGAAATGATGTAGGCCCCTGTTCTAGGAAAGGCGGTCGGCCCCTGTTCTAGGAAAGTATGTAGGCCTCTGTTCTAGGAAAGTATGTAGGCCCCTGTTCTAGGAAATGATGTAGGCCCCTGTTCTAGGAAAGGCTGTCGGCCCCAGTCTGAGAAAAGGCTGGCGGCCCATCATCCATAGTCATGTGGTTTAGGAAACACAGAGGACAACAGAACAGGCAGAGAAACGAAGAGGGCCAAACATTAAGTTCAACCAAATCACGGAAATCCCGCGAGAACAGCCAAGAACCGGGTGGATTGCGTCATCGAACTGTAATATGATGCTCCACAGGGGACTGAAAGGCCCAAAGCGGATAGCGAATAAAATGAACTTTTAAAAATGTCAAATTTCCATATTGACACGTTCGAGTGTGTATTTCAGTGGGAGCGGACATTTTGTTACAAATGTTTGACTTCGTGCGTCAAGAATGGATGCGAGCTCCCGATTGGATGAAAGGTAGGGTCATGGGTCATGGAAGTGTGTCCACAGTTGTACTAACGAAGGAGTTGGGGGGGGGGCGGGGGTTTGCGACATTAGCACAAGTACACATCAGTAGTCTACAAATATGGTTCCTCACGCACAACCAGCTTTGCCCTAGTGGCCGACGGTACAACTAGTGTAACATGTTGAAGCAAGCAAATCTTTGCACATTCCGAGCAAACAACAACACTCGGCCATCAAACGTCCTGGTTTCACTCTCAGACCACAACCAAAATAAATGTAAACATTTTAGTCACGTGACTGCTGTTGTTGGTCAAAGTTATCTCTGTCCTTAACTATTCGTGGCTTTCTTTGGTAGCAGGTTACAGTGGCTCTTCTAACGTTCCATGGAGTGCTAGAGAAGGTGGACCAGTGTCATCTAGCTGTAGTGTAGTGCGAGGCTGCTCAGTTGGGATTACAGTGCCAATCCCCACTTCGTTGACAGACTGCTGGGCCACAGCCTGTTTCAACGAACACGGATTTGATGTGGGGGGTCTTGAACAGTGTGTTTCACAAAACTCGGACTACTCTTCCCTCACACCTTGACCAGTATGTCTCACCTGGCCCCGTTTACTCTTCCCTCACACCTTGATCTGTATGTCTCACATGACCCTGATTACTCTTCTCTCCCACCTTGATCAGTATGTCTCACCTGGCCCCGTTTACTCTTCTCTCCCACCTTGATCAGTATGTCTCACCTGGCCCCGTTTACTCTTCTCTCCCACCTTGATCAGTATGTCTCACCTGGCCCCGTTTACTCATCTCTCCCACCTTGATCAGTATGTCTCACCTGGCCCCGTTTACTCTTCTCTCCCACCTTGATCAGTATGTCTCACCTGGCCCCGTTTACTCTTCTCTCCCACCTTGATCAGTATGTCTCACCTGGCCCCGTTTACTCATCTCTCCCACCTTGATCAGTATGTCTCACCTGGCCCCGTTTACTCTTCTCTCCCACCTTGATCAGTATGTCTCACCTGGCCCCGTTTACTCTTCTCTCCCACCTTGATCAGTATGTCTCACCTGGCCCCGTTTACTCTTCCCTCCCACCTTGATCAGTATGTCTCACCTGGTCCCGTTTACTCTTCCCTCCCACCTTGATCAGTATGTTTCACCTGACCATGATTACTCTTCTCTCGCACCTTGATCAGTATGTCTCACCTGGTCCCGTTTACTCTTCCCTCCCACCTTGATCAGTATGTTTCACCTGACCATGATTACTCTTCTCTCCCACCTTGATCTATATGTCTCACCTGGCCCTGTTTACTCGTCTCTTACACCTTGATCTGTATGTCTCACCTGACCCCGATTATTCTTCTCTCACACCTTGATCTGTATGTCTCACCTGACCCCGTTTACTCTTCTCTCCCACCTTGATCTGTATGTCTCACCTGACCCTAATTACTCTTCCCTACCACCTTGATCAGTATGTCTCACCTAACCCTAATTACTTTTCTCTCCCACCTTGATCAGTAGGTCTCACCTGACCCTAATTACGTTTCTCTCCCACCTTGATCAGTAGGTCTCACCTGACCCTAATTACTCTTCCCTGCCACCTTGATCAGTATGTCTCACCTGATCCTGATTACCCCCCCCCCCCCCCCACATGATCTGTAAGGCAGGACCATAGAACGGGCTTGACAAATGTGTGCTCCAGGTAATCTTGGACAAATGTGTGCTCCAGGTAATCTTGGACAAATGTGTGGTGGAGATAGCTCAGGAAATAATGTCATCAGCAAGAAAAGTCGTTAATTGGTGTGAGGGCTTCTGGAATTATTTGTCCAGGTAATACAACAAGAGTATGGTCCACAGAGTTGACGAGCAACATGAAGCTGATTCCCCTTTCAGCTCCAACTGAAGCACATGGTCACAACAACAACTATCCCTTGTACAGGAATTTTGTATAACATTTGAAGTAGGGATTTTAATGGTTGCAAATGATGATATTGTTAGCCCATTGTACCGTACAACATTCTTTAGTCTGCTTTAACAAGTTTTGGAGGTTACAGTGGTTCTATTATGTTCAGCTGGGTACAACTGCGTCGATAAAAGGTTACAGTACAGATGTATATACCGGTACTAGAAGTAACAAGATAAAAGATTACAGCACAGGTGTACATACCGGTACTAGAAGTAACAAGATAAAAGGTTACAGCACAGGTGTACATACCGGTACTAGAAGTAACAAGATAAAAGGTTACAGCACAGGTGTACATACTAGAAGAAACAAGATAAAAGGTTACAGTACAGGTGTACATACTAGAAGTAACAGACACGTTGGGATCGGGAACAAACACAAACTGTCATTATATTCTGCTTCTTCCCATTGATGGGAGCCACTGGCAAGACTTGAAGTGCTGAGTACAAGCAGACTAGTATGGACAACTATGGGGGCGGGAGGATGTAACAAAAAGTGGAGAGAGGGAGAGACATGGAGAGAGAGATAGGGAGAAGAATGTAGAAAGTGTACAACTGTTGGCTAGAGAGAAGAGAGGAGTTTTTAAGTTGGAAGTGGCCGTTCAATTGACACGTCAACTCTCCCTCTCATACAAATCTATTAGGACTAATAAACCCTCTCATATTTGAAAGTTCATTAATGTCCCGAGCTAAACCTAAGCAAACCTTCAGTATGAGGTCCTCAAACAAACCTTCACTATGGGACCCCCAAGCAAACCTTCAGTATGAGCCCCTCAAGCAAACCTTCAGTGTGAGCCCCTCAAGGAAACCTTCAGTATGAGGTCCTCAAGCAAACCTTCAGTATGCGGTCCTCACGCAAAATCTTCAGTATGAGCCCCTCAAGCAAACCTTCAGTATGGGCCCCTCAAGCAAACCTTCAGTATGGGCCCCTCAAGCAAACCTTCAGCATGGGCCCCTCGAGCAAACCGTCAGCATGAGCCCCTCAAGCAAACCTTCAGCATGAGCCCCTAAAGCAAACCTTCAGTATGAGCTCCCCCCCCCCCTCCAACAAACCTTCAGTATGGGCTCCTCAAGCAAACCTTCAGTATGGGCCTCAAGCAAACCTTCAGTATGAGGCCCTCAAACAAATCTTCAGTATGGGCCCCTCAAGCAAACCTTCAGTATGGGCCCATCAAGCAAACCTTCAGTATGGACCCCTCAAGCAAACATTCAGTATGAGCCCCTCAATGCAAACCTTCAGTATCAGCCCCGCAAGCAAACCTTCAATATGAGCCCCTCAAGCAAACCTTCAGTAAGAGCCCCTCAAGCAAACCTTCAGTATGAGCCCTGGCCACGCCCTCCAATCTTTCTAGACTCAAAATCTATGAGAAAGAATATGTCGAAACTCGTGCTAAAGGCAGTTATCTGTATACAAACGATGTTTACTTTAGAGCTTGACTAATCCGTTTTGGTGCAGGATTCTAAGATAATATGATGTATAGTCAGCAGGGAAGCTTAGGATAGACTGGATAGACTGGATAGACTGAACTAGACCCAACAGTCTTGTGAAGAATTAGAGATCTCGCTTTGCATGAAACAAATGTGAAATAAATGAGAAATTGTAATGGTCATTTCTGTTTGGCTTGGCTTGGCTTCGTTCGTTCTCAATCTCCCGCTACCAAACCCTACCATGGGCCTAAGTAGCAGAATGTAGTCCAGAGAACGGAATGCGCTGTGTCATAGTTTACAGCTTGACTGCGATATTTGCACCTTTCAGCCCAACATATCCGACTTTAGCAAGCATTTTTTTAGTACCTGGCTAGCATTCCCTCTTCGATCCCTTCTCCTTAGCCAGTCTGCCCCGTTGCAGCTTTTATCCAGGATCACCGCTATGAGGTGTAGAAGGGTCTTGGCAGCTCTGGTTCGCTGGCCCTGACGCTAGCAGTCAGCTATGGGTCGCTGACCGCTGCAGCTCATGTTTCAGTGTGGTGACATGTTATCAAACGCGCTAAGCGGCAAAGCTGATTGCGTCCAGAATAACACAGCGTAGGAATCTAATTGATAGCTAGGAGACGGTCATTAGCGGGCTAATTTTTTCACAGCCCAATAGCCACAAATTAGGACGGCCTTCTCTGACTGGATTTCTATTTTTAGAACAGGTGAACGATTTTGCCTCTTTAGGTTCATGACTCAGCTTATCCTAAATTGAACATCACGCTTCGGTGCTGTGTATAGTGGACGTCCACAACGGACGGCCCCTAGACTGTTAGCCGACCCCTAGACTGTTTGCCGACCCCTAGTCTGTTAGCCGACCTCTAGACTGTTAGCCAACCCCTAGACTGTTAGCCGACCCCTAGACTGTTAGCCGACTCCTAGACTGTTATCCGATCCCTAGACTGTTAGCCGACCCCCATTATGTTAGCCGACCACCATTATGTTAACCGGAGTAGAGTGTTTCCTTGGTGAATTAATCGGGAGGGCCTTGGTCAGCTGTGGGTCGCTGACTGATGAAAGTAGCCAGGTATGGGCCGCTGATGAAAGTAGCCAGTTATGGGTCGCTGACTGATGAAAGTAGCCAGTTATGGGTCGCTGACTGATGAAAGTAGCCAGTTATGGGTCGCTGACTGATGAAAGTAACCAGTTATGGGTCGCTGACTGATGAAAGTAGCCAGTTATGGGTCATTGACTGATGAAAGTAGCCAGTCATGGGCCATTCACAGATGAAAGTAGCCAGTTATAGGTCGCTCACTGATGAAAGTAGCCAGTTATGGGTCATTGACTGATGAAAGTAGCCAGTTATGGGTCATTGACTGATGAAAGTAGCCAGTTATGGGTCATTGACTGATGAAAGTAGCCAGTTATGGGTCATTGACTGATGAAAGTAGCCAGTTATGGGTCCTTGACTGATGAAAGTAGCCAGTTATGGGTCATTGGCTGATAAAAGTAGCCAGTTGTGGGTCGCTGACTGATGAAAGTAGCCAGTTATGGGTCATTGACTGATGAAAGTAGCCAGTTATGAGTCACTGACTGATGAAAGTAGCCCAGTTATGGGTCGCTGACTCTGATAAAAGTAGCCAGTTATGAGTCGCTGACTCTGATGAAAGTAGCCAGTTATGAGTCGCTGACTGATGAAAGTAGCCAGTTATGGGTCGCAGACTGTGATGAAAGTAGCCAGTTATGGGTCATTGACTGATGAAAGTAGCCAGTTATGAGTCGCTGACTCTGATGAAAGCAGCCAGCTAAGAGTCACTGACCCTGATGACAGCAGCCAGCTAAGCGTCACTGACTGCTGTCAGTACATTCCCTGTGCTGCATCGTCGACCCCGTTGTAAGAACAAAACTGTTCCCATAAATGCCAAAATAGGAAGTCGAGGAATAAAAGGAGCTGTTGAAGACAGTACAATATTCTTACGATTTCTTGACGTATCCACTTGAGGGCAATGCCCAGGTCATGTTCCCTTGTCTGCACGTCTTCTTTAATGGGGTCTTGATCACGAGCTGGTGACGTCGTCGTGTCCTGAGCATCAAACGCTCGCCTAATGTAACGACCAGGCAAGGTCACTGAATCCGGCGCTGGGGAGGTTTGTGCCGGAGACGATGACTGAAGTCTGCCTATAGTATCTTTCAGCTTAGGTGTCATGCCAACAGAGAGATCATACTCCGATAGTTTGTCTAGAAACATGCTGTCAGGTGGCGGTTCTAGTAGAATGTCTGGTATCATGGTAGAGGTGATGGGGTGTGGGGTGGAGGTGATGGGGTGTGTGGTGGAGGTGATGGGGTGTGTGGGGGAGGACGTTCCCTTGGATGGACTCTGGCTGAGTTTGATGAGTTTGGAACTTGAAAGCGAAGTAGCCGTTATTTCATTCTTACAGACGTGGCTATTGATGTACGTGCTTTTGGCGGGAATCGTTTGACTGTACTGTCGATGCTGACGGATATCGCTTGCTATCCCACGCCTGCTATTCATTAGCATAATGTAGTTGTTGTCGCAGTTCATACTGGAATGATATCTTGTTACTGGATCTGGAAGATTGTGTAGATAATCGTTGATCCTTACGTTATTAAAAATCTATTTATTGATTGGTTCACATCGATCAATCATGTCGTTAAATATTGCCAATCATGCCGTTTTACCAACACAATATGGAGTATGTCATTTGGCACAATATGGAGTATGTCATTCGGCACAATGTGTAGTATGTCATTCAGCTGTTTTAGACATGTTTTCGCATATATTTGCCAATGTCCACGTGATCATCTGCCCATGAGTTGTAGACCAGCCTGAAAGAGCAAACGGTCAGAGATCAATAAGTGACAGGTTTCTTGGCATGAGAAGCTTCAATCACTAATCTGGGGACGTTGTCTGTCACTTGGATTATCTCATGGTAGAGTGGATAGTCGTTATTGTTTGTGGTGTTATTGTTTTGGTTGTTATTATTTGTGTTGTTATTATTTTGTTTGTTATTGTTTGGTTGTTATTGTTATTTGTTATTGTTTTTGCTGTTATTGTTTTTGTTTTTGTTGTTGTCATTGTTGTTGTTGTTGTCACCGTTGTTGTTGTTGTCACTGTTGTTGTCATTGTTGTTGTTGTTGTCACCGTTGTTGTCATTGTTGTTGTTGTTGTCACCGTTGTTGTTGTTGTCACTGTTGTTGTCATTGTTGTTGTTGTTGTCACCGTTGTTGTTGTTGTTGTTACTGTTGTTGTTGTTGTCACTGTTGTGATTGTTGCAGGGAGCCACAAGTACTGAGCTATTCAATATTCATTCATGGATTGTTTCTCCATGGTAGCTGGTTAAAGAACATGTTACACAACACACAATGTTACACAACGTGGACTCCAGGATAGCACTGTTTCCATATGTCTATATATCTAGTCTATCAATCTGATCTAGTCTATCAATCTGATCTAGTCTATCAATCTGATCTAGTCTATCAATCTGATCTAGTGTGTCAATCTATATAAATATAAAGCTGCAAGTCTGTCATATGTTTGTTTGTTTTGTTATCTATTACATAAATCTAGACCATTCCTCCGATCAGAGCCAAATTTGACATAGCTCCCTTAAGGACCCAACACGACACTGGTGGATATTTAATTTTCTAAAATTGTATAAGATTGCTATAAATATGTACAAAAACAAAATAGACAAATCTGAAGGGTGACCCCATGACCCAATTTGTGTGACGAAAGTTGTAATGCGCATGCGTCAATGGTACGTTCAAATTACCCGTAGACATCTTCATTGAATGCAGGTTTGACTGTTATCAGTTTTTCTAAACCAAAATTGAAACAAGATTTGCAAAAATGTAATAAAAGATATAATGCATTCATTGAAAGCATCTAAGAAATATGATTTGTGCTCTGCTGATCCGACATTTCTGGGCAAGGGTGGGGAGAAAATTGCGGGAAGAGATGGCCCGCGGAAGGGCCGTATCACGGGTAGGGAAGGAAGAGAGATTGGCTGGTTGAGAAGAGGTGTGGGGGGGGGGGGGAGGAAGAGAGATTGGCTGGTTGAGGAGAGGTGTGGGGGGGGGGGGAGGAAGAGAGATTGGCTGGTTGAGGAGAGGAGGGGGAGTGAAGGAAGAGAGATTGGCTGGTTGAGGAGAGGAGGGGTGGGGTGGCAGATTGAGTGGGCGGGGAAGATATGGACACAGGATACACATCTATCTATCTATCCATCTACCTATCCATCCGTCCATCTATCTGCCTATCCATCTATCTATATATCAATTTATCGACATATCCCTCTATCTATCCATCTACCTATATCTATCCGTTTATCCATCCATCCATATATCCATCCATCTATCCATCCAATTATCTATCTATCCATCTACTTATCCACCTATCTACCGTTCTACCTATCTATATACCTATCTATCTACTTATATATCCATCTACCCATCTTTCTATTAATTTATCTATCTATCTATCCCTCTTGGCTTGGCTTGGCTTTGTTCGTTCTCAATCTCCCACTACCAAACAGTAAAAGGGCTTAAGTAGCAGAATGAAGTCCAGATAACGGAATGCGTTGTGTTGTAGTTTAAAGCTTGACTGCGATATTTGAACCTTTCGGTCCAACACATCCGACTTCGGCAAGCATTCTTTTAGTACCAGGTTTGCATTCCCTCTTCGATTCCTTCTCCTTAGACAGTCTGCCGTGCTGCAGCCTGTTATCCAGGATCACCGCGTGGAGGTGTAGAAGGGTCTTGGCAGCTTTGGTTCGCTGACCACTGCAGCTCATGCGCTGCTCAGTATCTTGATCCCACCTATCCATCTTATATTTATACAACGATCTATCCATCTACCTATCATGTATGTAATCTACCTATCCAATTATCTATCATATATCTCTATCCATCTATCATATATCTATCTATCTATCCATCCATCTATATATATTTATGTATCTACCTATCCATTTATCATCTTCTATCATCTATCATATATCATCTATCTACCTATCCATTTATATATCATATATCTATCCATCTATCATCTATCCATCTATCATCTATCCATTTATCTATCCATCTATCATCTATCCATTTATTTATCCATCTATCATCTATCCATCTATCCATTTATCTATCCATCTATCATCTATCCATCTATCATCTATCTATCTATCATCTTTCCATCTATCATCTACCTGATGAGAAACCATCTGACTATGAATACTCTTCAGACCTTCCCACCCCCCCCCCCCCCACCGACTGATTCTCACGTTACACCTGCTGACTGAAGCAGTCGTCATTGTCACGTTGACCTGCGTGATCATGCTTGTCACGCGACAACCTTTGACCCATCAATGTCACGCTGTCCTGTGTGATCCTGCTTGTCACGCGACAACCTTTGACCCATCCATGTCACGCTGTCCTGTGTGACCCAGCTTATCACGCAACATCCTTTGACCCATCCATGTCACGCTGTCCTGTGTGACCCAGCTTGTCACGCAACAACCTTTGACCCATCCACGTCACGCTGTCCTGTGTGATCCTGCTTGTCACGCGACAACCTTTGACCCATCCCTAGGCTTAAGGAAATCCCGAGTGTTTCCGTGTGGACAACTCCCAGACGATCGTCCTCGCGACGTCCAAGTGCCAAAGGTTATACTATCAACTATCATCTTTGAGATTGTTCACACGTCCTGGGACGTTACTGCAGCATTCAGCGGCCATTTATCTACAATATTTATTTGGTGATTACGACCAAACTGAGAACTTTTTGTCCGGCACAGCGTAGAGAACATGCATTCCAGCATAACAGGTCGGCGCTGGAAGTGGATCGGCCACGTACTTGAAGGTCCTGACACCATCACCAGAATGACCGACCACGTACTGGAAGATCCTGACACATCTCCAGAATGACCGACCACGTACTTGAAGGGCCGGACACCATCACCAGAATGGCCGACCACGTACTTGAAGGTCCTGACACCATCACCAGAATGACCTTCTTCTTCTTCTGCATCGTACGCAGTCAGACATCAACCTTAATTTTTTCGAAAAAAGCAGCGGTCATCCTGAGGCTGTCGACACTTCCATAGAGCTTGTCTAGTGTTGTCACTGGTGATGGCCACATCTGCTCTCTCTGGTCCTCGTACGTCGGGCAGTTTTGCAGCAAATGTTCAGCGGTCATTTTCCCGGTACCACACGGGCATTCGTCAGTGACACCTATCTTCAATTTGTTGAATAGGTGGTACCTCAGTCTATTGTGGCCAGTGCGAAGTCTGAAGACCACGACCTGCTCTCTTCTGTTCAACTGGTAATAGGCATCGTTTTTTGTGTAGTTAGTATGTTCGGTTTCCCATTTGGTCATGTATCTAGCTCTAATAAACCTTTTTGACTCTTCGTACGTCATACTAGTATCTGGTTGTGGTAGTCTTGCACCTTCTTTTGCCAGTCTGTCTGCCTCCTCGTTGCCTTGGATGTTGCAGTGGGATGGGACCCACTGTACCACTTCCCTTTTTGGTGCGGACTGCTGGCATAGTTGACAGAGTACTGCTCTTAAATCATTAAATTCAGTATTTTTCTGGCTTTTTAGCGCTTTGACTACGGCCAAAGCATCTGTAACCAGAATGACCGACCACGTACTTGAAGGTCCTGACACCATCACCAGAATGACCGACCACGTACTTGAAGGTCCTGACACCATCACCAGAACGCCTATGAGATGAACTTCAGAGGGAAGACGACCTAGGCAAACTTGTAAAACAAAATGTGGAAGCCGAAATAAAAATCACTGTTCAGAGTTGGCGTACCGAACAATGAATGGCTGCAGACACCAGCAGACGTGGTGATGGTCACTGACAGACACTGACCAAGAGTTTGAGAATACCTAAGACGTGAAGGTCCCGTTAACAGCAACCAGAGCTGACGGTGTTCTCGATCGCCTCCACGTGCTGTTGGTTCGTTCTCGTCTGTTATACACATTATTTACTTATTATTTTCTTTAGTCGTATCCCTAATCCTGTCTGCAACGTTCAAGCATTCAACCTCTCTATTGCTGTCTCCGTAGCTGGAGTATTCAGCCCAGTGAATAGTTTGCTCACCCGTCACGATATCTTCTTGGAAATGAACCCTCGAGTCGAGCTTACATACCAGCCTCGAAGAGACCGTACAGGGTATTGATTGGCTTCTGGCTTTTTCACGTTGCACTTTTTTGGCCGAGTTCTTACTCGTGAACAATCAGCCAGTCGAGCAGTCATCGAGCAGTCAGTCGAACTGGGTCGTTCTGCTCTATGCGTCCTCATTAGGTAATCTATCAAGGCTGCTACGTTTGATTCCATTAAGAGGTAAGCCGTGGGATATATATAGCCGTCCGAGGAATATATATACAGGCTCAGAAATTCAAGGCGCTTGTCCGGGCAGTCGTGTAGGCTCAGTTTTCATGTTAACCTCTCCCTCCCCTTCCCTTAAACCCTATAATGAAACCCAGGTTTGAACTCGTGCCCTGTCTACGACACACTATCATCTAACCGATCTGAATTCGGCTCCTCACGAAGCAGTGGCGTAATACACTTATTCAAATCCCGTTGTTATGCCCGGAAATTGTGCCACTCCCGGCGTAGCCAGCCCCCGAGAGACCTATACAACACCCCAATCTCAGACAGTTTGAACGACACGCACCTAGAGAAGAAAGTCTCATTACGCACGTGTTGCCCACATCTGCTACTCAACATTCAAGTGCTCACTTTAAAATGTCAATATTTCAAACGGATGGAGTCCATGTGTCGCCTACACTCTTTGTTGGGGTTCAGTTTGACCAGGTTTAGAGAATATCCTAGTTGGGTGTCCTTTGTCTCCATATCCTACTCTACACATGAAGCATAGGGCGACAGCTGCAGCCTATCCCCTGTCAGAATGAAACCGGTTGTATACAGACTGTGCAGAGTCTTTTAAACCAGTATAAAGACGTTAAGATTAAGTTAGAAAGCTGCGTCAAGTCGGTTGTTGGGTTTCGGTAGAACATCGATCTAAATGTGGAAGTTGCTAGCCTTGAACACACGCATCTTTAGTCGCCCGTCAGCACAAGCTTAGGTGGTTGCGTGGACATGTTCTCTCAATCCCCGGGTACGGGTTGGGTTCAAGTCGCATCATGTTTATTGTATCATATTCTGTATATCTAAATTATAACATTCGGTTAGGAGTGGAGCACTCGCTTATTATGGGAAAGGCACGAGGTTCAATTCCCATCATAACCGACACGCTCCAATCGACCCAGCTGAAAATAATTACCTAGCTTACTTTTAGGGAAGAAAAGAAAACTGGCTTCATAAACATGAGACAGTACAGTGAAATCTCTTTCACTTGATCCCCGACAGCAGTAGGACTATCTTGATTTGACTTGATATCTTACTTGTATCATAGTGTCTATGCTGTATCATGTTTGCATCATGCGTATTTCTGACATATCCTATTTGCACACGGTGCAAAATCTAAACTATCATGTTTGTATCATATTGTGTATATCTGACATATATCATGTTTGTATCATATTGTGTATATCTGACTTTTCACGTTTGTATCATATTATGTATATCCGACTTATCACTTTTGTATCATATTGTGAATATCTGACTTATCATGTTTGTATCATATTGTGAATATATGACACATGTTTGTATCATTAGGTATATCTGACTTATATCATGTTTGTATCATATTATGTATATCTGACTTATCATGTTTGTATCATATTTTGAATATCTGACACAGGTTTGTATCATATTGTGTATATCTGACTTATCACGTTTGTATCATATTGTGAATATCTGACACATGTTTGTATCATTGTGTATATCTGACTTATATCGTGTTTGTATCATATTTCGCATAATGATGTTGCTACTGTCATTCTGTTAGATTGTCTGTAGCATAGAAGCCACATGATGAAGTGAACTGTTTGGAGACCTACTTCATCATTGCAGAGACATATTATTTTTAATTAACGGCCCTTTTTTGTTTGAGAATACATTTCTCGAAGGTTGAAATGCACAACAATGATGTTAGCTTTGTCTCTGATATATTACTCTGGTAGTTTTTGTACAGCAACATCACACGGAAGTCAACAACGAACAGCCCCTACAAAGTCAGAGAACGAACAGCCACCACAAAGTCAGAGAACTAACAGCCACCACAGAACTAACAGCCACCACAAAGTCAGAGAACTAACAGCCACCACAGAACTAACAGCCACCACAAAGTCAGAGAACTAACAGCCACCACAGAACTAACAGCCACCACAAAGTCAGAGAACGAACCGCCACCATAAAGTCAGAGAACGAACAGCCACCACAGAACGAACAGCCACCACAAAGTCAGAGAACGAACAGCCACCATAAAGTCAGAGAACTAACAGCCACCACAGAACGAACAGCCACCACAAAGTCAGAGAACGAACAGCCACCACAAAGTCAGAGAACTAACAGCCACCACAAAACGAACAGCCACCACAAAGTCAGAGAACTAACAGCCACCACAAAGTCAGAGAACTAACAGCCACCACAAAGTCAGAGAACTAACAGCCACCACAAAACGAACAGCCCCCACAAAGTCAGAGAACTAACAGCCACCACAAAACGAACAGCCACCACAAAGTCAGAGAACTAACAGCCACCACAAAGTCAGAGAACTAACAGCCACCACAGAACTAACAGCCACCACAAAGTCAGAGAACTAACAGCCACCACAAAGTCAGAGAACTAACAGCCACCACAAAACGAACAGCCACCACAAAGTCAGAGAACTAACAGCCACCACAAAGTCAGAGAACTAACAGCCACCACAAAACGAACAGCCACCACAAAGTCAGAGAACTAACAATCATTACAACTAAATAAACAACTGAAGAAATACACACAACGACACACGTGTTATGTCAAGCCGGTAATTACCTGTTTCTCCTGGAATGAACTTCTAGTTTGCCAGGTAAGAACAACAACCAGAGCACGGACGTCACTACAACTACCACAAATAGTGAATGCGTGAGACTTAACTCGGCTCAGCTACTTACCCGCTCTGCTCAAGATGGGAAAACTCCCTCCACTCTGTGATCTCGCGCTTAATGTCTCCCCTGCCTTTATGAACTTACACTGCTAGCACGAGCCGACAAAAATAGCCAGCCCTTATGACCTAAAGTCACGTGGGACAGTGGTTCCCCAACAGGAGGTATACGGATCTCATAGGGACCATGAACTGTCCTGTCAGATAGTCAACGAAGGGGCACGCGCAAGGTTATGTGAATCCAAGAACTAAATATGATATTTTTGTTAAGTTTTCTAAGCACACATTTTTGTACAAATATTATCTGGTTTGACGTCATCGTCAAAGTGGCTTAGTGGTGAAGAGCTTGCTAATCACCGCAAATGTACCGTATTCGATCACCATTGTCGACATATCGTAAATGGATACCTGGATTATTGTTAGGGAAGCAAAAGCAGAGAGGAAGGAAACTGCTGCACCTTATTAAAAGCTAATGATAAGGGGAGGCAACTGTGGTTAGGAAAGTCTAAACAAAGGAGCATAATCACTTGGACAAACATGACTGACACGGCTTCTGAACAAATACATGAACATGACATGTATGGACGTTCGATCCAGACGAGCACATGTGGATAAGCACCCACGTGTGTTCGTCATTAACCACATGATGTGTGTTCGTCATTAATCACATGATGTGTGTGTTCCTACTTAGGTTTTGTTCCTGTACCGACTTTATCTGATTCATGATTATCTGTGTTATCTGATTCATTCATATCTATCTTGATTTATCCATACTTGTCCATTTAATATTTTTTCATACGTCTGGAGCCAAGTGCAATTATATCTAAAACGCTTCATCCACCACAGCCACTGGCTGATATGAGACTAATAGGGTGAAAGTAGGGGGGGTGAGTAAATGTAAGGGGGAAGTTGATGTGGAGGGCGAGGAAGGGACACCAGGCCGGTACGGCAAGCATGTTCGGTGCTCAATGCTGGTGTGTACCTTCCATGGGTCTGCGCTTCCTGTCAGTTGGAGGTCACTGGAACTGAGTCGGTGGGAGGTCACTGGACCTGGGTCAGAGGGAGGTCACTGGGCCTGAGTCAGTGGGAGGTCACTGGACCTGAGTCAGTGGGAAGTCACTGGGACTGAGTCAGTGGGAGGTCACTGGACCTGGGTCAGAGGGAGGTCACTGGGACTGAGTCAGTGGGAGGTCACCGGACCTGAGTCAGTGGCAGGTCACTGGACCTGAGTCAGTACAAGGTCACTGGACCTGAGTCACTGCCAGGTCACTGAACCTGGGTCAGTGGGAGATCACTGGACTTGAATCAGTGGCAGGTCACTGGACCTGAGTCAGTGGGAGGTCACTGGACTTGAATCAGTGACAGGTCACTGGACCTGAGTCAGTGGGAGGTCACTGTACTGAGTCAGTGGGAGGTCACTGGATTTGAGTCAGTGGGAGGTCACTGGACCTGAGTCAGTGCCAGGTCACTGTACTGAGTCAGTGGGAGGTCACTGAACCTGAGTCAGTGAGAGGTCACTGGACCTGAGTCAGTGGGAGGTCACTGAACCTGAGTCAGTGGGAGGTCACTGAACCTGAGTCAGTGGGAGGTCATTTGAACTGAGTCAGTGGGAGGTCACTGGACCTGAGTCAGTGGCAGGTTACTAGACCTGAGTCAGTGGGAGGTCACTGAACCTGAGTCAGTGGGAGGTCACTGGACCTGAGTCAGTGGGAGGTCACTGAACCTGAGTCAGTGGGACGTCATTGGAACTGAGTCAGTGGGAGGTTACTGGATGTGAGTCAGTGGCAGGTTACTGGACCTGAGTCAGTGGGAGGTCACTGAACCTCAGTCAGTGGGAGGTCATTGGACCTGAGTCAGTGGCAGGTCACTGGACCTGAGTCAGTGGGAGGTCACTGAACCTGAGTCAGTGGGAGGTCACTGAACCTGAGTCAGTGGGAGGTCATTGGAACTAAGTCAGTTCATGAGGAGGGGGGGGGAAGAAAGGGGGTGGGGGGTGTTACAGTAATATATCTAGGTACGTATCTTCTTCCTCTTCCTCTTCTTCTTCTACTTCTTCCTCTTCTTCTTCATCTCCTCCTTCTTCGTCATGGCAACATCCGACAGCGAATCATAGCTGACAAAATACCATATACCACTTCCAAATATCGGCCCTAAAAACAGACTTCAACCACGCAGCCTGGCTAATCGAATGGGGATAGAAGGGGGAAGGCAAACAGGGTTTAAAAAATGCCTTGCTGAAACCGGACTATTTCGGCTAGAAAGGTACAGATGTCGCAGCCCCGCTGTAAACTGCGATACAACGTGATTTTCGTGGCGAAAGCAGAAGAAGAAGATAATCTAAACCAATGTCTCCAACAGATATGTAGGGCTGTCTCTGTGAGGTGGGTTATGTTCGTCCTTTCTTGTCCTGTTCAATCCAGTAGGAGCATACAGCCACCACTACAGTTGGCCTCCAGCCGGAGCATACAGCCACTACTACAGTTGGCCTCCAGCCGGAGCATACAGCCACTACTACAGTTGGCCTCCAGCCGGAGCATACAGCCACTACTACAGTTGGCCTCCAGCCGGAGCATACAGCCACTACTACAGTTGGCCCCCAGCCGGAGCATACAGCCACTACTACAGTTAGCCTCCAGCCGGAGCATACAGCCACCACTACATTTGGCCTCCAGCCGGAGCATACAGCCACTACTACAGTTAGCCTCCAGCCGGAGCATACAGCCACCCCTACATTTGGCCTCCAGCCGGAGCATACAGCCACTACTACAGTTGGCCTCCAGCCGGAGCATACAGCCACCACTACACTTGGCCTCCAGCCGGAGCACACAGCCACCACTACAGTTGGCCTCCAGCCGAAGCATACAGCCACCACTACAATTGGCCCTTAACTGGAGCAAACAGCCATTACTACAGTTGGCCCCCAGCCAGAGCATACAGCCACCACTAAAGTTGGCCCCCAGCTGGAGCATACAGCCACCACTACAGTTGGCCCCCAGCCGGAGCATACAGCCACCACTACAGGTGGCCCCCAGCCGGAAGTCTGCGCTTGAGCACTATGCGCACATTCGTATACTGCAGCAACTTGTTTTTCACAACGAGGTTGCCAGCCTCATGCACACTCTCTCTATCACCTTTCACGACATGCATGGAAGTGCAGAGGACATACCCTTTCCTGACCACTAAGGGGCTGGAGATCCACTCGGGGGCTGGAGGTCCACTCGGGCACTGGAGGTCCACTTGGGAGCTGGAGATCCACTCGGGGGCTGGAGGTCCACTCGGGGGCTGGAGGTCCACTCGGGCACTGGAGGTCCACTCGGGCACTGGAGATCCACTCGGGGGCTGGAGGTCCACTCGGGGGCTAGTTGCGATGCTCCATAGACTGTGTATGACTATTATCTCTGATTGCACTGTGTTCTGCGTTGGGGGGGGGGGGGGGGGGGGCAGTAAATCCATCTCCAGCATGTATTTGATCGGGTCTCATTTATATTCTTTCGCTGTTCCCAGTCTACCCGTAAGTAAACCAATCAATCATTACATCAATCACTTCAAATAATTTATATGTACATTTAAGTTTTAACATTCATTTAATTTACAAATGCTCATAATTGTTAGAGGACTTAGAATTGTCCTGAGCTGACTAGATCTTTCAACTTGTTCAAACATTTCTATTCAAACAGTTTACATCAAAATACACATATTTGTGTCAAATGATGGATTAGCTGTTAAAAGTATTCCATTTATTGACTTATTATTTTAACTTTGTACATCACCACTATTTCTGTTAAACTATCTCCATAGTAAACTTACAATTAATAATAAATCAAATGACTTATTAATTGCCGATTATTAGCCTTTCGTACGCAATTTACTTGAAAAATATAGATTATCCTAGATACTTCAAAATGATATCGGCAATTGGATTTATAGAGTCCAGATCTCCCTACACAATTAAGTACATTTCTAGAGTCCAGATCTCCCTACACAATTAAGTACATTTCTAGAGTCCAGATCTCCCTACACAATTAAGTACATTTCTAGAGTCCAGATCTCCCTACACAATTAAGTACATTTCTAGAGTCCAGATCTCCCTACACAATTAAGTACATTTCTAGAGTCCAGATCTCCCTACACAATTAAGTACATTTCTAGAGTCCAGATCTCCCTACACAATTAAGTACATTTCTAGAGTCCAGATCTCCCTACACAATTAAGTACATTTCTAGGGTACAGATCTCCCTACACAATTAAGTACATTTCTAGAGTCCAGATCTCCCTACACAATTAAGTACATTTCTAGAGTCCAGATCTCCCTACACAATTAAGTACATTTCTAGAGTCCAGATCTCCCTACACAATTAAGTACATTTCTAGGGTACAGATCTCCCTACACAATTAAGTACATTTCTAGAGTCCAGATCTCCCTACACAATTAAGTACATTTCTAGGGTACAGATCATCTTTCATAATTTCATAGATTTCTAAAGGACAGTTCTCACTTTCATTTACAGAGATTTCTAGAATACAGATCTCCTTTTACAATTTCATAAATTTTTAGAGTACAAATCTCCCTTCATAATTTAACTTTTATTCTAAACGAAATACTCTGTTATTGTCCTCAGTTGTGGTTGTTGTTCTATCTTGATGTTCACTAATGTAATCTAACATTATTGTAGCGGTTGTCAAAAGTCACATTATATTTACAATAACAAACATACATACAAGGGGCTTGTCATAAGTCCCCTGACCGTGAAGGAGTTGGGAGACAGTAAGTTGAAATTTGGCACAGGGCTTATTTCTTCTCAATGTAGTCACCATCTGAATTTATACATTTCTGCCATCTCTGCGTGACCTTGAAAAGACCTTCAGAATAAAATAACCTGTTTTTCGAACTAAACCAGTTATCACAAGCCAGTGTGGCCTCTTCGTCACTGTCAACATTATTTCCTTTCAGCCGTTTTTTTAAGTTTTGAGAAAAGAAAAAAGTCTGATGGAGCTAAATCCGGAGAATATGGTGGGTGTGGGTTTGAATTTGAGTGCGCGCTATCCCTTGTTTTCTGATCACAGTCTTTCTTAGTTTGGTAAGGAGATCTGCATAATATTGCCCATTAACCGTGTTGCCATGAGGCAGGTAATCTTTCAATATGACACTTTTGATGTCCCAAAAAACAGACAGCATCACTTTTCTTACAGATTTATGTGCTCTTGGCTTGACATGTGTTGGTGAGCCCGGGGTTTTCCATTGCATGCTGGACATTTTGGATTCTGGGTCATAATGGTGAACCCAAGTCTCCTGTACTGTCACCATGACAACATGTTTTTTGAGCAACTGGCCACAGCAATCAACCCTCGTTTGTTTCTGTTCACATGTCAGCAGACGCGGGACCCAGCGGGCACACACTTTTCTCATGTTCAGTCTGTTGTGTAAAATTCTAAAAACTTTCATTCAGTTTTGCTGACCTAGATATCTCTGGACTTGTCATTTTCCTATCCTGGTCAATGATTTTCTTCACTTTTGCAGCATTTTCATCGCTGCACTCTGAGGATGGTCTTCCTGATCTTGGAAGATCAGCAACATGGGAACGGCCAGACTTAAACTGCCTACACCAGTTTATTACAGAAGCATACGAAAGGCAGAATTCCTCAAACACTGGTTCTATCTTCCTGTGTGTTTCTGTAGGTATTTTTCATTTTGCCTGCAACATCAAGAATGTTATCATAGCTCTGGCCTCTGATTTCTCCATTGTTCTGACAAACCGTTAGATTAGCACATCTGGTCAATAAGGTGTGTTGGGCCATGCACCATACCAGGCAACCCCGTCAAGGAGGGAAATTCATACTTCTCAAGTCCAGTACAAATTGAATGAGCTACATATGTGCCAACTTTCTCCTCCTACTCGTTCATAGTCAGGGTAAAGACTTATGACAAGCCCCTTGTATGCTGAATGTTTCCTTTTCCCTAGGAACATCACGTGATTTATCTGCATGTTCTAGTTCATATTAACCTCCAAATTTGGAGAGTCTCGGTGTTGTAGATAAACCTTGAATTACTTTTCTTTAGTACTTTCTTGTATTTCTGCTTTTCCTGTCACTTTCTTTTAAACAAGCCTTCTTTACCTGTGTGGTGTTGTTTTCTTCTAGACCTTGCCTAAGTTCCCACAACTTCCCAATCGTTTTTCATTCTGTTGCTCGAAGTTCAACTAGGTTTAGTCTCCACCAGTGGCGCTCTGGTTTGGTAGGTCTCCAAGGATCTTTTCCACGACTTAGGTTAACGTCTTTTCTACGACTTAAATTAACGTCTTTTCCACGACTTAGGTTAACGTCTTTTCCACGACTTAAATTAACGTCTTTTCCACGACTTAGGTTAACGTCTTTTCCCCGACTTAAATTAACGTTTTTCCACGACTTAGGTTAACGTCTTTTCCAAGACTTAAATTAACGTCTTTTCCACGACTTAGGTTAACGTCTTTTCCACGACTTAGGTTAACGTCTTTTCCACGACTTAAATTAACGTCTCTTCCACGACAGATTAACGTCTCTTCCACGACAGATTAACGTCTCTTCCACTACTTAGATTACCTTCAGAAGGTACATAAGTGATGGCTTAGGTACGAGTGGATAGCAGCTGTTGAGGCCTCAAACCTCAAGGAGTTGACATGGATCTACTGTCCTGCTCATGCTGGGGCAATGAAAGAGCTGGCATCATGGCTTCACAAGCTCCCATCATGGGCACATTAGTGAGGGATAGAAATGATATTTTGAAATCAATCAATGACCGCCTGTTGGATGAGGACACGGCAATAGATGAAGCAGCAATCCACAGACTGCAAAGTTTCGACATCAAACGAGATTCGGGCGGAGTAGGGTGCATGAGAGGACGGAGCAGGAGTGTGTACAACCAGCAAGCTACATGAACCATCAGCATTCATACCCTACGCCATTTGACGAGAGAGAGACTGAGCACCTATGGGTATCCCCGGAGTGCAGTGACGTCGATTCTTAGAAACAGAAACTCTATATATGACAGTGGTGTTTTCTATTGGAAAATCTTTACTTTTTAATGCTGATTCACCTTTTAGCTCCAAATGAAGCATAGAATCACCACTATAGATGGCCCCTCCATAGGAAGCCTACATCCGAGAATTTGCCGTGGTGGTTTCAAAAGCAGTGGTCTTACATGATGAGGTTACTAGCCTCATTCGCAAAATTCAAACCCACTAGCATTACTGAGCTCGACCAGGCGTGCATCCCTTGTGTTGGGAAGCCTTCTTCTCCTAATGGAGGTTTATAAGTACTGATAATGTTCTCTGTGATGTTCTCTGTTCTCTGCGATGTTCTCTGTTCTCTGCGATGTTCTCTGTTCTCTGTTCTCTGCGATGTTCTCTGTTCTCTGCGATGTTCTCTGTTCTCTGCGATGTTCTCTGTTCTCTGCGATGTTCTCTGTTCTCTGCGATGTTCTCTGTTCTCTGCGATGTTCTCTGTTCTCTGTTCTCTGCGATGTTCTCTGTTCTCTGCGATGTTCTCTGTTCTCTGTTCTCTGCGATGTTCTATGTTCTCTGTTCTCTGCAATGTTCTCTGTTCTCTGCGATGTTCTCTGTTCTCTGCGATGTTCTCTGTTCGCTGCGATGTTCTCTGTTCTCTGCGATGTTCTCTGTTCTCTGCGATGTTCTCTGTTCTCTGCGATGTTCTCTGTTCTCTGCGATGTTCTCTGTTCTCTGCGATGTTCTCTGTTCTCTGTTCTCTGCGATGTTCTCTGTTCTCTGCGATTTTCTCTGTTCTCTGTTCTCTGCGATGTTCTCTGTTCTCTGTTCTCTGCAATGTTCTCTGTTCTCTGCGATGTTCTCTGTTCTCTGCGATGTTCTCTGTTCTCTGCGATGTTCTCTGTTCTCTGCGATGTTCTCTGTTCTCTGCGATGTTCTCTGTTCTCTATTCTCTGCAATGTTCTCTGTTCTCTGCGATGTTATCTGTTCTCTGCTCTCTGTGATGGTCTCTGTTCTCTGTTCTCTGCGATGGTCTTTGTTCTCTGTTCTCTGCGATGTTCTCTGTTCTCTGCGATGTTCTCTGTTCTCTGTTCTCTGTTCTCTGCGATGTTCTCTGTTCTCTGCGATGTTCTCTGTTCTCTGCGATGTTCTCTGTTCTCTGCTATGATCTCTGCGTGCTTGTTAGTCAGCTCAGCTTCAGACGATACCTTGCTTGCCCTTTGACCTTGGTCTTATCAAGTTTGGGGCAAAGGGTCAAGTGCTCGATACTGGTCTGGGCTCTGTGTTATTCTGTCGGGCTGGTTTCCCCACATAGAGAGCTGTGCCTCTGAGCAGACCAGATAATTTAACATAACTCCACACAAAAAACACCAATAAATATCTCAGACCAGACAAACTAACCTAACTCCACACAAAAAACACCAATAAATATCTCAGACCAGACAAACTAACTTAACTCCACCAAAAACGCTACATGACAAGACAAAGCCCCCAAAGCTGGTTAAAGTTGAACGCTTTGGTTGCATCTTTTTCTCTTTGATAGTCAGGAGATGAAACAAACCAGAAAAAATAGATTTGAATGGAAAAGATCACTTCACCATAAGACATTTAGGTCAATTACTCTAACAAAGACAACAGCTAGATCAAGGCTCCTGATATTGACCTGCAGTTTATCATGGAGTGATGCAGGTGAAACACGTGCCTGTCATTTTACTAATGCATGCTGGTCCCGGTCTACAATTTGTGTTTGCCAGTGAATGGAAGAACAAAGAATGCTTAGTTACCTATACTGAAAGTTAACTACGACAATAACAGCTGATAGAGTTTAGTAATGGAGATGTAAACCTAGCAGTCACACGAGAAGTAAAGTCACTGAATAAAGTGGACCTAGGTAAGGTCACTGAATATAGCAGGCTTTCGGAATATCAGGCAAATACTAACAAACAAATCCTTGTCAGGGAAAGTGAGAAAGAGATGCAAGAAGTGTTTTATTGATGGAGTCCCAGATGGTACATAAACGATGCAGGCGACAATTTTGTCGCTGTCTATATCAAGTCGTGGTAGTGCCTCTCGCTGTCTATATAAAGTCGGTGCCTCTCGCTGCCCATATCAAGTCGAGGCAGTGCCTGTGGTCGCTGCCTGCATCAAGTCAGGACAGGGCCTGTGGTCGCTGCCTGCATCAAGTCAGGACAGGGCCTGTGGTCGCTGCCTGCATCAAGCCAGAACAGGGCCTGTGGTCGCTGCCTGCATCAAGTCAGGACAGGGCATGTGGTCGCTGCCTGCATCAAGTCAGGACAGGGCCTGTGGTCGCTGCCTGCATCAAGTCAGGACAGGGCCTGTGGTCGCTGCCTGCATCAAAGTCAGGACAGGGCCTGTGGTCGCTGCCTGCATCAAGTCGGGGCCGGGCCTGTGGTCGCTGCCTGCATCAAGTCAGGACAGGGCCTGTGGTCGCTGCCTGCATCAAGTCAGGACAGGGCATGTGGTCGCTGCCTGCATCAAGTCAGGACAGGGCATGTGGTCTCTGCCTGCATCAAGTCAGGACAGGGCCTGTGGTCGCTGCCTTCATCAAGTCAGGACAGGGCCTGTGGTCGCTGCCTGCATCAAAGTCAGGACAGGGCCTGTGGTCGCTGCCTGCATCAAGTCGGGGCCGGGCCTGTGGTCGCTGCCTGCATCAAGTCAGGACAGGGCCTGTGGTCGCTGCCTGCATCAAGTCAGGACAGGGCCTGTGGTCGCTGCCTACATCAAGTCAGGACAGGGCCTGTGGTCGCTGCCTGCATCAAGTCAGGACAGGGCCTGTGGTCGCTGCCTGCATCAAGTCGGGGCCGGGCCTGTGGTCGCTGCCTGCATCAAGTCAGGACAGGGCCTGTGGTCGCTGCCTGCATCAAGTCAGGACAGGGCCTGTGGTCGCTGCCTGCATCAAGTCAGGACAGGGCCTGTGGTCGCTGCCTATCATTCTCCATGGTGCATTCTCCCCCGTCTCCCTTTTCCTGTAAAGTGTGATTATGCTGGCGTCTCTCATGTCATGACGCCCCCCTCACCCTAACACTGGCGTATACCATATACCTATTAAAGAGTTTCGCATGAATGATATTTGTTATTTTCAACAAAGTGTCTAATTGATGCACGGAAAAATCATAAATGTGTATTTAGTGAGCTTATTTGAAGGTCAAAACATCTTTTTTTTAAACAGCACGATGTGTACCTAAAATTATGTCCAATTCACTGAGATTGCTTTTAATATAGACTAAGAATACATTTTTCAAAATTCTTAACATTTCTTAGAGAAAAAAATATGTGGATCTGACATGCAGTTTAGTCGAAAGTTACTTAGAACCTTGTTTATGAATTAAAAGACGAACTATAGTATTGCTCTTCCTGTTTGGAGAGTTCCACTTACATAGCTTCCCCGCGGGTTTCTTAAGTAGGTGTTTATGGCGGGGAGCTTGTGCATAGCAGCACAGATCATCAAGAGATCACATCGATCAAGCAGCACAGATCATCAAGAGATCACATCTATCAAGCAGCACAGATCATCAAGAGATCACATCTATCAAGCAGCACAGATCATCAAGAGATCACACCTATCAAGCAGCACAGATCATCAAGAGATCACGTCTATCAAGCAGCACAGATCATCAAGAGATCACATCTATCAAGCAGCACAGATCATCAAGAGATCACATCTATCAAGCAGCACAGATCATCAAGCCATCACCTCTATCAAGCAGCACAGATCATCAAGAGATCACATTGGTCAATTCGATTGTCTTCTAAGAAAATACTCAAGCAGGCGCGGAGAAGGAGGTTGCTACTTGCTGGAGCCATACTGTTCGGGGACGGCCTCTTCTACGCCTCCAGCCGGTCGGGGGAAGACTTTTGCAGCTGAGAAACGGCTTGTGTAGTATTTTGTGGGCGGGGGTTTCCTGGTCCAGCCGTACAACATGACCGAACAAAGAAACTCGGCGCCGGTCAAGTGTTTCTCAGATTTGGTGGAGGCCTGTTTTGGCGGAGACCTCCACGTTGCGAATGTAGTCATGGCATTAGATGCCAGGATACGCCGCTGGTTGCCCATGTGAAAGGCTTCCGGTCTCGACATGTCATGTTTCAGCAATGTCCAGTTTTCGGAGCCGTAAAGTAGGACTGGGACCACGCAGGACTGGGACCACTGGGACTGGGACCACGAAGGCATGGGACCACGAAGGCCTGGGACCACGAAGGCCTGGGACCACGAAGGCCTGGGACCACGAAGGACTGGGACCACGAAGGCCTGGGACCACGAAGGCCTGGGACCACGAAGGCCTGGGACCACGAAGGCCTGGGACCACGAAGGACTGGGACCACGAAGGCCTGGGACCACGAAGGCCTGGGACCACGAAGGCCTGGTAGATGCGGATTTGTGTCCCAAGGAAGATCTTGCCATTACTCCACACACGAGGTACATTGTCAGGAGACAAAGCAGAAAATACATTCGAGAAAAAGTATCATACGAGAACTGACTGACGCAACATAGGGAGCAAAGCCAGATGTCACCAGAACATCAGCACCCGCTCTGTGTGTCTCCGTGGCTGAATACGCCGCGCCAGTCTGGAAAAACTCAGCACATGTCAAACGTATTGATACATCAATGAATTGGACAGGATTGATAGCCACTAAGTTGAGTGACACGGCTCACAACCGGACGGTGCTGGGTTCGCTCCTCATCACAGCACCGGACGTTACCTAAGGGAAGAAAACCCTTAGAAAATGCAGGAGAAAGCAGACCGTTACAAAAAATGTATGACGAAGTCGGAACCACTGAGCCGACAGGCGCAAAATAAAAACATAGTGCAACGCACACCACCTTGGGGATTGAGAAATAAGGCGAACAAAAAGAACAAATAACTGAGTGCGTAAGACTCAAACCAAATGAGACAATGTCCCCCCTAGTAGACGTAGCGCCACTTGAGACATGAGGAATTGTCGTATCAGAGATAGAAAGAAAGAACAATGTAAACGTCACAAGGCATCCTATGTTTGGACAGCAGAATTCCAAGTGACTTAATACAGGGTTATAAGATAATCACAGGAAAGGTTCAATTAGACTATAACAAGGTTTTCAAAATACAACCACTAACGAGAACAAGAGGGCACAGATACAAATTAACTAAAGAAAGGTCCAGATTAGATATTAGGAAATATTTTTTTAGTCAGAGGGTGGTGAATGCTTGGAATGCATTGTCACAGGAAGTAGTGGAGGCAGGGACAGTTAATGCATTTCAGAATAGATTGGATGTGCATAACTTTTAGAGCAGGGTAATGCAAATATAACTGGTTGTATACAGACTCTGATGAGTCTTCTAAACAAGTATAACAACGTTACGTTAGGAGCAGCGCACAAGGCTAAAATCAAGACGAAGTTTCTTACAGTCAACCCAGCCCCTACAGACTAACTTAACTTAACTTAACGTCTTTATACTTGTTTAGAAGACCCTGCAGAGTCGTAGAAAACGCTGCATCGAAAAATCAAAAGGGCTGACGCAGGTCCCCTTGATCGAGTTACGGTGGGAACCTGCTTCTGTGCATGTCTTGCTCTACGCAACATGGAAGTCACTAAATAGACTTAGAACTGGCATATCACGATGCAGGAAAACCATAACAATGTGGATGATGAAACATGTGAATGTAGAGCTACATCAGACCAAGACAACCTGATGATCTACCGAAACCTCCAGTAGACTTGCAGTATGGAAGTCCTGCTGAGAGCCAATCACAGACCAGCCCTTGTGGCTGAGTACTGGAAGAATGATGTGGGATGTAGTGCCTGGGACACGGAAAGTGAGTTTTGTTAATATTATTATGATGTAAGATTATCAACAATCTCAAAATACGTATGTACGGATTACATATGAAAATCGGGGAGGGAGACTAACGTCTGGTCATGTAATACATACTGCTCAGACATGTTAGTCAAGGTCAGGCAAAACATACTGATCAGACATGTTAGACATAGTCAGGCAAAATATACTGATCAGACATTAGTCAGAGTTGGGCAAAATAACTGGCCAAGACCCTCACCTCAGCTTCCTAGCAGCCCTCCCTGAAAACGAGCTATTTTCATGGCAACCTAGCTAACGGGGTGAGGGATCGACGTGGTCCTTGTAGTAGTGAGCGACACGCAGATAAAGCCAAGCATAACACAACCGTCTGGAGGACCCCGGTCCACCTTCATCTACATGCTAGGAATCATGTGAGGCTGGAAAGCTACTGCAACCCGCCACTTAACGTCCTTTTCAGGGCCCACAAAAGAGTAGACTGCTCATAGTGGACATTCAATAACAGTGAGTGAATTACTACATTCAGTTTTCTGTGAGATGGAGCACGGCGGCCACCTTTTCTACTGTAGTAAAGCTGGCAGTGGCTGGAGATTTGGGACTGGGGAACGCCGTGTTTCGCTTTCTGGGAGTTCCTAAAGGTACGCTACTCTAACGGTTTGTGTTCAGTCAGGGTTCATTTCCGTCAGAAAATGGCTTCCAACATAGTCGCCTGTAGTGTACACAATCGGATGTTTGTATTTTATTTAGCTCTAAATTTAGCATAATGATCTACGAGACGAGATGGATGACGGACACAAAGTGAAGCCAAGAAATTCGAAGGTAATAATAGATGTAGCTTGCACCTCTATTAGAAACAAGTGAAAATAATATTAAGAAATAAATAATTTAATCAAAATATTAATAATAATATTATATGATTATCTATTCTATATTTATATCTATAGTGTCTATCTATACTCTATAGTAATACTTATTTATACTTATATAAGATAATAAGTATTATTAATTATAAGTAATATTGTTAATATTACTAATAATTAATAATAATAATATAAGTTAAACTCCAGACAATAAGACTAAGTTAAGACTAAATAAAAAATAAAATAAGACTAAGAGTTAGTCTAAGAGTTTTGTGTAAGTACTATTACTAAGTAGGAGTAGTAGCATCCCACCTTTCTACCCTGCGGGTTACATGTTTACGGAAAGGCTTCGGTGGTAACCCTGAGGCAAAATCTGCATCCTATGCTATCTCCAGTCGTCTCGATGAATGTCTTGCCACTAGCAAAAGGTAGCTTAGGCTCTGTGAGTGAGGTTGACAAAAGGCGCAGTTTCTTCCTCACTTTAATCCAAATCACCGCGCAAGTCACCCATTTCAGCAGACACAGCAAGAGATACGACTGTCCACACGGCTGAACAAAGAGAGTGGTCTTCATCACTTGTGATGGACAACTATTATCTAAGACTAGTTTAGAGTATAACTACTGATCACTAGTAGTAGTAGTACTACTACTAACTAGTATACCTCTTCTGCAACTCTCAGAGCCCCAATAGAAAAATCCACATGGGAAATTGATGTCATCATCATCCTCTGGTTGATCAGTCCGCAGACTGGTTGTAAGGTTGTCTGTGTAGACATATCTCCCCATTTGACCCTATCCTCTGGTTGATCAGTCCGCAGACTGGTTGTAAGGTTGTCTGTGTAGACATATCTCCCCATTTGACCCTATCCTCTGGTTGATCAGTCCGCAGACTGGTTGTAAGGTTGTCTGTGTAGACATATCTCCCCATTTGACCCTATCCTCTGGTTGATCAGTCCGCAGACTGGTTGTAAGGTTGTCTGTGTAGACTATGTCTCCCCATTTGACCCTATCCTCTGCAGTTCTCTTCATTGCAGCATAAGTTTGTACTTTAATATCCCCGCATGCCTGAGGTACGAAGGTCCTCTCTTTCCTTGAATCTTGATGTAAAGTAATTTAATTGCCATCCAGTGTACATTTTATCACTGTTTATTCTTTGACAGTGTCTGTCCAAACTTTCTCTTAACTTTCTGTGCAGCCATACAAGATGCCCTTCCAAGCACGCTTATGTATTGCCTTGAAGTAATCCACAAGAGATTATGTTCTGGGTATATTAAATCACAGATGGAGCTAACAATATATGTGCTCCAGCTCTCATGAGTCCAATGTTATTCCTCCCCTATAATGAAATGATGCAAATCTGATTGATAGGGTGGTTTTTATGGGTTTTTTTTTCTCACTTGCATTTGCCTTATTTTTCCATTTCCCAATATGGGTTTCCATTGCACTATGTCTTTATGTTGTGCCTGTCAGCCCAGTGCATCCGACTTCAGCATGCATTTTATGTAAGGGTTTGCTTCTTCTGGGTAACGGTCGGTGCTGTGATGGGGAGCGAATCCAGCACCTTCGGCTTGTGAGCTGTCACTTAACCACCAGCCCACGCCGTCCCCTTACAGAGTGGTTAGTTCACTTATTTTTCATGGCAAAGATACCAGGCTCAAGCTCTTCTTGTCTTGACACATCTTAGTCTACTCAGGAGGAAATTACTTGTTTTTATGAAAGGCAACTGGTGACCTACCTCATACAAAAAAATTGGGCACCTCATACAAAGTAGTCTTAAACACTTTGTCTCTGATGGCAGTATCTGCTGTAGGACCACTTTGACCTTTGATTTGACATTTTACAGGTATTTTTATCTAATTGGCTATTACAGTATCATATTTAACCATGGACACAAATTGTTTTGTTTGGCAGAAACGAAACGTTACACCGGTGGTGACTCGGCCTGAACCTCGCAATTCTACTATGAGACATGTGAGCCATGACAGCTTTGATTTGAAACTTCTCTACCAGATGAAACCTCGATACCTCATTGACAGCCATGTAGAGAAACCAGTTCAGGTAAAAGCATATAGTTGTTTAGCTATATTTCTCATTTTTTCACTGTCAGTTAGACGTTACAGGGGCTGTAGTAGACATCACTGGGGTTGTACTAGACATTACAGGGGCTGTTCTAGACATTCTGGAGGTTGTACTAGACATTACAGGGGCTGTACTAGACATTCTGAAGGTTGTACTAGACATTACAGGGGCTGTACTAGACATTCTGGAGGTTGTACTAGACATTACAGGGGTTGTACTAGACATTACAGGGGTTGTACTAGACATTACAGGGGTTGTACTAGACATTACAGGGGCTGTATTAGACATGTGGGGGTTGTACTAGACATTACAGGGGTTGTACTAGACATGTGGGGGTTGTACTATAGATTACTGGGGCTGTACTAGACATTACAGTTATTGTACTAGACATTATTGGGGTTGTACTAGACATCACTGGGCTTGTACTAGACCTTACAGTGGTTCTACTAGACCTTATTAGGGTTGTACTAGACATTGAAGGGATTGTACTAGACATTACAGTTATTGTACTAGACATTGAAGGACTTGTACTAGACATTACAGGGGTTATACTAGACATTACTGGGGTTGTACTAGACATTACTGGGATTGTACCAGACATTACTGGGGTTATACTAGACATTATTAGGGTTGAATTATACATTACTGGGGTTGTACTAGACATTACTGGGGTTGTACTAGACATTACTCGGGTTGTACTAGACATTACTAGGGTTGTTATATACATTTTGGAGGCTGTACTATATGTACTAACTCAAAGCTTGAATCTGGGCTACAATTGGGCTACAACTTTGTAAAAAGTGAGAGAGCAAAAGAAGAAGAAGCTGTACCAGTTCCCTGTAGCGCATAGGTGCTTGAAGCAGTGGAAGTAGTGGCTGGCGACTGTATTCTCTGGAAGTAAACAGTTGCCTGAATGTTGGTTGACGAGTACAGGTCACTCCTGGGTCAAGTAACGCCGATGTCGACACTAGGCCAACCAGGAAGCGAGAGGTTAATATTCACTATAGGTTCAAAACTTGTCTAGATTTGGGGTGGGTATCAGATTGACCATTCTGGTACCAGCCATAAATGATGCAGGGTTAAGTTGACAACAAGGACTCCCACGTCAGGCTGTCACATTTAGAATGACAGTGACTTGTAGATAGGGCAGCCAATAAGATATTAGATGAGTGAGACCAAATTAGATTGATAGCTAACCAGCCAACTGGGGAGGACAACTAGATGGCCATTTTTGTTTTTAGAACTAAGAAAAGAGTCTATACAAGACAATGAAGAGTGAAGTTCAGGAGATTCAGGGAGTGAGAGAGTTTACGGGGAGGTTATCCCATCATACACCGAGAGTCTTGCATTCATGCTCAAGGGTGCGAATGATGGACACCCTGTGAGCAATGGGAGTGGGAGATCTGATCACATGCACTTTAGTAGGCTGCTAGGGCTTGAGTAGCCTGCTAGGTCTTGAGTAGTCTGCTGCTAGGTCTTGAGTAGCCTGTTAGGTCTTTAGTCGCCTGCTAGGTCTTATTCCCTGATAGGTCTTGAGTAGCCTGATATGTCTTGAGTAGTCAGATAGGTCTTGAGTAGCCTGTTAGGTCTTGAGTAGTCTGATAGGTCTTGAGTAGTCTGATAGGTCTTGAGTAGTCTGATAGGTCTTGAGTAGTCAGATAGGTCTTGAGTAGCCAGCCTTCTAGGTCTTGAGTAGTCTGATAGGTCTTGAATAGTCTGATAGGTCTTGAGTAGCCTGCTGCTAGGTCTTGAGTAGCCTGCTAGGTCTTGAGCTCCCAGATAGGTCTTGAGTAGCTCTCTGGGTGTTAAAGATATCTAAAAATAAAACCAGAGAACGGTATATAAAGAAAAGAAAGCTCTATAAACATTACCACATACAATATGTGAATAAAGGAAAGCTCTTTAAACAGTATCTCACATACAATACAGGAATAAAGGAAAGCTCTATAAACAATATCTCATATTAGAATAAAAGAATGAATTTCCCTGGCAACCAGATCTGTGTGGTTGCAGATCAGTCCTTCTAAGACAATACTTCCCAAGGTTATCATCCATGGAGCAGTGCTGATCTAAAAGCCTCATTTGTCAGTCCACAAAGGAAGTCAAGAAAAATACCAAGTATTTAAATTATTTAAAATAGTCATAGCAAAACAATACTTAAAAATTTATCATCATCATTGCTTGGCCTGGCGATGATGGACTTCCATCCATTTCTATCCCGTGTGTCGTTTACCAACTCTGTTGTTCATTGTCGTCCATGGCATACTCTTAGGCCGTTCAGCATCTTCTCTCTCTCTCTGCCTTCCTCTGTCTCTCTTTCTTGCTATCTTTCCCGTTGTCACAACCTGTTCCAAGCCACCTCTTCTCATAACATGCCCAAATAAGGATGACTGTCTTATTCTGATCATTGTAATAAGTTGTGATTGTGCCTAATCAAGTACTGTATCATTAGTCTTCTTTGCAGCCCATGGGATCCGCAGCATTCTTCTGTTAAACCACATCTCCGTTGTTTCCAAAAATCTAAGCAGCACCTGTTTGCTAATTAACCATGTTAATAATTCTGGACAGAGAAAAAGACAAATGTAGACATTCGGCAAGAGTTGAGCATAGAGGAGAACTGGTTTATCCATTCCATTTTGGCCAGAAAATGCAAGTACTTTGGTCACATCAAGAAACACAACCGTCTTGAGAGAACGGTGATGGAAGGTATAGTGCCAGGCAAAAGAGGAAGGGGTAGACCAAGAAGACAATGGCACCAAGATATCCAGGAATGCCTGGGTATGACTGTGGCAGAGGTTGGAGTTTTGGCAAGGGAACGAGCTTCTTTCAGACAGACTGTGATGGGAGCGACGTTCTATAAAGGACATGCTACATGATGATGATGAATAATTGCTAATCATTAAATGGTATAGAATAATTAGCTAAGCATGAATTCAAACAAATGTTAATACACATTTAAGATGATCAGAAGAATCAGTAAGTTGGAGACTGGTTTCTTCTGTAATGGATAAATAATCCTTTCATTCTGAAAAATGTGGAAAGCACCGGTATAGGATACAAATAGGGTCAAGGGTATCAACAAGAGAAATGTGTTTTCTGTGAATCAAGAGATTTATACTTGCAGGTCTGATTAAGTAGCTACACTTCTAGACTATTCTTTTGTTGATCACTGTTATAATTCTATTCTCATCTTTCATTCTCTATTACAATTCTAGTCTCTTTTTTCGTTCTCTATTACAATTCAAACCTCTTCTTGTGTTCTATATTACAATTCTAGCCTCTTTATTTGTTCTCTATTACATTTCTTGCCTTTTCTTTGTTCTCTATTACAAATCTAGCCTCTCCTTCCTTCTCTATTACAATTATAGCCACTTCTTTCTTGTCGATTAAAATTCTAATCTCTTATATTGTTCTCTATTACAATTCATGCCTTCATGGTTACATGCCCTGATGATATGTTGTACACGTTAATATATGCTGACATTATTAACAGTAACTAAACTCATAAAGGGGAAAAAAGGTGCACATCTGTACATGGATTTAATAGGGACAAAATGTATAGATAACCATGCAAGTTGACACCATTGGTATGGTAACATTTAGTTTTCTGTTTGACAGTTTGTGGGTGAGATAGAGGGAGTGTCTCCTGACCTTGACATCACCAACAGAACTGATGTGCTCAAAGTTATTGACAAGGGAAAGGTAATGCTGCATAAAAACGTTCTCAGGAGTTATTGTTCTTGTTACATTATATGCATGCAACAGTTTGGCGTTTTACTGGCTCCAGCAAGTGAATAAACCTGCTGATTGTAACAGAAATTGGCAAATCTGCTAATTGTAACATAAATGGACAAACTTGCTGATTGTAACATAAATGGATAAACTTGTTGATTGTAACAGAAATGGACACACCTGATGATTGTGTGGTAGAGTCCAGGTTTAGCTGAGAAGTTTACTTATGTAAAGAGTTACATGTATCTACACCATGACATGACTTCACACAGTAAATAACACAGTAAACACTATCCTGACTGTAAAACAAAACAATACTATTTGTGAACATGAATATCAACAAAAAGCAAAGTACATCTAAACTAAATAATCATAATATACATTGAACTACAAGGGAGGTTTTAAGCACTAACTTTTGATGTTTCCTCCAAAATCTATTATTACCAGGGTCTTACCGCTGCACTCCCCTATCTGCACACTCAGCATACAATCACAAATTCGTCTTTGCGATCAGATTATATAGATCACTTCGCATACTCAGACGAATCTGTACGCTCACACATAATCAACAAACTCGTCCTCACGATCAGATTACATAGATCACTTCGCATACTCAGACGAATCTGTACATTCACGTACAATCAGATCACTTACAATCAGGTGATCTGTGCATTCAAAAGTACTTAGATCACCTCACACATTCACACGAATCTGTACATTCATATGTAATTAGATAACGCATTGCTCACTAGGTGTCCTGCACGTACGACACACATTCAGGGTGTCCAACATAAACACATATTGTGCGACTGGCCAAAACTCAAGGTGTATGCTGGTCCAGTCACCCTGCAAACTCTCTCACTTTCAGACTCACTCTCAGCCTTCCTCCTAGCCAGTCTGCTGAGGTCATCCCTGCAGAGTATTTTATAGTCTCAAGCAACAACATGGCTGTTCAATGGTCTTCTGTTGGTTGTCTTCTTCTTCTTCTTTGTCAGACGTCAACCTGTATTTTTTCGAAAAAAGCAGCGGTCATCCTGAGGCTGTCGACACTGCCATAGAGCCTGTTTAGTGTTGCCACTGGTGATGGCCACATGTGCTTTCTCTGATCCTCATATGTCGGGCAGTTTTGCAGCAGATGTTCAGCGGTCATTTTCCCGGTACCACACGTTCATTCGTCTGTGCCACTTATCTTCAATTTATTGAATAGGTGGTACCTAAGTCTATTGTGGCCTGTGCGGAGTCTGAAGACCACGACCTGCTCTCTTCTGTTCATCTGGTAATAGGCATAGTTTTTTTGTGTAGCCAGTATGTTCTGTTTCCCATTTGGTCATGTATCTGGCTCTAATAAGCCTTTTGGACTCTTCGTAGGTCACACTAGGATCTGGTTGTGGTAGTCTTGCACCTTCTTTTGCCAGTCTGTCTGCCTCCTCGTTGCCTTGGATGTTGCAGTGAGATGGAACCCACTGTAACACTACTCTTTTTGGTGCGGACTGCTGGCATAGTTGACAGAGTACTGCTCTTAAATCATTAAGTTCAGTATTTTTCTGGCTTTTTAGTGCTTGTTGGTTGTCTGACTTAGCCATTACTCTAATTTGGAACTACCCCCAACTAATTGTCATTGGAGGACTATCCACGAATCACTGTCACTCTGCACGTCGTAGCCGGTCGTGGCAGCATCAAACTGTCACCTACTCTCATCTACGACAATTCTGAACACCAGAGTGGTCAAATCCGAACCCCCACTCAGCTCCGAACACCCACCCCTGTACTAGACAAAGTCTTTCACCTAAACGCCTCGTTTCCTTTGTCGTCTTAGTGTCGAACTGGTGATTGACCTTGGCACACATTCAGGCAACCTTTGTTTTCAGAGTCGCCTGCCCAATCTCCCCTGCCCTAAACACCTATGCTCCAGCTGGAACTGTCACAATTGAATCATAAATAGACAATCTTGCTGATTGTAACATAAACCACACTAAACCAGAAAACACCAGAGAGGTACCAGAGGAGAAAAGATGCACCCTTGGGATCAACACAGATATCCTTGGTGTCCACACATTTATCCATGGAATCCACAGATATCCTTGGTGTCCACACATTTGTTTGTGGAATACATACATGTGCAACACATCTATCCATGGAATCCACACAGGTGCCAAACATGTATCCATGGAATCCACACAGGTGCCACACATTACTCTTTGGAATCCACAAAATTGCCACACATTTATCCATTGAATCCACAAAGGGGCCACACATTTATCCATGGAATCCACATATTTATCCGTGGAATCCACAAAGGTGCTACACATGTATCCATGGAATCTACACATGTGCCACGTATTTATCCATGGAATCCACACATTTATCCATAGTATCCACACATGTGCCCCACATTTATCCATGGAATCGACATAATTTCATTGGTGTCACACATTTATCCATTGAATTCACAAAGGTGCTACACGTGTATCCATGGAATCCACACATTTATCCATGGAATCCACACATGTGCCCCACATTTATCCATGGAATCAACATAATTTCTTTGGTGTCACACATGTATCCATGGAATCCACACATGTGCCCCACATGTATCCATGGAATTCACACAGGTGCCCCGCATGTATCCATGAAATCAACATAATTTCCTTGGTGTCACACATTTATCCATGGAATCCACACAGATATCCTTGGAATCCACACATCTATTTTGTCCTTGGTATCCATGAAGTACACATTCTTGTTATTGCCATGGGTGGTACAGCTGATTGTAAGTCACATTGTATCTGATTATTGATGTTTACACCCTCTGTAATTCCAGAAAAAGGGCTCCATCCCAGGGCACGCATCCCACGAGCACTACGCCAGACTTAGCCTCAGTGTGTTTAACATTGAGGTCACCAAGTACAACGCTGCTCAGGTAATAGAAAGAGGAATGGCTAGGTGGGGGCGTGCATCTATGTGTGTGGGCGTGCATGCTTGCTTGTGATAATTATAGATGGTATAGGTAACCCCAACACCTGAGTGGAGCCTGGGTTGAAAAGAATAGTATCAATATAACCTTCCAAGCATTCAGTAAATAACAGAAAAGAGGCTTGTACATAGAGCTAGAAACCTCATCATGTAAAAATAATTGCCATTGAAACTCCACTGTGGATGCTTGGATACATCCTTCCTGTAGAGGGAACAGTTGTAATAGAACCCCTATGGGGGCCGGGGGGTTAGACACTTGATTGTGCATGGTCTGACCTTTCTCTGAGGTGCGATAGCTAATTTCTTGCTCAGCCATATTACCTTCCCTTACTGTAAGGTACTAATGTTCAGCTGGTACTGGAAGTGAACTCATCTTTTTCTACCAATCACAAGGGGTGTAACCTATCTGCCACTCTGATACCCGATGTATGTTGTGATAGAGAAGATAAATGATAGAGGTGATAATGTATTAGAAAGGATAAATAATAGAGATGATACTTGACAAGAGAGGATAAATGATAGAGGTGATACTGTGATAGAAAGGATAAATGATAGAGGTGATATTTGACAAGAGAAGCTCAATCATAGATATGCTACTGTGATAGAAAGGATAAATGATAGAGGTGATACTGTGATAGAAAGGATAAATGATAGAGGTGATACTGTGATAGAAAGGATAAATAATAGAGGTGATACTGTGATCGAATAAATGAGATGATACTTGACAAGAGAGGATAAATTATAGAGGTGATACTGTGATAGAAAGGATAAATGATAGAGGTGATATTTGACAAGAGAAGCTCAATCATAGATATGCTACTGTGATAGAAAGGATAAATGATAGAGGTGATACTGTGATAGAAAGGATACATGATAGAGGTGATACTGTGATAGAAAGGATAAATAATAGAGGTGATACTGTGATAGAAAGGATAAATGATAGAGATGATACTGTGATATAAAGGATAAATGATAGAGGTGATACTGTGATCGAATAAATGAGATGATACTTGATAAGAGAGGATAAATGATAGAGGTGATATTGTGATAGGATAAATGATAGAGGTGATATTTAACAAGAGAAGCTCAATCATAGATATGCTACTGTGATAGAGGTGATACTGTGATAGAAAGGATAAATGATAGAGGTGATACTGTGATATAAATGATAGAGGTGATACTGTGATAGAAAGGATAAATGATAGAGGTGATACTGTGATAGAAAGGATAAATGATAGAGGTGATACTGGACCAGAGAGGATAAATGAGAGAAGTATCTCTGGTTATTTTGTTTCACACCATTATCTTATGTATGGTTGATATATTATAATGTCTGGTTTTACCATTCCCCGTTGACCTTACATGTGCTATTACCTGACTAAAGCCTCGTTGTAAGCTCCCAGCCAGTGCTCATCTCTGCCTGATCTTGTCTCCAACCAGGACCTCCTACTGAAGATCCCTGTGCATGAAATTGCTGCTGTCTGCTACATCAAAGATGACCAACATCACATACTGGCCATCAAGTTCGGTAAGAAGAGACATTGTCTCATCATCATCCACTTGTTTCTCTCATATTGTCTGTCTGCTCATCTTGTGCTTCCTTTTTCTTTGTTGAACTCATCTGCTGGAAGCATCTATGACATCCTTAGTCCCCTGGTGGAAGCATCTATGATATCTTTGTCCCCTGGTGGAAGCATCTATGACATCCTTTGTCCCCTGGTGGAAGCATCTATGATATCCTTCGATTGTCTCCTGGTGGAAGCATCTATGACATCCTTTGTCCCCTGGTGGAAGCATCTATGACATCCTTTGTCCCCTGGTGGAAGCATCTATGATATCCTTCGATTGTCTCCTGGTGGAAGCATCTATGACATCCTTTGTCCCCTGGTGGAAGCATCTATGACATCCTTTGTCCCCTGGTGGAAGCATCTATGATATCCTTCGATTGTCCCCTGGTGGAAGCATCTATGATATCCTTCGATTGTCTCCTGCTGTGAGTATCTATGATATCCTTCGATTGTCCCCTGGTGGAAGCATCTATGATATCCTTCGATTGTCTCCTGGTGGGAGCATCTATGATATCCTTTGTCTCCTGCTTGGAGCATCTATGATATCCTTCGATTGTCTCCTGCTGGGAGCATCTATGATATCTTTCATCTCCTGCTGGGAGCATCTATGATATCCTTCCTTCCCTGCTGGGAGCATCTATGATATCCTTCATCTCCTGCTGGGAGCATCTATGATATCCTTCCTTCCCTGCTGGGAGCATCTATGATATCCTTCCTTCCCTGCTGGGAGCATCTATGATATCCTTTGATTGTCTCCTGCTTGGAGTATCTATGATATCCTTCGATTGTCTTCTGCTTGGAGTATCTATGATATCCTTCGATTGTCTTCTGCTTGGAGCATCTATGATATCCTTCGATTGTCTTCTGCTTGGAGCATCTATGATATCCTTCCTTCCCTACTGGGAGCATCTATGACATCCTTCCTTCCCTGCTGGGAGCATCAAGGACATCCTTTCACCATCTTCTTCTCCTGGCAGCCTGGTCCTCTAGGTTTGCAGTGTCTCAGCATAGGCTCCACAACCTTTTATGTCTTTGTAATATGTAAATAGCAAAGAAGAAATGAAATTTGTTGCAGGGGTTTGGTGAATAGTCCAAGTATGAAACTCGCAATGACTGCAAGTAGCGGTAGCTGAGAGGAAGCTTGGATTGCTAATCATGAACCAGAGATGGAGCAGCACATGATGGATAGCTGCAGGCTGATTGTAGTGGAGGTAGTTTGATGCTGCGATAAACGACGCCATCAAGTGTGGCGGTTCCCCATTGCTTTCTCAGTTTTGTGGGCTCATTGAAGCCCATCAGCGCGGCCCCCCCTCTCCCCCCCCCCCCCACCCCCCGCATTTTTTATAGGTCATCATCTTCAAGTGTCATGCTACATAGTGTTGATGATGAATTCCCGTCCACAACCATCAATACTTTGAGCAGTTCTCCACTTCCGATGTTCTATCGGTGCTAGAGCCATCCCTTATAGCCCTGCATGTGTGGATCTCATCTCTTCTTCATACATATCTTGATTCTCTATTTTTCCCTGTCATTCATGATCTCCTCTACATACTTGTGTATCCTAATCTGCCCTACCTTCGCGTGTATCCTAATCTGTCCCACCTTCATGTGAATCCTAATCTGCCCTACCTTCACGTGTATCCTAATCAGCCCTACCTTCATGTGTATCTTAATCTGCCCCACCTTCATGTGTATCCTAATCTGCCCTACCTTCATGTGTATCCTAATCAGCCCTACCTTCATGTGTATCTTAATCTGCCTTACCTTCATGTGTATCTTAATATGCCCCACCTCCATGAGTACCTTATCTGCCCTACCTTCATGTGTACCTTATCTGCCATACCTTCATGTGTACCTAATCTGCCCTACCTTCATGTGTACCTTATCTGCCCCACCTTCATGTGTACCTTATCTGCCCCACCTGCATGTGTACCTAATCTGCCCTACCTTCATGTGTATCCTAATCAGCCCTACCTTCGTGTGTATCCTAATCAGCCCTACCTTCATGTGTATCTTAATCTGCCATATCTTCATGTGTATCTTAATATGCCTCACCTCCGTGAGTACCTTATCTGCCCCACCTTCATGTGTACCTATCTGCCCTACCTTCATGTGTACCTTATCTGCCCTACCTTTATGTGTGCCTTATCTGCCCTACCATCATGTATATCCTAATCTACTGTACATATCACTATTGTAATTTCCTAAACTGGAATCCCTCATCAGATTGAATGAGAAAACTGGAATTGAAAGCTGTTTTTGTTTTGATAGCTGAGGTTTTCATTGGTCCACAGGCACACAGGAATCTTGCAAGCTGGCACTCCTGCTCTGTGAGAATAAGGTAGGAACTGAACGTTTTCTTGGTCATCGGAGATCTTGTTTTACACATGAGCTCGCATTTCTGGAATCTTTCACTAATAGCTGATCATCTTCATCTTCAGTCCCGTCACCTGAAAGGTCATTGAGGCACCAATACTGCAGATTGTTGGACCAGTTCCTGCCACTCCATTGGGGCACCAATACTGCACAAATTGTTGGACCAGTTCCTGCCACTCCATTGGGGCACCAATACTGCACAAATTGTTGGACCAGTTCCTGCCACTCCATTGGGGCACCAATACTGCACAAATTGTTGGACCAGTTCCTGCCACTCTAGGCACCAATACTGCAGATTGTTGGACCAGTTCCTGCCACTCTAGGCACCAATACTGCACAAATTGTTGGACCAGTTCCTGCCACTCCAGGCACCAATACTGCACAAATTGTTGGACCAGTTCCTGCCACTCCAGGCACCAATACTGCAGATTGTTGGACCAGTTCCTGCCACTCCAGGCACCAATACTGCACAGATTGTTGGACCAGTTCCTGCCACTCCAGGCACCAATACTGCACAAATTGTTGAACCAGTTCCTGCCACTCCAGGCACCAATACTGCACAAATTGTTGAACCAGTTCCTGCCACTCCAGGCACCAATACTGCACAAATTGTTGGACCCGTTTCCACCACTCCAGGCACCAATACTGCACAAATTGTTGAACCAGTTCCTGCCACTCCAGGCACCAATACTGCACAAATTGTTGAACCAGTTCCTGCCACTCCAGGCACCAATACTGCACAAATTGTTGAACCAGTTCCTGCCACTCCAGGCACCAATACTGCACAAATTGTTGAACCAGTTCCTGCCACTCCAGGCACCAATACTGCACAAATTGTTGAACCAGTTCCTGCCACTCCAGGCACCAATACTGCACAAATTGTTGAACCAGTTCCTGCCACTCCAGGCACCAATACTGCACAAATTGTTGAACCAGTTCCTGCCACTCCAGGCACCAATACTGTACAAATTGTTGAACCAGTTCCTGCCACTCCAGGCACCAATACTGCACAAATTGTTGAACCAGTTCCTGCCACTCCAGGCACCAATACTGCACAAATTGTTGGACCCGTTTCCACCACTCCAGGCACCAATACTGCACAAATTGTTGAACCAGTTCCTGCCACTCCAGGCACCAATACTGCACAAATTGTTGAACCAGTTCCTGCCACTCCAGGCACCAATACTGCACAAATTGTTGAACCAGTTCCTGCCACTCCAGGCACCAATACTGCACAAATTGTTGAACCAGTTCCTGCCACTCCAGGCACCAATACTGCACAAATTGTTGAACCAGTTCCTGCCACTCCAGGCACCAATACTGCACAAATTGTTGAACCAGTTCCTGCCACTCCAGGCACCAATACTGCACAAATTGTTGAACCAGTTCCTGCCACTCCAGGCACCAATACTGCACAAATTGTTGAACCAGTTCCTGCCACTCCAGGCACCAATACTGCACAAATTGTTGAACCAGTTCCTGCCACTCCAGGCACCAATACTGCACAAATTGTTGAACCAGTTCCTGCCACTCCAGGCACCAATACTGCACAAATTGTTGAACCAGTTCCTGCCACTCCAGGCACCAATACTGCACAAATTGTTGAACCAGTTCCTGCCACTCCAGGCACCAATACTGCACAAATTGTTGAACCAGTTCCTGCCAAACAAAGAGTTTGACAGATTATTTGAAAGAGTTTGACAGATTATTTGCCAGTTTGACACATTTTTTGAAAGAGTTGGCAGATTATTTGCCAGTTTGACAGATTATTTGAAAGAGTTTGACAGATTATTTGAAAGAGTTTGACAGATTATTTGAAAGAGTTTGACAGATTATTTGCCAGTTTGACACATTATTTGCCAGTTTGCCAGATGATCTGCCACAGAAAGAGTGTATTTGTTGGTTTTTGTTAGCTTGCGGCTGAAGAGATATGTGCCTTGGTGAATCAGTGCTTTACTCTGGTCTACAACGAGGCAACAATCAACTCAATAGACCGGTTCATCATTCCTGTCGAACGCCCAGGTAGCGCGTCCAATGGAACAGGTTGGTTAATTTTATTATTTCTGAACCATCAAACATCCACTCTGGCATATTTTACATTCTGGATAGCTCATTACAGAGATATGTATTTCCTCGTCATCAGCTCATGGAATGTTCTTAGCTGGCATCTCCTGACCTCGTTATAATGTGGGTCTTCTAATCAGGTTAAATGTAGGTATTCTGAGCTATTTCTGGACATTCTTGAGATGATGTTTGCCGACGAACATTACTGTAGAGATAGCTGGGTACAGACAGACATGATGTTTGATGGCAGACATTACTGTAGAGATAGCTGGGTCCAGACAGACATAATGTTTGATGGCAGACATTACTGTAGAGATAGCTGGGTCCAGACATACATAATGTTTGACGGCAGACATTGCTGCAGATATACCTGTGTCCAGACAGACATAATGTTTGACCACAGACATTACTGAAGAGATAAAAGATATGATACTAAGTATGTGGTCCTCAAACATTCTATGAGCAACACAAGATTGTCCGCCTACCTCTCCATAATATCCAAATACATTTGTTCACAGTTGGAACTGCAACATCTGCAACTGTGTCCCGGGTAGGAAGACGAACGTCTGGTCAGGCAAAATATACTGGTCAGACATGTTAGTCAGGGTCAGGCAAAATATACTGGTCAGACGTGTTAGTCAGGGTCAGGCAAAACATACTGGTCAGACATGTTAGTCAGGGTCAGGCAAAATATACTGGTCAGACGTGTTAGTCAGGGTCAGGCAAAATATACTGGTCAGACGTGTTAGTCAGGGTCAGGCAAAATATACTGGTCAGACGTGTTAGTCAGGGTCATGCAAAACATACTGGTCAGACGTGTTAGTCAGGGTCATGCAAAATATACTGGTCAGACGTGTTAGTCAGGGTCAGGCAAAATATACTGGTCATACGTGTTAGTCAGGGTCATGCAAAACATACTGGTCAGACGTGTTAGTCAGGGTCAGGCAAAACATACTGGTCAGACGTGTTAGTCAGGGTCAGGCAAAATATACTGATCAGACATGTTAGTCAGGGTCATGCAAAACATACTGGTGAGACGTGTTAGTCAGGGTCATGCAAAACATACTGGTCAGACGTGTTAGTCAGGGTCAGGCAAAACATACTGGTCAGACGTGTTAGTCAGGGTCAGGCAAAACATACTGGTCAGACGTGTTAGTCAGGGTCAGGCAAAACATACTGGTCAGACATGTTAGTCAGGGTCAGGCAAAACATACTGGTCAGACATGTCAGTCGGGGTCATGCACAACATGCTGATCAGACGTGTTAGTCAGGGTCAGGCAAAACATACTGGTCAGACATGTTAGTCAGGGTCAGGTAAAACATACTGGTCAGACATGTTAGTCAGGGTCAGGCAAAACATACTGGTCAGACATGTCAGTCGGGGTCATGCACAACATGCTGATCAGACGTGTTAGTCAGGGTCAGGCAAAACATACTGGTCAGACATGTTAGTCAGGGTCAGGCAAAACATACTGGTCAGACATGTTAGTCAGGGTCAGGCAAAACAGACTGGTCAGACGTGTTAGTCAGGGTCAGGCAAAACATACTGGTCAGACGTGTTAGTCAGGGTCAGGCAAAACATACTGGTCAGACATGTTAGTCAGGGTCAGGCAAAACATACTGGTCAGACATGTCAGTCTGGGTCATGCACAACATGCTGAACAGACGTGTTAGTCAGGGTCAGGCAAAACATACTGGTCAGACATGTCAGTCGGGGTCAGGCAAAACATACTGGTCAGACATGTTAGTCAGGGTCAGGCAAAACATACTGGTCAGACATGTCAGTCAGGGTCAGGCAAAACATACTGATCAGACATGTTAGTCAGGGTCAGGCAAAACATACTGGTCAGACATGTCAGTCAGGGTCAGGCAAAACATACTGATCAGACGTGTTAGTCAGGGTCAGACAAAACATACTGGTCAGACATGTTAGTTAGGATCAGGTAAAACATACTGGTCAGACGTGTTAGTCGGGGTCAGGCAAAACATACTGGTCAGACATGTTAGTCAGGATCAGGTAAAACATACTGGTCAGACGTGTTAGTCGGGGTCAGGCAAAACATACTGGTCAGACATGTTAGTCAGGGTCAGGCAAAACATACTGGTCAGACATGTTAGTCGGGGTCAGGCAAAACATACTGGTCAGACATGTTAGTCAGGGTCAGGCAAAACATACTGGTCAGACATGTTAGTCAGGGTCAGGCAAAACATACTGATCAGACATGTTAGTCAGGGTCAGGCAAAACATACTGATCAGACATGTTAGTCAGGGTCAGGCAAAACATACTGGTCAGACATGTTAGTCAGGGTCAGGCAAAACATACTGGTCAGACGTGTTAGTCAGGGTCAGGCAAAACATACTGGTCAGACATGTTAGTCAGGGTCAGGCAAAACATACTGGTCAGACATGTCAGTCTGGGTCATGCACAACATGCTGAACAGACGTGTTAGTCAGGGTCAGGCAAAACATACTGGTCAGACATGTCAGTCAGGGTCAGGCAAAACATACTGATCAGACATGTTAGTCAGGGTCAGGCAAAACATACTGGTCAGACATGTCAGTCAGGGTCAGGCAAAACATACTGATCAGACGTGTTAGTCAGGGTCAGACAAAACATACTGGTCAGACATGTTAGTTAGGATCAGGTAAAACATACTGGTCAGACGTGTTAGTCGGGGTCAGGCAAAACATACTGGTCAGACATGTTAGTCAGGATCAGGTAAAACATACTGGTCAGACGTGTTAGTCGGGGTCAGGCAAAACATACTGGTCAGACATGTTAGTCAGGGTCAGGCAAAACATACTGGTCAGACATGTTAGTCGGGGTCAGGCAAAACATACTGGTCAGACATGTTAGTCAGGGTCAGGCAAAACATACTGGTCAGACATGTTAGTCAGGGTCAGGCAAAACATACTGATCAGACATGTTAGTCAGGGTCAGGCAAAACATACTGATCAGACATGTTAGTCAGGGTCAGGCAAAACATACTGGTCAGACATGTTAGTCAGGGTCAGGCAAAACATACTGGTCAGACGTGTTAGTCAGGGTCAGGCAAAACATACTGGTCAGACATGTTAGTCAGGGTCAGGCAAAACATACTGGTCAGACATGTCAGTCTGGGTCATGCACAACATGCTGAACAGACGTGTTAGTCAGGGTCAGGCAAAACATACTGGTCAGACATGTCAGTCGGGGTCAGGCAAAACATACTGGTCAGACATGTTTGTCAGGGTCAGGCAAAACATACTGGTCAGACATGTCAGTCAGGGTCAGGCAAAACATACTGATCAGACATGTTAGTCAGGGTCAGTCAAAACATACTGGTCAGACATGTCAGTCAGGGTCAGGCAAAACATACTGATCAGACGTGTTAGTCAGGGTCAGACAAAACATACTGGTCAGACATGTTAGTTAGGATCAGGTAAAACATACTGGTCAGACGTGTTAGTCGGGGTCAGGCAAAACATACTGGTCAGACATGTTAGTCAGGATCAGGTAAAACATACTGGTCAGACGTGTTAGTCGGGGTCAGGCAAAACATACTGGTCAGACATGTTAGTCAGGGTCAGGCAAAACATACTGGTCAGACATGTTAGTCGGGGTCAGGCAAAACATACTGGTCAGACATGTTAGTCAGGGTCAGGCAAAACATACTGGTCAGACATGTTAGTCAGGGTCAGGCAAAACATACTGATCAGACATGTTAGTCAGGGTCAGGCAAAACATACTGATCAGACATGTTAGTCAGGGTCAGGCAAAACATACTGGTCAGACATGTTAGTCAGGGTCAGGCAAAACATACTGGTCAGACGTGTTAGTCAGGGTCAGGCAAAACATACTGGTCAGACATGTTAGTCAGGGTCAGGCAAAACATACTGGTCAGACATGTCAGTCTGGGTCATGCACAACATGCTGAACAGACGTGTTAGTCAGGGTCAGGCAAAACATACTGGTCAGACATGTCAGTCAGGGTCAGGCAAAACATACTGATCAGACATGTTAGTCAGGGTCAGGCAAAACATACTGGTCAGACATGTCAGTCAGGGTCAGGCAAAACATACTGATCAGACGTGTTAGTCAGGGTCAGACAAAACATACTGGTCAGACATGTTAGTTAGGATCAGGTAAAACATACTGGTCAGACGTGTTAGTCGGGGTCAGGCAAAACATACTGGTCAGACATGTTAGTCAGGATCAGGTAAAACATACTGGTCAGACGTGTTAGTCGGGGTCAGGCAAAACATACTGGTCAGACATGTTAGTCAGGGTCAGGCAAAACATACTGGTCAGACATGTTAGTCGGGGTCAGGCAAAACATACTGGTCAGACATGTTAGTCAGGGTCAGGCAAAACATACTGGTCAGACATGTTAGTCAGGGTCAGGCAAAACATACTGATCAGACATGTTAGTCAGGGTCAGGCAAAACATACTGATCAGACATGTTAGTCAGGGTCAGGCAAAACATACTGGTCAGACATGTTAGTCAGGGTCAGGCAAAACATACTGGTCAGACGTGTTAGTCAGGGTCAGGCAAAACATACTGGTCAGACATGTTAGTCAGGGTCAGGCAAAACATACTGGTCAGACATGTCAGTCTGGGTCATGCACAACATGCTGAACAGACGTGTTAGTCAGGGTCAGGCAAAACATACTGGTCAGACATGTCAGTCGGGGTCAGGCAAAACATACTGGTCAGACATGTTTGTCAGGGTCAGGCAAAACATACTGGTCAGACATGTCAGTCAGGGTCAGGCAAAACATACTGATCAGACATGTTAGTCAGGGTCAGTCAAAACATACTGGTCAGACATGTCAGTCAGGGTCAGGCAAAACATACTGATCAGACGTGTTAGTCAGGGTCAGACAAAACATACTGGTCAGACATGTTAGTTAGGATCAGGTAAAACATACTGGTCAGACGTGTTAGTCGGGGTCAGGCAAAACATACTGGTCAGACATGTTAGTCAGGATCAGGTAAAACATACTGGTCAGACGTGTTAGTCGGGGTCAGGCAAAACATACTGGTCAGACATGTTAGTCAGGGTCAGGCAAAACATACTGGTCAGACATGTTAGTCGGGGTCAGGCAAAACATACTGGTCAGACATGTTAGTCAGGGTCAGGCAAAACATACTGGTCAGACATGTTAGTCAGGGTCAGGCAAAACATACTGATCAGACATGTTAGTCAGGGTCAGGCAAAACATACTGATCAGACATGTTAGTCAGGGTCAGGCAAAACATACTGGTCAGACATGTTAGTCAGGGTCAGGCAAAACATACTGGTCAGACGTGTTAGTTAGGGTCAGGCAAAACATACTGGTCAGACGTGTTAGTTAGGGTCAGGCAAAACATACTGATCAGACATGTTAGTCAGGGTCAGGCAAAACATACTGGTCAGACATGTTAGTCAGGGTCAGGCAAAACATACTGGTCAGATGTGTTAGTCAGGGTCAGGCAAAACATACTGGTCAGACATGTTAGTCAGGGTCAGGCAAAACATACTGATCAGACATGTTAGTCAGGGTCAGGCAAAACATACTGATCAGACGTGTTAGTCGGGGTCAGGCAAAACATACTGGTCAGAAGTGTTAGTCAGGGTCAGGCAAAACATACTGGTCAGACATGTTAGTCAGGGTCAGGCAAAACATACTGGTCAGACGTGGTAGTCTGGGTCAGGCAAAACATACTGGTCAGACATGTTAGTCAGGGTCAGGTAAAACATACTGGTCAGACATGTTAGTCAGGGTCAGGCAAAACATACTGGTCAGACATGTTAGTCGGGGTCAGGCAAAACATACTGATCAGACATGTTAGTCGGGGTCAGGCAAAACATACTGATCAGACGTGTTAGTCGGGGTCAGGCAAAACATACTGGTCAGACATGTTAGTCGGGGTCATGCACAACATGCTGATCAGACGTGTTAGTCGGGGTCAGGCAAAATATACTGATCAGACGTGTTAGTCGGGGTCATGCACAACATGCTGATCAGACGTGTTAGTCGGGGTCAGGCAAAATATACTGATCAGACGTGTTAGTCGGGGTCAGGCAAAATATACTGATCAGACGTGTTAGTCGGGGTCATGCAAAACATACTGGCCAAGACCCTCACCTTGACTTCCCCGCAGTCCTGCCACGAAACGGGCTGTTTTCATGACAGCCTGGCTAACAAGCTGAGGGATCGACGTGATCCCCATAGTAGTGAGCGACACACCGATGAAGCGAAGCATAGCACAACCGCCTGGAGGACCCGGTCCGCCTTCATTGGAATGCGAGGAAAGCTACAACAACCCACCACTTAACGTCCTTTTTAGGGCGCACAAAAGAGTAATCCTACTCATAGTGGGCATTCAACAACAACAACGCCCGTAGCCCCAGAGTTGTCCGTCAATTGGACTACAATAACTGTACCTTTGATCCCTGATTTGTCCCTCAATTGGGCTACAATAACTGTACCTTTGATCCCTGAGTTGTCTGTCAATTGGACTACAATAACTGTACCTTTGATCCCTGAGTTGTCCCTCAATTGGACTACAATAACTGTACCTTTGATCCAAGAGTTGTCCGTCAATTGGACTACAATAACTGTACCTTTCACCCTAGTGTTCTCTCAATTGGACTACAATAATTGTACCTTTCACCCCAGAGTTGTCCCTCAATTGAACTATGACAAACATCTAAACCATTATGCGGGCGTCACTTTCTTATAAAACTGATAATTTTTATTAACCAAAATCAAAATTGAAACTTGAAACAAGAATTGTATAATAATGGATAAATTGAAAATAATAAATTGAATTGGGGGGGGAATCAGCGACCCATAGCTGACTGCTAGCGTCAGGGCCAGCGAACCAGAACTGCCAAGACCCTTCTACACTTCCACTGAATAACAGGACAGACTGGCTAAGGAGAAGGGATCCAAGAGGGAAGGCCCTGTATTAAAAAGTTTCTGCGGAAGTCAGATGTGCCGTACCGAAAAATGCAAATATCACAGACAAGCTGTGAACTACGACACACCACATTCTGTTCTCCTGACAGCATCCTGCTACTTGCAAAGCCCTTTTCAGGGCTGGAAACATTCAGGGCTTGGTAGCAGAAGTTTCAGAACGTTCAGGGCTTGGTAGTGGGAGATTGAGAACGTTCAGGGCTTGGTAGAGGGAGGGTGAGAACGTTCAGGGCTTGGTAGAGGGAGATTGAGAATATTCAGGGCTTGGTAGTGGGAGATTGAGAATATTCAGGGCTTGGTAGTGGGAGGGTGAGAACGTTCAGGGCTTGGTAGTGGGAGATTAAGAACGTTCAGGGCTTGGTAGTGGGAGATTGAGAATATTCAGGGCTTGGTAGTGGGAGGGTGAGAACGTTCAGGGCTTGGTAGCGGGAGGGTGAGAATGTTCAGGGCTTGGTAGTGGGAGGGTGAGAACGTTCAGGGCTTGGTAGCGGGAGGGTGAGAACGTTCAGGGTTTGGTAGTGGGAGGGTGAGAACGTTCAGGGCTTGGTAGTGGGAGGGTGAGAACGAACGAAGAAGAAGAGGGAAAGAGATGGACAGTAGGAGGGTGGGGTTGACAGGTTCAGGGGCGAAAGATGGGCAGAGGAATAGATGGGTTGAAGATGAAAGAGATGATTGACAGTCTGAGAAGTTGAAGAGATGAGGGAGGGCGTGGGGGTTATGCAGTGGTGCAACAGGAAGCGGAGATGTGCTGGGAGGGGGTTTATTAAATGAACACCTTTGACAATGATCCTGGCTACCCCAACTTCTACTTGACACATGAACAACGTTGAGTCAACAGTTGGTCCTCCCAGGGAGAACGGAAGACGGAGCACAATGACATGATATTTGTACTTGTTGTCTTATTATGGTCATGATCTCTGACATTCAATGTTTTTATGTTGATGCTCTTCTTCCAGATATTCCTTCTATTATTTGTCCTTGTTATTTCAGACTCTACATTTGTCCGTAGACCAGGTGTGATCCCCTAGTAAGTGTTTCATCTTTTAGCTTGTTACCTTGTTTGATACGTCTACTATACAATTTTTGGTTTGTGATAAGTCTTGAAGGCCAGGCAGCCAAGAGGTTAGGATTAGGGCTGCAGTCCAGGCAGTTGAGAGGTTAGGATTAGGGCTGCAGTCCAGGCAGTTGAGAGGTTAGGATTAGTGCTGCAGTCCAGGCAGTTGAGAGGGTAGGATTAGGGCTGCAGGTCAGGCAGTTGACAGGGTAGGATTAGGGCTGCAGGTCAGGCAGTTGAGAGGGTAGGATTAGGGCTGCAGGTCAGGCAGTTGAGAGGGTAGGATTAGGGCTGCAGGTCAGGCAGTTGAGAGGGTAGGATTAGGGCTGCAGGTCAGGCAGTTGAGAGGGTAGGATTAGGGCTGCAGGCCAGGCAGCCAAGAGGTTAGGATTAGGGCTGTAGGTCAGGCAGCCGAGAGGGTAGGATTAGGGCTGTAGGCCAGGCAGCCGAGAGGTTAGGATTAGGGCTGTAGGTCAGGCAGCCGAGAGGGTAGGATTAGGGCTGTAGGCCAGGCAGCCGAGAGGTTAGGATTAGGGCTTCACTCATTAATCAACCGGCAGATAATTGGTCATATCGACCTTTTTGCCTATTAAAAAACCAGGAGATACTGAATAATAGGATGTGACTTGGAATCCTGGTATTCAAACAAGCATGTTAATGTATGTTGCCTGGTAGCTGAATGCTTCAGCTGTCTGTAGTAGGTATTTTAAACTTCCTGTGGCTTACTAGGCCTAGGGGAAGATACAAACATTGTGGGTAGTTTTTTTAACTAGAACGTTTTTCTTTTGTCCGGGCAGCGGCTATTAAGCCTAATCTTTTCAATTTCTAACTGCCAAGGGATTGTTTAAGGCGCTCGACACTGAACACGGGTGTCTCATCTCACTACTCAAAGATATCAATTTTTACCAGAAGATTCACATGAAACAATCTCGATCTCCACCGGGATTCGAACTTCCGGCACCCGAGGCTGACACCTTACATCTAGATCACTGAGCCCCCCATCGATCATAACTGTTTTTATTATTATTATTGCTAGGCATTATCTCGTATTAGTATACATACCTAAATGACACAGTTACACGAATAGACGCGTGTTGGACAGCTGTCAAGCTGCACACTACTATCTTGTATCAGTCTCAGGTGAATTGGTGCTCAACCGACACAGACCTCCAACAAATGACACTTAAAGTACTAACCAATATAGGGTCTCAGATGACAAAATTATGGAAAGTTAACGGTATTAACAACGGATAGGTGACACATGTCAACTACGTGCCAACTCCAGGCTTAAGTACTACTGCTTGTTGTCTATAGAGAGGTGTGATTACTAAGAACTTTATATAACTTTACAAATGATTTGTTCACAGTCAACTTGACTTTTCATTCGGCACTCATGTGCCAAGTGACACTGAGAGTGCTGGCAGGAACAGTTTAAGTGATGCAGGAGCTGGCAATGAGTTGTTGGAGGATTACATGAAGAAGGTAAGCTAGGGTTGGTAGTCTGCTCAACTTCCTGCACAGCACTGGAATTTCTGTCAATCTCATTATAAGGTCAGGTCGACTTCCCGCACAACACTGGAATTTCTGTCAATCTCATAAGGCCAGGTCGACTTCCCGCACAACACTGGAATTTCTGTCAATCTCATTATAAGGTCAGGTCGACTTGCTGTACAAAACTTGAATTTCTGTCAATCTCATAAGGTCAGGTCGACTTCCCGCACAACACTGGAATTTCTGTCAATCCCATTATAAGGTGAGGTCAACTTGCTGCACAAAACTTGAATTTCTGTCAATCCCATTATAAGGTGAGGTCAACTTGCTGCACAAAACTTGAATTTCTGTCAATCCCATTATAAGGTGAGGTCAACTTGCTGCACAAAACTTGAATTTCTGTCAATCCCATTTTAAGGTGAGGTCAACTTGCTGCACAAAACTTGAATTTCTGTCAATCCCATTATAAGGTGAGGTCAACTTGCTGCACAAAACTTGAATTTCTGTCAATCTCATAAGGTCAGGTCGACTTCCCGCATAACACTGGAATTTCTGTCAATCTCATTATATAGTTGTCAGCTGACACATTTTGAATATCTGGGCTCCAGAATCGACAAACATGGTGACTTCTCGAAATAAATCAGAAGACTAGCTATGGCAATGCAGAGACTGAACAGCCTGGAGAAATTATGGCAGAGCACTCCAACAAAATGAAAAAAGTAAAAGTCTTGAGAGCCTGTGTTTTTCCTGTGGCAGCTTATGGCTGTGAAGCATGGACGATTACCAAAACTTCTAGACAAAGAATCGAATCCTTCGAGTCAAAATGTTACAGAAAGATCCTCAGAATACCCTGGACAGAGAAAAGAACAAATGTAGACATTCGGCAAGAGTTGAGCATAGAGGAGAACTGGTTTATCAATTCCATTTTGGCCAGAAAATGCAAATACTTTGGTCACATCAAGAGACACAACGGTCTTGAGAGAACAGTGATGGAAGGTATGGTGCCAGGTAAAAGAGGAAGGGGTAGACCAAGAAGACGATGGTACCAAGATATCCAGGAGTGCCTGAGTATGACTGTGGCGGAGGCTGGAGTTTTGGCAAGGGAACGAGTTTCTTTCAGACAGACTGTGATGGGAGCGATGTTCTACAAAGGACATGCTACATGAGAGAGTTGTCAGCTCGATTTGCTGCACAAAACTTTTCTTTTTTTGTTCCTTTTTCACTCCAGCTGGAGTTTTACAGTTAGTATCCCTCAGGAAGACTCCAGCAAAACACTTTGCGTGATTTTACAGTTGTGGTTTCTGTAGCAATTTGTTTTACATGAGGTAGCTAGCCCCATGCACACCTCTCTTTAGTCACCTTTTACAACATGTATGGAGATGCAATGGTTCTCATTTGTCCACCCCAGTATCAATGCATGTCACATATCATATACCAGCTTTGAGTGTATACTAAAATAATGACATTTTACACGTACAAATGTAGACTTGTTTAAAGGGGGTTCAAGTGGCCAAAGTATATTGTTATCAATACAAAAACTGAAAAATGTTTATACTACCAAGTCAATTATTTTGCTTAAATACCCATACAACAATGGCTTTTTAAAGACAATATTCCTTCTAGACACATGCTCTGACAGTTTGTCATAATTGAGCAGTATTTTTCACTATCTTCACAATTTATGGCAGACGTGTCAAGTTTAAAAGTTCACTTCTATTCTCAAACAAGACATGAAATAACCTCATGTTTTCACAAAGAAATCAATCTACCTACGCACAGTCTTTAGGTAACTAAGAGCAAAATATATCAATTCTGGCAGGAAGTGCCTTTATAAAATTTAGAACACAGGAGTGGAGAATAGTTTGTATTTTTATTTAGAAAAAAAGTAAAAAGTGTTACATTGCCTCTACAACATGTGGGGAAAATGACCAACCAAACACATTATCTCTGCGACATTTGAAGAGAAATTAGTCAACCAATATATCGTCTCTGCGACATTTGAAGAGAAATTAGTCAACTCAATATACAGTCTCTGACATTTGAAGAGATATTAGTCAACCCATATATCGTCTCTATGACATTTGAAGAGAAATTAGTCAACCCAATATATCGTCTCTGTGACATTTGAAGAGATATTAGTCAACCCAATATATCATCTCTGTGACATTTGAAGAGATATTAGTCAACCCAATATATCGTCTCTGTGACATTTGAAGAGAAATTAGTCAAACCAATATATCGTCTCTGTGACATTTGAAGAGAAATTAGTCAACCCAATATATCATCTCTGTGACATTTGAAGAGAAATTAGTCAACCCAATATATTGACTCGGCTGACTGAATGAGTTAATTCTAAAATACAAGTTTTTAAGACTATCTGAAAGCCTGTACCTTTTTTCTCAAACCAGATGTGTGGAACTGAGGCCAAATGTAGTTTGACATGAGAGCAGTACCAGACATGTGCCGACATGTTGACCTAGATAGATTTGATATGGGACAAAACAATAGAAAACTCAACACAAATAGAACAGAATACAATTGAATACACATATTTTACAAATGGAGGTGAACATTAAATGGAGGTGAACATTAAATGGAGGTGAACATTAAATGGAGGTGAACATTAAAGGGAGGTGAACATTAAATGGAGGTGAACATTAAATGGAGGTGAACATTAAATGGAGGTGAACATTTGTCTATGAGGGATTATAGTTGCATACTCATTATCTGTTTTTTAAAATTATGACCAAAAAATGGTTTCCTTCATCAACACAATATTCAGTTCTGAACCAATACATGAAAAATGAACGACTTTCTATTGACGGTAATCCGCAAGGGAAGATGTTCTAAAAGTTACACCTAATTTGATGCAGTTGTTGTCACAGTATTCACATTTTACTGAAGTCTCGTGAAGTTGAAAGTGTGATAAAAAATGAAAGCCAACACCAGCGTTAGTGTCTACAATTTACGCACATCCAGAAAGAATGGTCCTGCTGCATTCAATATATATACACATTTATATTATACACACTAGCAGGACTGTGCAGGATCTTGAACCTTTACTGAATTTTTGAACTGTTACTACTACCATTGCTTGAGAAAAAAAGAGGGATCCGTCCCCTTCGTCGGTAGATTTAGTTTCACTTTCATCACTGGACTTTAGAGCTAAGACTAGATCAAGAAATTGAAATATCGCTACCAGAACGATCGATATCTTCATCATCTCTACCGTTAGCAATAATATCATCTATCTATTATCGAGCTTGTACTCTAGAAACTCTTCTTCTTCAGCGTTTATGCTGAATCTCTCGCTACCAAGCTCTAAACAGTACTTTGCAAGAAGCAGGATGTAGCGCGGATAATGGAATGCGTTGTGACGCTAGTTTACATCTTGACTGCGATATTTGCACCTTTTGGGCCGACACGTCCATCTTCGGCAGAAGTAGAAACTCTATTTTCTCTAGCGGAATAGGCGAGAGTTAGATTTATGGGTGCTTAAGGGACAAAAAAAAATTTCTGGGATCTACGTATGAAAATACAACACGTTTTCAATGAAACTCAAACTGTGTAGTAACGCTTCCAGAAATGACAAGTACAAAATCTGGACTTCTGTCAAGAACCAAAATAAAACATTTAGGAGAACTAGGAATGGGAAAATATGTGATTTTTTGAACACAGTCCCTAAAGTCAATACATTGACACCTTGGTTTTCTGAACAAATTCAGGAAGCTGATACATCATTTTGGGGGAGAGAATAGGTAAGATTAAGTTAGGTAATGCTAGATCAAGTGAGACTAAGTCAACCTATGACAACTGAAATGGGGGTACAGGGTCCTATTCTTTAGTCCCCCCAGCAAGGAACCCTGGGATATCTAATAGATGTTTGACGTAATGGTATATTTGATGTTTCAGCTGACCACAAAACTGTCACCCGAGGAGCTGCGGACGTTCCTGCAACACCTGAATAACTGGAAGAAGGAGAGCCCTTTCCATGAGTTCTGTGATGAGGTGTTGCAGTTGCTTGGAGCTGACAGGAAACAGCTCTTATCAGGTGACTTGCATAATCCAAGCGTAGCATAGGGACACCACTACAGCTATTATTTTTATGAGAAGCCTGTAGCTATCCATTTGCAGTTTCATAGAAATGATTGTTATTTAATGGGATATCTAACTCCATGCACAACTCTCTTTAGTTGACTTTTGAAAATTCTTAGAAGGTTACAGTGGTTCTAGTCTTTTCAAACTGGGAACCACTTGAGTGATATCAGGTGACTTTTTATTCGCAGGCAAACACTGATTTCATATTTTTCATATAAATGCCTATTTTTTTGTGCAAATTTCTGAGGGATCATGGGGTATCACTGCTCGTCTCTTGCAGCAAGCAGCTGGACTGAGTTCGATCCCTTATCTCGAGCCGACGATGCAGCAGTGAATGAGCTGACAGCAGCCAGCGGCTGGACTGAGTTTGATCCCTTATCTCGAGCCGACGATGCAGCAGTGAATGAGCTGACAGCAGCCAGCGTCTGGACTGAGTTCGATCCCTTATCTCGAGCCGACGATGCAGCAGTTAATGAGCTGACAGCAGCTAGCGGCTGGACTGAGTTCGATCCCTTATCTCGAGCCGACGATGCAGCAGTTAATGAGCTGACAGCAGCTAGCGGCTGGACTGAGTTCGATCCCTTATCTCGAGCCGACGATGCAGCAGTTAATGAGCTGACAGCAGCCAGCGGCTGGACTGAGTTCGATCCCTTATCTCGAGCCGACGATGCAGCAGTTAATGAGCTGACAGCAGCTAGCGGCTGGACTGAGTTCGATCCCTTATCTCGAGCCGACGATGCAGCAGTTAATGAGCTGACAGCAGCTAGCGGCTGATTGTTAACTGCTTGTAACAGGGCCATCCAACCACAGCTGATCAATATACTATTCTGGCTCCAAGTGACAACCCTGAAAACAGACTGCACTCATGCAGCCTGATTGAGAGAATAGGGATCAAAGAGAGAAGGCAAACCCAGTTTAAAAAATACAGTGCTAAAACTGGATGTATCGGGCCAAAAGACGCAGATATCACAGCCTCACTGTAAACTATGACACAGTGTAGCAAATCAGCCTTCTCATTATGAACGTCGAAGAGGTGGACAAAAGCGATTTTTTTTGTTTGGCCTTCGCCAGAGGAGAAGATAGAGGTCTTGACATAGTACAGTACCTGACTTACAACCCCATCGTGCCAATATAATCGGTGACCTAGTACAATAAAGTCTGTAACACTTTATCCCTGACAGCAGTGTCTGATACCTTTATCTATTCCTTGTTCAACATGTGCTATGTTCTGACTACAATGCCGTTGTCACATTCAGCGATCAGATTAAATTGTTTTCCTCCATTGTTAGAAGCTTAGCCTGCGATCCGACATCCATTCACTGCCCGGGTTCATGTCACATCAAAGGCCTCAGCTGTGAGGATCCAGAGCCAGGCTAGCAATTCGTATGTTATTAATCACAGTTTATGTAGCATTTGTTTCCTTGTGGAGTTGGGTTGGCAGCCCTGACCTAATGGTTGGGTTGGCAGCCCTGAAGTAATAGTTAGGTTGGCAGCCCTGACCTAACAGTTGGGTTGGCAGCCCTGACCTAATGGTTGGGTTGGCAGCCCTGAAGTAACAGTTAGGTTGGCAGCCCTGACCTAACAGTTGGGTTGGCAGCCCTGAAGTAACAGTTGGGTTGGCAGCCCTGACCTAACAGTTGGGTTGGCAGCCCTGACCTAACAGTTGGGTTGGCAGCCCTGACCTAATGGTTGGGTTGGCAGCCCTGACCTAACGGTTTTGTTGGCAGCCCTGACCTTATGGTTGGGTTGGCAGCCCTGACCTAATGGTTGGGTTGGCAGCCCTGACCTAACGGTTGGGTTGGCAGCCCCGACCTAACGGTTGGGTTGGCAGCCCTGACCTAACAGACAACCTGAAGTTCTTCTCTCTTTGTCTGCCAACCTGCTCAGCTTGGTTGAGCCACAGCATGCCTTCTGACCCACTGAGAAACCCCTTTGAAACGTCAAATTCCAAGGCTAACTAAATGGGGAACTTACATGTGTCAACTATCAGTGCAACTATAATATCGTGTTCGGGAAACAAAGATCGATATGCAGTTTTAGGGCAGGATTCTGTGAAAGGATCACGCTCAACAGTGCTTTGTTGTGTTTTGTACCGTGAAAGTGTTTTATTTCTCTGCGTGAGGCATGGATTGATTATAAACCTTGGCACATATATGAGTTCTGTTATTTAGTCTGCGATGGAATGTGATGTTTCAAGGGGTTATCTCTGTGATCTAAAGTAGGCCATTGTTGAACCTGCCAGGAACATAAAGCTCACACAGGCCATAGTTCACGAAATTGATAGATTATATCAGCCATCCCACCACGTCAGAACATAGTACGCTTGTTAGTTAAATCGCGTAGATAAATATCAGCTGTGTTCTTGTGTCTCCAACCTGGCATAATAATGGATCATGCATGTCCATTTGACTCCAAGAGCTGTGTGACTGCAATCAGGGTCTACCAAGCTGGATGGGTCAAAGGGAAAGGACCAGACAAATGGAGACATAAACTTTGCTGCCCTTGCAAGCAGACTGGGATAAGTCAAGGTCTATGAAAAGCAAACTTGAGAGCTACTTCTGTTGTTTCATTGAGCTAACACAACAGTGCATCATGATGGTGCTCCATTAAGTGTACCAAGTAGAATATATTGCTAGACTAACCAACAAACTATGATATCACACAGATAACATATTATCTGACACACCAACATGTTGTTATATCATACAGATAAGATATTATCTGACACATCAACATGTTGTTATATCACATAGATAAGATATTATCTGACACATCAACATGTTGTTATATCACATAGATAAAATATTATCTGACACACCAACATGTTGTTATATCACATAGATAAGATATTATCTGACATACCAACATGTTGTTATATCACATAGATAAGATATTATCTGACACATCAACATGTTGTTATATCACATAGATAAGATATTATCTGACACACCAACATGTTGTTATATCACACAGATAACATTATCTGACACACCAACATGTTGTAATATCACACAGATAACATATTATCTGACACACCAACATGTTGTTATATCACACAGATAAGATATTATCTGACACACCAACATGTTGTATCATATAGATAAGATATTATCTGACACATCAACATGTTGTTATATCACATAGATAAAATATTATCTGACACACCAACATGTTGTTATATCACATAGATAAGATATTATCTGACACATCATGTTGTTATATCACATAGATAAGATATTATTTGTCACATCAACATGTTGTTATATCACATAGATAAGATATTATCTGACACATCAACATGTTGTTATATCACACAGATAAGATATTATCTGACACACCAACGTGTTGTTATATCACATAGATAAGATATTATCTGACACACCAACATGTTATATCACATAGATAAGATATTATCTGACACATCAACATGTTGTTATATCACACAGATAAGATATTATCTGACACATCATGTTGTTATATCACATAGATAAGATATTATTTGTCACACCAACATGTTGTTATAACACATAGATAAGATATCTGGCACACCAACATGTTGAATATCACATAGATAAGAAATTATCTGACACACCAGCATGTTATGATATCACACAGATAAGATATTATCTGACAACCCAGTCTGTAGTATCAAATTCTCTCTATGTCTCTTTCAGATTTGCTACCATTCATTCCATCTGACAACTACCAGTACTTTGAGGAATTCTTGCGGAGGAATGATATTCAGCTACTGGAAAATAGCAGTACATTGTCCAGATCGAGAACAGACCTGCACAACTATTCTACGTAAGTTCTTCAACTATTCTCAATAAACTTGACTAAGGGTGTGAGATGGGTCCCTTTTGTCTAAGAAAGTGGGTGAGATGGGTCCCTTGGGTCTAGGAAGGTGGGTGAGATGGGTCCCTTGGGTCTAGGAAGGTGGGTGAGATGGGTCCCTTGGGTCTAGAAAAGTGGGTGAGATGGGTCCCTTGGGTCTAGGAAAGTGGGTGAGATGGGTCCCTTGGGTCTAGGAAAGTGGGTGAGATGGGTCCCTTGGTTCTAGGAAAGTGGGTGAGATGGGTGCCTTGGGTCTAGGAAAGTGGGTGAGATGGGTCTAGGAAAGTGTGAAATGGGTCCCTTGGGTCTAGGAAAGTGGGTGTCAGATGGGTCCCTTGGGTCTAGGAAAGTGGGTGTCAGATTAGTCCCTTGAGTTTAGGAAAGTGGGTGTCAGATGGGTCCCTTGAGTCTAGGAAAGTGTGAGATGGATCCCTTAGGTCTAGGAAAGTGGGTGAGATGGGTGCCTTGGGTCTAGGAAAGTGGGTGTGATGGGTCTAGGAAAGTGGGTGAGATGGGTGCCTTGGGTCTAGGAAAGTGGGTGAGATGGGTGCCTTGGGTCTAGGAAAGTGGGTGAAATGGGTCCCTTGGGTCTAGGAAAGTGGGTGTCAGATGGGTCCCTTGAGTCTAGGAAAGTGGGTGTCAGATGGGTCCCTTCAGTCTAGGAAAGTGGGTGTCAGATGGGGTCCTTGGGTCTAGGAAAGTGGGTGTCAGATGGGTCCCTTGGGTCTAGGAAAGTGGGTGTCAGATGGGTCCCTTGAGTCTAGGAAAGTGGGTGTCAGATGGGTCCCTTCAGTCTAGGAAAGTGGGTGTCAGATGGGTCCCTTGAGTCTAGGAAAGTGGGTGTCAGATGGGTCCCTTGAGTCTAGGAAAGTGGGTGAGATGGGTCCCTTGGGTATAGGAAAGTGGGTGTCAGATGGGTCCCTTGAGTCTCGGAAAGTGGGTGTCAGATGGGTCCCTTGAGTCTAGGAAAGTGGGTGTCAGATGGGTCCCTTGAGTCTAGGAAAGTGGGTGTCAGATGGGTCCCTTGAGTCTCGGAAAGTGGGTGAGATGGGTCCCTTGGGTCTAGGAAGGTGGGTGAGATGGGTCCCTTGGGTCTAGGAAAGGCTAACATCTATAGATAGCTTGGTGATCTAGCAGGCTAACATCTACACTACAGGATTAACTCTATAGCAATAACAAATTGTATGTGTACGTCATGCCCATCAGTGCGGGCATATTACCAACAATTTGTACAAATATATCACACTTTCTTCATTACGCTCCGTTGTGTGCCTAGGTTCGTCCTCTCCCCAGCAATCCGAAAATCTTGAGCGCAGGGACAGCAAATAGTTAACATGTGGTAGAAGTGTTCGTGCTCAGCCACACACATGCACACCCACATCTGGTATTGAGGGCTAACTTTTGACAATCATTAGTAGTTCTCGCTTGTTCATCCTCAGACGGCGCTCCCTGAGTGAAGTGTCCACCAGCAGCAGTATGAGCAACAACCTGGCCAGCGGAGACGCCCTTGATCACCTGCTGGACCTGGTCAAGGCTGAGTATAACAGGGTGGAGGTGGAGGTGCCAGAGGACTACCTGTAGCAACCAACGGGACTGTGTCATCTTGACTGCACTTCTCTACAGGAAGGGTGCTACGCTTGTGACTGACAGTTTTGTGTGGGACATAACTTTTTAGGTCATGGATGTTCTCTAATAGCATGCATACAGGGGCTCTAGCAACCTCATTATGTAAAAATGAAATTGCCTAGGAATCACCACTACAGGAACACACAAAGTGCTTCTGTAGGGTGTCATCTGTCCTATGCTTCATAAGGAGATGAGAAAAAGACCATCCTGTATGATGGACGGATCTGTGAGATACATGTTACAAGTTGAGGAGGTATTGCTGAGACCTGTCACTCATGTTTATCATTTAGTAAAGCAGAATAACAAATGTCCTCATAGATATGGACTTCTTGAAATGTCCAGGTTATTGATGATGGATTTCTTTTAATGTCCAGATTGTAGATGATGGACTTTGTGAAATGTCCATGTTGTAGATTATGGACATTTTGTTATGTCCAGTTTGTAGTTGATGGAATTCTTGTTATGCCCGGTTTGTGGGATGACGGACGTCTTGTCATGTCAAAGAATAAGAAGCTTTCTTTGAAACCCAGAAGGCTATTCCACACTTAGCAGGTTTCTGGGCTGTGTGAATGGTGTGGTAAACAATGTCATGATTTGGAGAGGTCAGTTGCCTCTTACAACATGCTCTCAGTGTGGCAGGCATCTTGGTCTTGTCTATGTCACACACCGAGACTTCTCAGAATTGACTGTGCAGTTTTGTAGTTAAGTTGAGCCTCAGTTGTATGACACAAGACGCGATGAGTGCTGCCTTGGGGGAGTTGAACTGAATACAATGTAGACCACACATGATTGGTGGAAAGAACCACATAATATGTGTACAATTGGTAGCAGACCACATAATATGTGTACAAGTGGTAGCAGACCAGATAATATGTGTACAAGTGGTAGCAGACCAGATAATATGTGTACAAGTGGTAGCAGACCACATAATATGTGTACAAGTGGTAGCAGACCACATAATATGTGTACACGTGGTAGCAGACCACATAATATGTGTACAAGGGGTAGCAGACCACATAATATGTGTACAAGTGGTAGCAGACTGTATGATACTATCACTGTTATTGACAAACAACCACAGCCAGAACCACTCAGCTCTGTCTGAGAATAGATGTAGACAGACACATGCATGAGAACATAGAAGATTGTGTGGATGCCTCCAGGAGAACATAGAAGATTGTGTGGATACCTCCAGGAGAACATAGAAGATTGTGTGGATACCTCCAGGAGAACACAGAAGACTTTATCATGTCGTAGGTCAGACAGGTGAGACTTTATCATGTTGTAGGTCAGACAGGTGAGACTTTATCATGTCGTAGGTCAGACAGGTGAGACTACCATGTCGTAGGTCAGACAGGTGAGACTATCATGTCATAGGTCAGACAGGTGAGACTATCATGTCATAGGTCAGACAGGTGAGACTATCATGTCGTAGATCAGACAGGTGAGACTATCATGTCGTAGGTCAGACAGGTGAGACTATCATGTCGTAGGTCAGACAGGTGAGACTTTATCATGTCGTAGGTCAGACAGGTGAGACTATCATGTCGTAGGTCAGACAGGTGAGACTTTATCATGTCGTAGGTCAGACAGGTGAGACTTTATCATGTCGTAGGTCAGACAGGTGAGACTATCATGTCGTAGGTCAGACAGGTGAGACTTTATCATGTCGTAGGTCAGACAGGTGAGACTATCATGTCGTAGGTCAGACAGGTGAGACTTTATCATGTCGTAGGTCAGACAGGTGAGACTTTATCATGTCGTAGGTCAGACAGGTGAGACTTTATCATGTCGTAGGTCAGACAGGTGAGACTACCATGTCGTAGGTCAGACAGGTGAGACTATCATGTCATAGGTCAGACAGGTGAGACTATCATGTCATAGGTCAGACAGGTGAGACTATCATGTCGTAGGTCAGACAGGTGAGACTTTATCATGTCGTAGGTCAGACAGGTGAGACTTTATCATGTCGTAGGTCAGACAGGTGAGACTATCATGTCGTAGGTCAGACAGGTGAGACTATCATGTCGTAGGTCAGACAGGTGAGACTTTAGGTTTTGTGTCGAGGCCTTCTCCCCATTAGTTAGGTTTTGTGTTGAGGCCTTCTCCCCATTGGTTAGGTTTTGTGTCGAGGCCTTCTCCCCATTGGTTAGGTTTTGTGTCGAGGCCTTCATCTCATCGAGTGATAGTAAATATTGGCCGTGGAAGGAATTTATCATCAGCGCCACTAGGTGTGAAACATGATGCTGCTGATGTTGTTTGGATATTGTTCATACATTTGTAAATAAATGCAATTACTTGACTAAATCTGTGGTTGTCAGGGGGAAGTGTGCCGTCAAGTTGGGCCGTACAATAAAATATCTCTTGTTATTGCTGTGGACCTTGCATTACGTTTTCAGTCATCTGTATCAGGTGCACCCCATGCCCACACTGTGCACATGGGCATAGACTATTCTACATCATCCTGGCCAACAAGGTGGGGATTCTATTTAGAAGTCTAGCGCTCCATTACAGCCAAGAGGGCTCAGATCTACTGTATTCAGTTCCACTACAGCCAGGAGGGCTCAGACCTACTGTATTCAGTTCCACTACAGCCATGAGGGCTCAGACCTACTGTATTCAGTTCCACTACAGCCAGGAGGACTCAGATCTACTGTATTCAGTTCCACTACAGCCAGGAGGACTCAGACCTACTGTATTCAGTTCCACTACAGCCAGGAGGGCTCAGACCTACTGTATTCAGTTCCACTACAGCCAGGAGGGCTCAGATCTACTGTATTCAGTTCCACTACAGCCAGGAGGGCTCAGATCTACTGTATTCAGTTCCACTACAGCCAGGAGGGCTCAGATATACTGTATTCAGTTCCACTACAGCCAGGAGGGCTCAGATCTACTGTATTCAGTTCCACTACAGCCAGGAGGGCTCAGATCTACTGTATTCAGTTCCAATACAGCCAGGAGGGCTCAGATCTACTGTATTCAGTTCCACTACAGCCAGGAGGGCTCAGATCTACTGTATTCAGTTCCACTACAGCCAGGAGGGCTCAGATCTACTGTATTCAGTTCCACTACAGCCAGGAGGGCTCAGATCTACTGTATTCAGTTCACCATTAGATATAAGAAGATCCGCTGCTAGCAGAAAAAATCCATGAGTGAGTGAGTGAGCAACTTGGCATGAGTAGTTTCTGTTCTGTCATGAGTGAGTGAGTGAGTAACTTGGCACGAGTAGTTTCTGTTCTGTCATGAGTGAGTGAGTGAGCAACTTGGCACGAGTAGTTTCTGTTCTGTCATGAGTGAGTAACGTGGCACGAGTAGTTTCTGTTCTGTTCTGTCATGAATGAGTGAGTAACTTGGCACGAGTAGTTTCTGTTCTGTTCTGTCATGAATGAGTGAGTAACTTGGCACGAGTAGTTTCTGTTCTGTTCTGTCATGAATGAGTGAGTAACTTGGCACAAGTAGTTTCTGTTCTGTCATGAATGAGTGAGTAACTTGGCACGAGTAGTTTCTGTTATGTCGTGAGTGAGAGAGCAACTTGGCACGAGTAGTTTCTGTTCTGTCATGAATGAGTGAGTAACTTGGCACGAGTAGTTTCTGTTATGTCGTGAGTGAGAGAGCAACTTGGCACGAGTAGTTTCTGTTCTGTCATGAATGAGTGAGTAACTTGGCACGAGTAGTTTCTGTTCTGTCATGAGTAAGTAACTTGGCACGAGTAGTTTCTGTTCTGTCATGAGTAAGTAACTTGGCACGAGTAGTTTCTGTTCTGTTATGAGTAAGTAACTTGGCACAGGTAGTTTCTGTTCTGTCATGAGTGAGTAACTTGGCACGAGTAAGTTATGTTCTGTCATGAGTGAGTAACTTGGCACGAGTAGTTTCTTTTCTGTCATGAGCGAGTGAATGAGTGAGTGAGCAACTTAGCATGAGTAGTTTCTGTTCTGTTGTGAATGAGCAACTTGGCACGGGCATTTTTTTGCAAGTGGATCTTTTCATAAAAATGCCCCTGATCTATGGGCAGTGAGATCGGACTCCCATGTTCAGTGTCAAGCTTGTTAAAAATTCATTAGCAGTTGGAAATCGTCGAAAAAGTAGGCTTAACGGCCGCTGCCCAGACAAAATTCAAATTAAAAATCTGCCCAATTTAATTGTACCTTACCCCAGGCGGTTTGTAAAGAGCAGCTATAGATGATGTCTAACTGGCTGCGGGTCTACTTAGCGCTTGTGTTTGAGTCTATTAAGATGGACTCGCACACTGGTAAAAACCACCCCCCAAGAAACTGGTTGTATACACTCTGTAGAGTCTTCTAAACCAGTATAAAGAAGTTAAGTTAAGTATGTTTTACCTGGCTCTGTTGTTAGGTGAGGAGATCTTGGTCAGTATGTTTTACCTGACTGGTATGAGATGAGGTCTTGTTGTGGCAGAGCCACCACTACATAACAACTGCACTGTTACCTCCGCCACACTTCTATCCTTTCCTGGTCTCTGGGACCAAACTAGAACATGTGACGTACCCACACTACACAACAGCTCTATATGGATCGTATACAACATAAACTAGAACATGTGACGTACCCACACTACACAACAGCTCTACATGGATCGTATACAACATAAACTAGAACATGTGACGTACCCACACTATACAACAGCTCTACATGGATCGTATACAACATAAACTAGAACATGTGACGTACCCACACTACACAACAGCTCTACATGGATCGTATACAACATAAACTAGAACATGTGACGTACCCACACTACACAACAGCTCTACATGGATCGTATACAACATAAACTAGAACATGTGACGTACCCACACTACACAACAGCTCTACATGGATCGTATACAACATAAACTAGAACATGTGATGTACCCACACTACACAACAGCTCTATATGGATCATATACAACATAAACTAGAACATGTGACGTACCCACACTACACAACAGCTCTACATGGATCGTATACAACATAAACTAGAACATGTGACGTACCCACACTACACAACAGCTTTATATGGATCGTATACAACATAAACTAGAACATGTGACGTACCCACACTACACAACAGCTCTATATAGATCGTATACAACATAAACTAGAACATGTGACGTACCCACACTACACAACAACTCTACATGGATCGTATACAACATAAACTAGAACATGTGACGTACCCACACTACACAACAGCTCTACATGGATCGTATACAACATAAACTAGAACATGTGACGTACCCACACTACACAACAGCTCTACATGGATCGTATACAACATAAACTAGAACATGTGACGTACCCACACTACACAACAGCTCTATATGGATCGTATACAACATAAACTAGAACATGTGACGTACCCACACTACACAACAGCTCTACATGGATCGTATACAACATAGATAGGACTGCTCCGAGATCTCAGAGCCTATAGATATTTTTCAAAGAGACATGGATACAGCGGGATTAAGATCAATCTGTATTACAGAAGAAATGGTTTTTAAAAAATTGGAGGGGTTGAAAGTGAATAAATGTCCAGGTCAAGATGGTATTCACCCAAAATTGCTGTATGAAATTAGAGACCAACTAGCAAAACCATTGGCTATATTATGTTCTCAATCACTTACAAAAGGGATTGTTCCACGGGATTGGAAAGATGCAGGAGTGATCCCCTTATTCAAAATAGGCAAAAAATCAGATCCGGCAAATTATAGACCGGTGAGTTTAACGAGCATAGTCAATAATCAAAGAAAAAATTGTAATGCATTTAGACAAATTTAATCTAATTAGAAATAGTCAGCATGGGTTTACTAGAGGGAGATCATGCTTAACAAATCTATTAGAATTCATGGAGGAGGTTACTAAAATCATAGATAAAGGGGAGCCAGCGGATGTTATTTATCTAGACTTTTGCAAAGGCCTTTGATAGAGTACCTCATCAAAGATTATTTCGAAAGTTAAAATCACATGGAATAGGTGGGGAAGTTGCCAAATGGATTGAAAATTGGTTAACGGGAAGAAGGCAGAGGGTGGGCATAAATAAGGAGTACTCTGAGTGGAGTGAAGTGAAAAGTGGTGTGCCACAGGGCTCGGTTTTGGGACCAATTTTGTTCTTGATATATATAAACGATTTGGACATTGATATGAGATCCATGATTGCAAAATTTGCTGATGACACAAAACTATGCAGTAGTGTCTCATCTAAAGCGGAAGTGGATATATTGATGTCGGATTTAGATAAAATTCGAGAATGGTCTGTAAGCTGGCAAATGGAGTTTAATGTAGATAAAGGTACAGTCATCCACATGGGTAGATCCAATATGGAACATAATTACAGAATGGGAGAAAACAATATTAGAAAGATAGATAAGGAAAGGGACCTAGGGGTTATAATAGATCATACAGGAAAGGTGAGTGAGCAAGTTCAGGTAGCAGTGAAAAAGGCAAATGCAATGTTAGGTATGATAAAAAGAAATATTAAACATAGGAGCAAGGAAGTGATCGTCAAACTGTATAAAGCTTTAGTTAGACCTAGATTGGAGTACTGTGTACAGGTGTGGAGTCCTTATCATAGAGGGGACATAAACATGCTAGAAAGAATTCAGAAAAGAGCGACAAAGATGATAGTGGGATTCCAGAATTACAGTTATGAGGAACGACTCAGAAAAACCGGCCTACAGTGTCTCGAGGAAAGAAGAATTCGTGGTGACTTAATACAGGTTTATAAGATGATCAGAGGAATCGATAAATTAGACTATAACAAGTTTTTTAAAATACAGCCACCTACAATAACACGAGGGCACAGCTACAAGCTGACTAAAGAGAGGTCCAGGTTAGATATTAGAAAATATTTTTTTAGTCAGAGAGTGGTGTCTGCTTGGAATGCATTGCCAGGGGAGGTAGTGGAGGCAGGGACAGTTAATGCATTTAAGAATAAACTGGATGCGCATAGCTTTTAGAGCAAGGTGATGTAAATGTAACTGGTTGTATACAGACTCTGCAGGGTCTTCTAAACCAGTATAAAGACGTGAAGTTTAAGATCAGTTTATTGCCAGCAACTGTTACAGCAGGGAGACAATGGGCACACTAGGGCTAGCAGTACTTCTGCTTCTGCTCCACTCTAAAACTACCTGGCCACTCTGTTTGACCGTGCATGTATAGTACACAGGTGAAAGGTATGTGCTAAGTTTCCAGGATTCGTTGACATGGATCACTATACCACCAGGTGTCCTACCACTTCTAAGCTGCGTCCCATCTGTCCTAACTATTCCGGCACACACTGCGAGTTGGTCTGCGCTAACTCAATGAATGAACTTTATGTTTACACAGCGACTGAAAGAACAATGAACGAAGGAATATTTACAGGAGAGTTCTGCACCTGCCTGCCAGGTTGTTGTTCGTTTCTGGACTCCACTCTACCCTGTGGGTGTCCGATCTACTTGTCTCCCATTTATCAACCTCTTGTGTCCGATCTGCTGTCTCTCATCTATCGGCTTCTTGGGTATCAACTGTCTCTGATCTCCTATGACCGATCTGCTATCTCTCATCTATTGGCTTCTTGGGTATCAACTGTCTTCGATCTCCTATGACCGATCTGCTGTCTCTCATCTATTGGCTTCTTGGGTATCAACTGTCTCTAATCTCATATGACCGATCTGCTATCTCTCATCTATTGGCTTCTTGGGTATCAACTGTCTTCGATCTCCTATGACCAATCTGCTGTCTCTCATCTTTCATCTATTGGCTTCTTGGGTATCAACTGTCTCTAATCTCATATGACCGATCTGCTATCTCTCATCTATTGGCTTCTTGGGTATCAACTGTCTTCGATCTCCTATGACCGATCTGCTATCTCTCATCTCTCATTTATTGGCTTCTTGGGTATCAACTGTCTCTGATCGCCTATGTCCAATCTGCTGTCTCTCATCTCTGATCTATCAGCTTCTTGGGTATCAACTGTCTCTGATCGCCTATGTCCAATCTGCTGTCTCTCATCTCTGATCTATCAGCTTCTTGGGTATCAACTGTCTCTGATCGCCTATGTCCAATCTGCTATCTCTCATCTATTGGCTTCTTGTGTATCAACTGTCTTCGATCTGCTATCTCTCATCTATTGGCTTCTTGTGTATCAACTGTCTTCGATCTGCTATCTCTCATCTATTGGCTTTTTGTGTATCAACTGTCTTCGATCTGCTATCTCTCATCTATTGGCTTCTTGGGTATCAACTGTCTCTGATCTCTTATGATCGATCTAAGGTATCTCAACAGTTCAACTCTCAACTACTCTTAGTCTGATGTGTGTCAGGCTTATATGATCTCCCATGTTCCCGCCATTTTGTGTCTTCAATTTTCATAGGAAAATCCATTCTCGCTTTCCCAAGTTTTCTTGAGCAATGGTCAGACACTCTTTCCACGGAATGTATTACGTCTTAAGACAGACTCATGTTAAAAGGCTCTCAAATTAAAGTATGGCAAAGATAAACACTCTCTACTTATTATTCTGGTTCTCAAACTACTGGGTGCTCTGAAAACTTCATGTCTTTATACTGGTTTAGAAGACCCCGCAGAGTCTGTATACAACCAGTTACATTTACATTACCTTGCTCTAAAAGCTATGCGCATCCAATTTATTCTTAAATGCATTAACTGTCCCTGCCTCCACTACCTCCCCTGGCAATGCATTCCAAGCATTCACCACTCTCTGACTAAAAAAATATTTTCTAATATCTAATCTGGACCTCTCTTTAGTCAGCTTGTAGCTATTCCCTCGTGTTATTGTAGGTGGCTGTATTTTAAATAACTTGTTATAGTCTAATTTATCCATTCCTCTGATCATCTTATAAACCTGTATTAAGTCACCATGAATTCTTTTCTCTTCTTGACACTGTAGGCCGGTTTTTCTGAGTCTTTCCTCATAACTGTAATTCTGGAATCCCACTATCAGCTTTGTCGCTCTTTTTTGTATCCTTTCCAGCACGTTTATATCCCCTCTATGATAAGGACTCCACACCTGTACACAGTACTCCAATCTAGGTCTAACTAATGCTTTATACAGTTTGACGATCACTTCCTTGCTCCTATGTTTAATATTTCTTTTTATCATACCTAACACTGCATTTGCCTTTTTCACTGCTACGAAAACTTGCTCACTCACCTTTCCTGTATGATCTATTATAACCCATAGGTCTCTTTCCTTATCTATCTTTCTAATATTGTTGTCTCTCATTCTGTAATCATGTTCCATATTGGATCTACCCATGTGGATTACTGTACATTTATCTACATGAAACTCCATTTGCCAGCTTACAGACCATTCTCGAATTTTATCTAAATCCGACCTCAATATATCCACTTCTGCTTTATATGAGACACTACTGCATAGTTTTGTGTCATCAGCAAATTTTGCAATCATGGATCCCATATCAATGTCCAAATCATTTATATATATCAAGAACAAAATTGGTCCCAAAATCGGCAACTTCACACCACTCAGAGTACTCCTCATTTATGCTCACTCTCTGCCTTCTTCCCGTTAACCAATTTTCAATCCATTTGGCAACTTCCCCATCGATTTCATGTGATTTTAACTTTCGAAATAAATATTTATGAGGCACTCTATCAAAGGCCTTTGCAAAATCTAGATAAATAACGTCCACTGGCTCCCCTTATCTATCATTTTGGTAACCTCCTCCATGAATTCTAATAGATTTGTTAAGCACGATCTCCCTCTTGTAAACCCATGCTGACTATTTATAATTATGTTAAATTTGTCTAAATGCATTACAATGTTTTCTTTGATTATTGACTCTAACAATTTACAGACTATGCTCGTTAAACTCACCGTTCTATAATTCGCTGGATCTGATTTTTTGCCATTTTTTAATAAGGGGATCACTCCTGCATCTGTCCAATCCCGTGGAACAATCCCTTTTGTAAGTGATTGAGAACATAATATAGCCAATAGTTTTGCTAGTTGGTCTCTAATTTCAAACAGCAATTTTGGATGAATACCATCTTGACCTGGACATTCATCCAATTTCAACTCCTCCAATTTTTTAAAAACAATTTCCTCTGCAATACAGATTGATCTTAATCCCGCTGTATCCATGTCTCTTTGAAAAATATCTATTGGCTCTGGGATCTTGGAACAGTCCTCTTTTGTGTAGCTTGTGCCAAAGTCTTTGTCAGTATGTTCAACCTGACCCTGATATAAGGTTTTGGTCAGTATGTTTTACCTGACTGCTGCGAGACACAAACCACTCACATCGCTTTGCCACTGGGGTGCTCAGAGAGAGGAGGGGAAAAACATCAGGTAACACGACATTCTGACCTGATCAACTTTCTAGAGAATGTTTAATGGCTGGCATACACAGCAGGTTAGGAGATGTTGACGGGAGAACTAATGGTTGACATACACAGCAGGTTAGGGCATGTGGACGGGAGAACTAATGGTTGACATACACAGCAGGTTAGGGCATGTTGACGGGAGAACTAATGGTTGACATACACAGCAGGTTAGAGCATGTTGACGGGAGAACTAATGGCTGACATACACAGCAGGTTAGGGCATGTTGACGGGAGAACTAATGGTTGACATACACAGCAGGTTAGGGCATGTTGACGGGAGAACTAATGGTTGACATACACAGCAGGTTAGGGCATGTTGACGGGAGAACTAATGGTTGACATACACAGCAGGTTAGGGCATGTTGACGGGAGAACTAATGGCTGACATACACAGCAGGTTAGGGCATGTTGACGGGAGAACTAATGGTTGACATACACAGCAGGTTAGGGCATGTTGACGGGAGAACTAATGGTTGACATACACAGCAGGTTAGGGCATGTTGACGGGAGAACTAATGGTTGACATACACAGCAGGTTAGGGCATGTTGACGGGAGAACTAATGGTTGACATACACAGCAGGTTAGGGCATGTTGGCGGGAGAACTAATGGTTGACATATACAGCAGGTTAGGGGATGTTGACGGGAGAACTAATGGTTGAGATACACAGCAGGTTAGGGCATGTTGACGGGAGAACTAATGGTTGAGATACACAGCATGTTAGGGGATGTTGACGGGAGAACTAATGGTTGAGATACACAGCAGGTTAGGGGATGTTGACGGGAGAACTAATGGTTGAGATACACAGCAGGTTAGGGCATGTTGACGGGAGAACTAATGGTTGACATACACAGCAGGTTAGGGCATGTTGACGGGAGAACTAATGGTTGACATACACAGCAGGTTAGGGCATGTTGACGGGAGAACTAATGGTTGACATACACAGCAGGTTAGGGCATGTTGACGGGAGAACTAATGGCTGACATACACAGCAGGTTAGGGCATGTTGACGGGAGAACTAATGGTTGACATACACAGCAGGTTAGGGCATGTTGACGGGAGAACTAATGGTTGACATACACAGCAGGTTAGGGCATGTTGACGGGAGAACTAATGGCTGACATACACAGCAGGTTAGGGCATGTTGACGGGAGAACTAATGGTTGAGATACACAGCAGGTTAGGGCATGTTGACGGGAGAACTAATGGTTGACATACACAGCAGGTTAGGGCATGTTGACGGGAGAACTAATGGTTGACATACACAGCAGGTTAGGGCATGTTGACGGGAGAACTAATGGTTGACATACACAGCAGGTTAAGGCATGTTGGCGGGAGAACTAATGGTTGACATACACACCATGTTGACGGGAGAACTAATGGCTGACATACACAGCAGGTTAGGAGATGTTGACGGGAGAACTAATGGCTGACATACACAGCAGCTTAGGGCATGTTGACGGGAGAACTAATGGTTGACATACACAGCAGGTTAGGAGATGTTGACGGGAGAACTAATGGTTGACATACACAGCAGTTTAGGAGATGTTGACGGGAGAACTAATGGTTGACATACACAGCAGGTTAGGGCATGTTGACGGGAGAACTAATGGTTGACATACACAGCATGTTAGGGCATGTTGACGGGAGAACTAATGGTTGACATACACAGCAGGTTAGGGGTTGTTGACGGAGAACTAATGGTTGACATACACAGCAGGTTAGGGGATGTTGACGTGAGAACTAATGGTTGAGATACACAGCAGGTTAGGAGATGTTGACGGGAGAACTAATGGTTGACATACACAGCAGGTTAGGGCATGTTGACGGGAGAACTAATGGTTGACATACACAGCAGGTTAGGGCATGTTGGCGGGAGAACTAATGGTTGACATATACAGCAGGTTAGGGGATGTTGACGGGAGAACTAATGGTTGAGATACACAGCATGTTAGGGGATGTTGACGGGAGAACTAATGGTTGAGATACACAGCATGTTAGGGGATGTTGACGGGAGAACTAATGGTTGAGATACACAGCAGGTTAGGGGATGTTGACGGGAGAACTAATGGTTGACATACACAGCAGGTTAGGGGATGTTGACGGGAGAACTAATGGTTGACATACACAGCAGGTTAGGGCATGTTGACGTTAGAACAGTAATGGACGTTTCTACAGACAAGTGTTTCCACATTGGTAAGATTTGATTGGTTGATTAATGCTCATTAATATAACTGCAATGCACAATGCTGCTTACATAGAGACACTTACAAAAGAAATGAACAAACTGCGAGTGACCAAAGTCTGTCTTGAGAGACGTATGCTCGTCATGGTTTGGTCATCTCATGAGGATGTACCCTCATCTACTTCCATTGATGGCTTAAAACGTTGGTAGATCTGGCTACAGGGCAAGAGGGTGACTGAGGGGCAGGTGGATATATGATATTAGAGTGATTCTGCAAGTACACGAGCTCACACAATGACCGAAGCAACACCCTTTAGGTAGGACAGAAGATTTGAAGCTCCCCACGACACTCAACAGCATAAGTGGACAGAAAACTTTTATCACACAGAATTCCATTGGCTGGCTTTCTTTACCGCGGATAAAATCTCTATTAGTAGAGTGTATTAGCCATATGTACGGGGCACCTGGGTGGTGTCCGAGCCGGTGATAAGAACAGCCACCTCTGTAACCTGCCAAGCATATCGTACAGGGAGACTAAAGAAAGTTGTGGTCGGGGCTAACAGCCTTATCATGTGAAACCATTGTTATTAAACCTACAATTGCTATGGAACAGGCTTCCTGTAAGGGACCAGCTGAAGAAGTGGCCCTTTAATTCACAAAGAGCCAGACAAGTGAATAGTTATTCCAGGACTATCATTTCAAGGCAAACGTACAGGTTGAAATATCAGGTCTTCACACGCTTCCGTATACCCAATTGTATATGGGTTCCCGACATGCACTTAGTGAAATAACAAAGAGTGGAAGGGAACAGTCCACCCCAAATTTAAAAACAAATAAATCCTTTTCAAATGAAGTCTCTAACACTTCATCACCGACGGCAGTGCTAGACATAGGACCCATCTTCACTGTGACGTCAGCCCTTGTGCTGTGACTCAGTGACCATGATCTCGAACATTTCCTTCAGAGAAAGCTGCCGGCACAGTCAACATCATCTTAACGACCTTAGACATGTGGGTATGGATGGCTCAGATACCAGGTCGGAACAAACAATGAACGAAGCTTTCATTTTCACCAAACAGTCTTCATCGGGCACAAATAACACAAATGAAAGCAATCGAAAAAAGCTGGTACTGTCACCAATGAGATGTATAGCAGGGCCCCTGTTCATCTCCGTTTTGTTCCATATGAAGTCAATCCTGCGCAGTTCTACTTATTAGGCGTTCTCCCAGAAACTGACTTTGTATTGTAGTTTACATCGAGGCTGTGATATGTGCGGCTTTCGGCCTGGTACATTCGGTTTTGGCACAACATTATTAAAACTGGGTTTGCCTAGAAGTCAATGCCACACGACTTGACTTAGTCAGTACACATATAAGGCTATGCCACACGACTTGACTTGGTCAGTGCACATATAAGGCTATGCCGCACGACTTGACTTGGTCAGTGCACATATAAGGCTATGCCACACGACTTGACTTGGTCAGTGCACATATAAGGCTATGCCACACGACTTGACTTGACCAGTGCACATTAAAGTCCAGACACACGACTTGACTTGACCAGTGCACCTTGGCTGCCTACAACTATAAAGGATTATCTCATTAAATTAGATTGTTGACCGTATAGAGTTTTGTTTACAGGACTTCCGCTATTTTGGACCTTAAAGAGCCTTGCTTACAGAACTCCCGCTACTCTGGCCACGTTTACTATTGTTCTACGCCATGTGTTCTTTTGAATCCTCACTTTACACTTCCCCGGCCAGTTTCAATCTAGCGCATATCTTATTATACACGACACTACAAAGTCCGGGCAAATTATGAACTGATCAGATGCCGCCTCTACATCGAAGGTAGGACTATAACGGATCTCTAATGTATGCAATCTGACAAGCTCTTGTCGGACTATATCTTAATCTTACTCTGCCATATGTAATTTGTAATCCTGGAATTCAATCAGGCATAACAAGGGTTTGATGACAGAATGCCAAATTATGTTTAAACTCATTTCGGTTTTAGACCTTGAGTGCCATCTCGGACCAAGGACTTCATTCAGGCTATGTCTCCATCTCATTGGTGGACGTCCAAGCGCGTGCATCAAGTCGTAGAGCCACCAGGAAGTCGCTTTTCGTGTCCATCTGTTGTCAGACATGTGCATCACATGCTCAGCCTATCTGCATGTTCTGTTCTGCGCAGCATCTAGGACGTTCTTGAAGGTTGTTTGGCGCCTGTTTTCTTTGTTGTGAATTCCGACCCCGTAAAGAGACGGACAATGTTCTTTGTTCCATTGCCTTTTGAGCAACTCGAAGTTTCTCTGCATCTGTATTTTGTAGATTCCATACTTCGTAGCCAAATACTACGTCGGGAATTATCATTTGCTGTCTGTCTGTGAGCGGGAAATAGTGGTTAAGCTGCAAACGTTTTTGCGTTTTGAGCTGCCTGGTTGCTCACTATTGTGTGGTTGGGAAATTAGTCAATGCATTGTGTGACTAGGTGGCCAAGATCAACTCTAGAGCCAGATGAAACACATTGATCAAGGCCCTACCCTACTCTCGCGTCGCACACTTTGAAACATGCTGTGTTACTGGGACCTCACCAAACAGGTGAAGATTGACAATGTGATATACATCGTACTGAACGTACTGATATCCCTTCTTGGCAAACGGCTACGAGGGTGAGTCAGTGAATACGTTTAAGCTGGCAGACGAGTGACCATAGATAGTGTAGCTACTGTGTGATTGGTAGAGGAGATGGTTCGAGCTGTAGGACAGTGTCGCTGCTGTGTTCGCTTCCTACAACATAATCCACGATCGATTTAATCTCCAGGAAAGTGGGATCACGGTTGATACCCTGACAACTGACTGGCGAACATCAAGCCAATGGACCTGTCTTTACATCATCTCTGTCGGTAAGCAGACGAAGGAGAAGACACGTATGTTGGCTGAGGACGATTCGTGGATGTATCACTGCCAAACCAAGTCAAAGCGGACTTCAATGTAATGGAAACATCTTCTTTCCCTGTTGCCAAGAAATTCCAGGTTACACCATCAGCAGGGGAGCTTATGCTTACAGTCTTCTGGGGATTCTCACGGAGTGGTGCTGTTGACCAGTTCCCAGAAGAAAGTTGATCATGTGAAGTAATGGTGATGCTTCTGGAAGTAATTTGGCCTACTGATTCTGGGAGTGCTGCCCCACGATGTCAATATCAGACCTCAAACGGCTTGATTAACCCACGAGAAAATTGACCGGCCAGGGTGTTAACTTCTTGAACATCTACCTTACAGCCTCAACTCCGAGCGATTTCCACCTGTTGGAGGCACTGGAAGCCCATCTTAGCGGGAGGACCCACCTTGGCGAGAGGACCCACATTGGCGTGAGGACCCACCTTGGCGGGAGACGTTTCCCGAATGATGAAGAGGTTTTACATGAAGTACAAATGTGGCTGAGACAGTAGACCCCCCTCTCTTCGCTCTTCCCCCCTCGGTGACTCGGTGCACCTGGGAGACCTGATGAGGATGTCGACCTGCCACGACATTCACTGGCTAACAGCAAGCAAAGGTTGATTGGACATTTTGACTGTACTTTTACATGACAGTCACATTTATGTGATGGGAAGTTCTATATTTTCTGCCGTGTGATTGGCGGAAGTTCTATATTTTCTGCTGTGTGATTGGCGGAAGTTCTATATTTTCTGCCGTGTGATTGACAGAAGTTCTATATTTTCTGTCGTATGATTGGCGGAAGTTCTATATTTTCTGCCGTGTGATTTATGGAAGTTCTATATTTTCTGCCGTGTGATTGACGGAAATAGAACCTTCTCCCACACGTGAATGACACACCAACCATCTTCACGCAAGTGTGCTCTAACTGCAGAACCAACTTTTCTCCCGAGTTGCAAGAAAGTTAACACGCAGCAGTTCATATCAGGACCGGTATTAAATTAAAATGAACATGTTAACACCCATGTCTTGGCCACATATTATATTCGAGTTAACTTGAAGTCAGGTGGCTCGGCTCTCCGTCACTTAGTGGCTGGCACGTAAAGGCGATGGCGACAACTTCCCTCCACAACCATCCATCTCTTTATCATATAATTTCAGATACTATTTGGAATACTTGAAATCCTGGTATTCAAATAGGCATGTTAATGTCTGCTGCCAGGTAGCCGAAGGCTATCGTCTAACCATAGTAGACATTCTAACCTTCCTCTGGCTTACTTGGTACACGTCCTTCTTCGCAGCCATCACGTCAACACATTTTAGATTGCACATCTTTGCATTCCACGTAACTTCTTTTGCTCTCAGCCTTTCCACGTGACACACGTTTTTTCCCAGGCGTTCTTCAGAAAGTAGGTCATCGATCAGTTGAGCGTGTCCCTGTAACATGTTACTACCAAGGCTACTGTTGTCCTAGAATATCTGAAAGCGTGATGTCCTCTCTGATTTGATTACACATCGTTATACAGAAAGTAGGTCATCGATCAGTTGAGCGTGTCCCCTGTAACATGTTACTACCAAGGCTACTGTTGTCCTAGAATATTTGAAAGCGTGATGTCCTCTCTGATTTGGTTACACATCGTTGTACACAGCGACTGTCGAGTACAAGGGAACGAAGCGGGTACGCTTGATGTAAGTGTCATAATACTGATGGACGCTTGTGTCCCCTTTCTTGCCACGTAAGTATTTGATGACCAGCAGGATCATGGCAGTTGAGTAGAACAGCACTACTACCACTATGTACATCATGGCCTGCTCGGCCTCAGAGTCGCTACCTGCTGGTAGAAAAACAACAAGCAGTTTAGTCTCTTTGTGTTTGTTATAGAAAAACAAGCAGTTTAGTCTCTTTGTGTTTGTTATAGAAAAACAAGCAGTTTAGTCTCTTTGTGTTTGTTATAGAAAAACAAGCAGTTTAGTCTCTTTGTGTTTGTTATAGAAAAACAAGTATTTTTAGTTTTGCTCGGTAATGCAGTAACAAAATACAAGCAGTTTAGTATAACTATCTGTTGGAGTTAATATAAGCAGGCACTTTTGTTTCTGTAGCAGATCTACAATATCTTGATTACATGGACCATTTTCACATATACATGTGATAGAGCTAGGATTATTTATGACTGTCAGTTCAGAGTTACATCTAATACTTGATGTTAAGACTTCAACATAAACATTCTAAACGTTTATGAGAACCAAAAAAAACAAGATATTCATTTATTATAAAAGTATACGTTTACAACATGATAAAAATAACAACCTACACTAAATAAACATCGATAAATATTTCTAACTCAGGGAACATTAGCGTCAGCTGGATGAAATCTCTGAAACTATATTACCCAGTTCGAAAGTCTATCCTACTTTCTATGATATTCTATACAAAACTCGTTCTACATTGGTAAACTGCTATCTAGTATGTAGTCACGTGTGCTCTCCAGCAGTTGGTGAAGAACTTGATCTCTGACGGGCGTCGGTTCTGCATTGCGTGCTGAAAGTGTCTTACTATTATCGTTGGGTTGCTCCCTGAGGATTCAGGTTACAACTCTCTTTCGATCAGGGGGCGATACCGACATGCCTGACATAAATCGTGCATATCAACAGTTTGCTCTCGACCTCAGCAGGGTACCAAGAACTTATGCCTGCTGAACTGATATTGAGTGTATCACTTTAGTTTGTTCTCGACCTGATCAGAACATCAAGAACTGATGCCTGTTGACACTGCCACTGAGTTTATTCCTTCAGTTTATGAAACTGCTACTGCAAGTGAACATATTCCACGCCCCAGTTGCTGAGATTGGTTCACCGACCCTTCCATTAGGCAAAAGTGCAATGTCCATGGAACTCACAGTGGTTAACTTCTCTCCAACTCTCGAATGCCAAACATCAAATTTCATATCTCTTTTAAAAACTAATTTTAGCCCTACATTAACCAAGATGGCGACTGAATGGTATTTCCCAGTTGACTGGCCAGCCGTCAATCTTATCATGGATAGTCCTCTTTCAAATCCAATTGAGTCTTAAGTATACATGTCAATCTTTTATTTCACATGTGACAGCCTGACTCCTTGCTGCTAATACACCCGCCTCCCCACCCCATTAAATACTTTTTCACTAAAATGAATGGTAGTCTAATGGCACTACCCCCAATTCAGACAAACCAGTCCGAGATGGCATCTATACAACAAGTTCAAGATTGACATTACTGACATTTGTGTCTGCGGCACAGCCCCCATGAAGGCAGAACATATGTTGCAGTCCTGTCCACTGTATACCGACAAAAGAAGTAGCATTTGGCAACAGCCAGTGTCCTTCCACAAGAAGCTGTACGGAAGCGTATAGAGCTTTGAGTCGACGGCTACCTTCGTTAGAGTAATTGAAGTTGAGGTCTAAAGATGAACGAGGAAGAAGAAGAAGAAGACAAACAAGTCGCAACACCTAGTGAACACCGCTGCCTCTCTCTCACGTTTCAGACCAGTCGCAACACCTAGTAAACACCGCTGCTTCTCGCTCACGTTTCCAATCCCCAACTTGACAATGCCGTTGTGTTGTGATCATAGTTTGATCTGAGCTTGCCAATTACTTTCTCCGTCAATTTGTTTGGCTATCCGAGAAAACGTTGCCAGCTCAACCTCATATGTTCCTTGGGGATCTGTTTCAGTTTCAATCTAGAATAGAAAGACAATTAGTTGATGTCGCTGGGTAACTAGGGAAGAAGAAACAAGAAGTTTAGTTTCACTTGTTATCTGGGGTACAGAAACAAGTAGTTTAGTCTCACTTGTTATCCGGCGTACAGAAACAAGTAGTTTAGTCTGTCTTGTTATCTGGGGTACAGAAACAAGTAGTTTAGTCTCACTTGTTATCTGGGGTACAGAAACAAGTAGTTTAGTCTCACTTGTTATCTGGGGTACAGAAACAAGTAGTTTAGTTTCACTTGTTATCTGGGGTACAGAAACAAGTAGTTTAGTTTCACTTGTTATCTGGGGTACAGAAACAAGTAGTTTAGTTTCACTTGTTATCTGGGGTACAGAAACAAGTAGTTTAGTTTCACTTGTTATCTGGGGTACAGAAACAAGTAGTTTAGTTTCACTTGTTATCTGGGGTACAGAAACAAGTAGTTTAGTTTCACTTGTTATCTGGGGTACAGAAACAAGTAGTTTAGTTTCACTTGTTATCTGGGGTACAGAAACAAGTAGTTTAGTTTCACTTGTTATCTGGGGTACAGAAACAAGTAGTTTAGTTTCACTTGTTATCTGGGGTACAGAAACAAGTAGTTTAGTCTCACTTGTTATCTGGGGTACAGAAACAAGTAGTTTAGTCTCACTTGTTATCTGGGGTACAGAAACAAGTAGTTTAGTTTCACTTGTTATCTGGCGTACAGAAACAAGTAGTTTAGTTTCACTTGTTATCTGGCGTACAGAAACAAGTAGTTTAGTCTCACTTGTTATCTGGGGTACAGAAACAAGTAGTTTAGTTTCACTTGTTATCTGGCGTACAGAAACAAGTAGTTTAGTCTCACTTGTTATCTGGGGTACAGAAACAAGTAGTTTAGTCTCACTTGTTATCTGGGGTACAGAAACAAGTAGTTTAGTTTCACTTGTTATCTGGCGTACAGAAACAAGTAGTTTAGTTTCACTTGTTATCTGGCGTACAGAAACAAGTAGTTTAGTCTCACTTGTTATCTGGGGTACAGAAACAAGTAGTTTAGTCTCACTTGTTATCTGGGGTACAGAAACAAGTAGTTTAGTTTCACTTGTTATCTGGCGTACAGAAACAAGTAGTTTAGTCTCACTTGTTATCTGGGGTACAAAAACAAGTAGTTTAGTCTCACTTGTTATCTGGGGTACAGAAACAAGTAGTTTAGTCTCACTTGTTATCTGGGGTACAGAAACAAGTAGTTTAGTCTCACTTGTTATCTGGGGTACAGAAACAAGTAGTTTAGTCTCACTTGTTATCTGGGGTACAGAAACAAGCAGTTTAGTCTCACTTATTATCTAGAGTAAAGAAATACGCAGTTTAGCCCAACTTGTTATCTACGGTAGATAAACAAGTAGTTTAGTCTCACTAGTTAACTAGAATGGAGAAAATTGGTCTCACACATTATTTAGGCTAGAGAAACAAGCAATTTAGTCAGACTGTGCATCTCAGATGGAATTATATTTCTTTGAAAAAAATGTTTGCGTGTAGTATATTTAGATAAAGTGATTCTATCTCTCAATAACCCTGACCTCTCTATGACCTCCATTACTCAGTCGCCCTGACCTTTCTATGACCCCAACCACTCAGTCATCCTGACCTTTCTATGACCCGCACCACTCAGTTACCCCGACCTCTCTATGACCCCCACCATACAGAGATAGAAGATATCAACCAGACAGAGATAGAAGATATCATCCAGACAGAGATAGAAGATATCAACCAGACAGAGATAGAAGATATTATCAACCAAACAGAGATAGAAGATATCAACCAGACAGAGATAAAAGATATCAACCAGACAGAGATAGAAGATATCAACCAGACAGAGATAGAAGATATTATCAACCAAACAGAGATAGAAGATATCAACCAGACAGAGATAGAAGATATCAACCAGACAGAGATAGAAGATATCATCAACCAGACAGAGATAGAAGATATCAACCAGACAGAGATAGAAGATATCAGACAGAGATAGAGGATATCATCAACCAGACAGAGATAGAAGATATCAGACAGAGATAGAAGATATCAATCAGACAGAGATAGAAGATATCAACCAGACAGAGATAGAAGATATCAACCAGACAGAGATAGAAGATATCAGACAGAGATAGAAGATATCAGACAGAGATAGAAGATATCAGACAGAGATAGAAGATATCAACCAGACAGAGATAGACGATATCAACCAGACAGAGATAGAAGATATCAACAACCAGACAGAGATAGAAGATATCAACAACCAGACAGAGATAGAAGATATCAACCAGACAGAGATAGAAGATATCAACCAGACAGAGATAGAAGATATCAACAACCAGACAGAGATAGAAGATATCAACCAGACAGAGATAGAAGATATCAACCAGACAGAGATAGAAGATATCAACCAGACAGAGATAGAAGATATCATCCAGACAGAGATAGAAGATATCATCCAGACAGAGATAGAAGATATCAACAACCAGACAGAGATAGAAGATATCAACCAGACAGAGATAGAAGATATCAACAACCAGACAGAGAAAGAAGATATCAACCAGACAGAGATAGAAGATATCAACAACCAGACAGAGATAGAAGATATTAACCAGACAGAGATAGAAGATATCAACCAGACAGAGATAGAAGATATCATCCAGACAGAGATAGAAGATATCATCCAGACAGAGATAGAAGATATCAACAACCAGACAGAGATAGAAGATATCAACCAGACAGAGATAGAAGATATCAACAACCAGACAGAGATAGAAGATATCAACCAGACAGAGATAGAAGATATCAACCAGACAGAGATAGAAGATATCAACAACCAGACAGAGATAGAAGATATCAACCAGACAGAGATAGAAGATATCAACCAGACAGAGATAGAAGATATCAACCAGACAGAGATAGAAGATATCATCCAGACAGAGATAGAAGATATCATCCAGACAGAGATAGAAGATATCAACAACCAGACAGAGATAGAAGATATCAACCAGACAGAGATAGAAGATATCAACAACCAGACAGAGATAGAAGATATCAACCAGACAGAGATAGAAGATATCAACAACCAGACAGAGATAGAAGATATCAACCAGACAGAGATAGAAGATATCAACAACCAGACAGAGATAGAAGATATCAACCAGACAGAGATAGAAGATATCAACCAGACAGAGATAGAAGATATCATCAACCAGACAGAGATAGAAGATATCAACCAGACAGAGATAGAAGATATCAACAACCAGACAGAGATAGAAGATATCAACCAGACAGAGATAGAAGATATCAACAACCAGACAGAGATAGAAGATATCAACCAGACAGAGATAGAAGATATCAACAACCAGACAGAGATAGAAGATATCAACCAGACAGAGATAGAAGATATCAACAACCAGACAGAGATAGAAGATATCAACCAGACAGAGATAGAAGATATCAACAACCAGACAGAGATAGAAGATATCAACCAGACAGAGATAGAAGATATCAACAACCAGACAGAGATAGAAGATATCAACCAGACAGAGATAGAAGATATCAACAACCAGACAGAGATAGAAGATATCAACCAGACAGAGATAGAAGATATCAACCAGACAGAGATAGAAGATATCAGACAGAGATAGAAGATATCAACCAGACAGAGATAGAAGATATCAACCAGACAGAGATAGAAGATATCATCAACCAGACAGAGATAGAAGATATCAGACAGAGATAGAAGATATCAACAACCAGACAGAGATAGAAGATATCAACCAGACAGAGATAGAAGATATCATCAACCAGACAGAAATAGAAGATATCAGACAGAGATAGAAGATATCAACCAGACAGAGATAGAAGATATCATCCAGACAGAGATAGAAGATATCAACCAGACATAGATAGAAGATATCAGACAGAGATAGAAGATATCAGACAGAGATAGAAGATATCAACCAGACAGAGATAGAAGATATCATCAACCAGACAGAGATAGAAGATATTATCAACCAGACAGAGATAGAAGATATCAACCAGACAGAGATAGAAGATATCAACCAGGCAGAGATAGAAGATATCAACAACCAGACAGAGATAGAAGATATCAACCAGACAGAGATAGAAGATATCAGACAGACAGAGATGGAAGATATCAGACAGAGAGGTACAAGATATAACTTTATGTTACCTGTATCTATCGTGATATATACTAAAATGATAGATAACGTGGAGCCAGTGGATGTTATTTATTTAGAATTTGCAAAGGCCTTTGATAGACTACATTACCAAAGATTATTTAGGAAGTTAAAATCACACGGAATAGGTGGGGAAGTTGCCAAATGGATTGAAAATTGGTTAACGGGAAGAAGGCAGAGGGTGGGCATAAATAAGGAGTACTGTGAGTGGTGTGAAGTGAAAAGTGGTGTGCCACAGGGCTCGGTTTTGGGACCTATTTTGTTCTTGTTATATATAAACGATTTGGACATTGATATAGGATCCATGATTGCAAAATTCGCAGATGACACAAAACTATGCAGTAGTGTCTCATCTAAAGCAGAAGTAGATACACTGAGGTCGGATTTAGAAAAAAATCGAGAATGGTCTGTAATCTGGCAAATGGAGTTTAATGTAGATAAATGTACAGTCATCCACATGGGTAGATTCAATATGGAACATAATTACAGAATGGGCGAGAACAATAATAGAGTGATGGAAAAGAAAAGGGACCTGGGGGTTATAATAGATCATACAGGTAAAGTGAGTGAGCAAGTCCAGGTAGCAGTGAAAAGGGCAAATGCAATGTTAGGTATGATAAAAATAAATATTAAACAAGGAGCAAGGAAGTGATCGTCAAACTGTATAAAGCTTTAGTTAGACCTAGATTGGAGTACTGTGTACAGGTGTGGAGTCCTTATCATAGAGGGGACATAAACATGCTAGAAAGAATACAAAAAAGAGCGACAAAGCTGATAGTGGGATTCCAGAATTACAGTTATGAGGAAAGACTCAGAAAAACCGGCCTACAGTGTCTAGAAAAGAGAACAATTTGAGGTGACTTAATACATGTTTATAAGAAAATCTCAGGAAAGGTTAAATTAAACTAAAACAAGTTTTTAAATATACAACCACGTACAAGAACCAGAGGATATAGCTACACATTTACTAAAGAAAGGTCCAGATTAAATATTAGAAAGTATTGTTTTAGCCAGAGAGTGATGAATGCTTGTAATGCATTGCCACAGGAAGTAGTGGAGGCAGGGACAATTAATGCATTTAAGAATAGATGGGATACACATAGGTTTTAGAGCAAGGAAATGTAAATGAAACTGGTTGTATACGGACTCCGCAGTTTTCTAAACTAGTATAAAGATGTTGCTAAGTTATGGGAGACATAACAGCGTCCTTATAGTCGTGTAGAAGAATGTGATACAGGGTGTCGCTGTAGTCAAGAGGTGAAGGCACTCGCCTCTCACAGTGATGAACGAAAACGGTAGGTGATCGAGTCCCGCAAGTTTCAAGCGACCCCTGGTCTCACGTGAGGTAAGACCAGAGTGCCTGCATCTCGAGTTACCTCAAGTCGTCTCGACCAATAATCTTGCCACTGATCCAAGGCAACTCGGGACAAGAGTGAGATTGATGACCAGCGCATTCTCTTCCTCACTATAATCCTCATACAGCTCCCATCACATTAAGACAAACCCGATGTTGTGGCGTCATCGCTTCGTGATGGGCAATAACTTTTTTTTATGTCTGACAACACAAACTAAATTTACCGTTGGACTGAGTTATGTTCCAACACCCAGTAACGCTAGAAGATGGCGTGACGTCTGCTGACTGTTGACGATCTCCCTCAACTCTATTTGTCGAGTTCAAATGAAAATCCTCCATCACGACAACCCAGAAAGTTTTAACACAATTGTACCCAGTTTCATTCGGCCTTCTTTGAGTCACTGGTTATACAGACACATGCCCCTGGGGGGACCACAAGTCCGTGCAGACTCCAGTATTCAATGCACAAGAACATTAATTCATCAGATGGAAGATAGTTCACTTTAAATCTAAAAACTGTAGTCAGTTCGAATGTCTTCATAGTTAAATAAATGATCGAACATCGAACCATTAACATGAGTAGACGTACATTATACGTGACCTCCAAACAGATATTTCAGAATTACAATGGATACTTATAGCAACAAATGCAACATCGATCTGTCACTCATTGTTGGTAGTTGGAACACTTGCTGTAAACATCGTACTGAGCCGTCACTATGTCACCATTTAATGTACAGTGAAAGGTGACATTCAATTGTTTCTCCTTGGGGGCTTTTATATTTTCTTAATGAAAAGTTTATCTTGTTGGAACAGTCTTCTTCATTTTTTTCTGATTAATTCGTTGAGCACCTGCCTCGAAAAGGACGTTGTGTCATAGTTTACAGCGAGGCTGCGATAGCTGTGCCTTTCGGTTCGACACCTCAATTTAAGCCTGAAATTTTATATAGGTAATGGCTCAGTGAGGTTGAGGGAGCCATTGATGTGGGTATCTGATGGTGAAGGTGGTTATTGATGTGGATGTCTTATAGTGGAGTGAGCCATTGGTGTGGGTATCTGATGGTGGAGGGAGCCATTGGTGTGGGTGTCTGATGGTGGAGACATTGATGTTGGTTTTGTGGTGGTGGAGACATTGATGTTGGTTTTGTGGCGGTGGAGCCACTGATATGGGTGGTGAATGGTTGACGACGATCGAGGAAGAAGATGAAGAAATATCAAAGTTGACAATTTTTTTTAACTTCCAGAATGAGAAAGTCAACTTTACGTCCTGCCTATTAAGCTACGTTACGTTTGTATTCTTCTCGTCTTCCTTTTACCTAGCTGTAAATGGGTACCTGGTCTACTGCTAAAACAGAGTGCCGAGAGAAGAGAGCTGACCGCACTAATTTGCAAAATAAGCAAAGGCTGGCCGTGGCACTTCATCCCCGATTGCAGTGATTGCTACAGACTAACGTACGCATTTATTAAGCGTTGACACCCACCACAGTTAGTGAAGGAGAGAGAGAGAGAGAGAGAGAGAGAGAGAGAGAGAGAGAGGAAGTAGTTACCTCTTCTCTCAAAATGTATTCTTTGGCCTCCCAATTCTTGTATATCCCTTCTCACGTGGACTTTCTCCGCTAGCTGCTGGCCAAGCTATAACATGATGTGGATGTCAACTTGTGGACTTTCTCCGCTAGCTGCTGGCCAAGCTATAACATGATGTGGATGTCAACTTGTGGACTTTCTCCGCTAGCTGCTGGCCAAGCTATAACATGATGTGGATGTCAACTTGTGGACTTTCTCCGCTAGCTGCTGGCTAAGCTATAACATGATGTGGATGTCAATTTGTGGACTTTCTCCGCTAGCTGCTGGCCAAGCTATAACATAATGTGGAAGTCAACTTGTGAACTTTCTCCGCTAGCTGCTGGCCAAGCTATAATATGATGTGGATGTCAACTTGTGGACTTTCTCAGGCTAGCTGCTGGCCAAGCTATAACATGATGTGGATGTCAACTTGTGGACTTTCTCCGCTAGCTGCTGGATAAGCTATAACATGATGTGGATGTCAACTTGTGAACTTTCTCCGCTATCTGCTGGCCAAGCTATAACATGATGTGAATGTCAACTTGTGGACTTTCTCCGCTAGCTGCTGGCTAAGCTATAACATGATGTGGATGTCAATTTGTGGACTTTCTCCTCTAGCTGCTGGCCAAGCTATAACATGATGTGGATGTCAACTTGTGGACTTTATCCGCTAGCTGCTGGCCAAGCTATAATATGATGTGGATGTCAACTTGTGGACTTTCTCAGGCTAGCTGCTGGCCAAGCTATAACATGATGTGGATGTCAACTTGTGGACTTTCTCCGCTAGCTGCTGGATAAGCTATAACATGATGTGGATGTCAACTTGTGAACTTTCTCCGCTGTCTGCTGTCCAAGCTATAACATGATGTGGATGTCAACTTGTGGACTTTCTCCGCTAGCTGCTGGCCAAGCTATAACATGATGTGGATGTCAACTTCTGGACTTTCTCCGCTAGCTGCTGGCTAAGCTATAACATGATGTGGATGTCAACTTGTGAACTTTCTCCGCTATCTGCTGGCCAAGCTATAAAATGATGTGGATGTAAACTTGTGAACTTTCTCCGCTATCTGCTGGCCAAGCTATAAAATGATGTGGATGTCAACTTGTGGACTTTCTCCCCCAATGTGGATGTCAACTTGTGGAATTTCTCCCCCAATGTGGATGTCAACTTGTGGACTTTCTCCCCCAATGTGGATGTCAACTTGTGGACTTTCTCCACCAATGTGGATGTCAACTTGTGGACTTTCTCCAATGATGTGGATGTCAACTTGTGGACTTTCTCCACCAATGTGGATGTCAACTTGTGGACTTTCTCCAATGATGTGGATGTCAACTTGTGGACTTTCTCCACCAATGTGGATATCAACTTGTGGACTTTGTCCACCAATCTGGATGTCAACTTGTGGACTTTCTCCAATGATGTGGATGTCAACTTGTGGACTTTCTCCCCCAATGTGGATGTCAACTTGTGGACTTTCTCCAATAATGTGGATGTCAACTAGTGGACTTTCTCCCCCAATGTGGATGTCAACTTGTGGACTTTCTCCAATGATGTGGATGTCAACTTGTGGACTTTCTCCACCAATGTGGATGTCAACTTGTGGAGTTTCTCCAATGATGTGGATGTCAACTTGTGGACTTTCTCCAATGATGTGGATGTCAACTTGTGGACTTTCTCCCCCAATGTGGATGTCAACTTGTGGAGTTTCTCCAATGATGTGGATGTCAACTTGTGGACTTTCTCCAATGATATGGATGTCAACTTGTGAACTTTCTTTCCTTATGACGAACACCATAACTGTAGTCTGTTTTTAGTTGATTTCCAGCCTACATTGCTAGTTCTTGATGTTTATCGTATCCATCCGATTATGTTGATGTACTGGATTGTTTGACAATAGCACTTATAATCAGCATATCTGATATTGTTCTTCTCTTCTTCCTCGTTCGTCTTTAGACCTCAACTTAAATTACTCTAACGAAGGCAGCAGTCGACTCAAGACTCTGTACACTTCCGTACAGCTTCTCGGGGAAGGACACTGGCTGTTGCCAAATGCTACTTCTTTTGTCGGTATACAGTGCACAGGACTGCAAAATATGTTCTGCATTCATGGGGGTTGTGACACAAAGGTCTGTAGTGCCAATCTTGAACTTGTGCAGATGACATCTCAGTCTGTTGTGACCTGTGCGTAGCCGGAGAAAGATCACCTGGTCTCGCCTGGAGAGCTGATGGTAGGCGTCGTTTTCTATGTGGCCAGGGTGTTCTTCTTTCCATTTTTCACTGTACTCCGCCCTGATGAATGCTTCAGTCTAATTGTATGTGATTTCTGTATCAGTCTGCTGCAGCATTCCTCCCTCTCTGGCGAGTCTGTCTGCCTCCTCGTTGCATGGAATGTCGCAGTGGGCTGGTATCCACTGGACTGTGCTTTTTTTGAAGCACTGGGACAGGTGTTCAAGCGAGTCTGCCAGAGCACCGAGTTCATTTTTGTGCTGGTTCTTGGGCGCCATTAACATTGTGAGGGCGTCTGTGAAAATGACCACTTGCTTGTCTATCAGTTCCTTATGGTCTATAAGGGTTTCAGCTGCTTGTCTCAGGGCACTGGCTTCGACACTGGAGTTGCTGCAGCGTCTCCCAGTGGCAAATGCTGCTGAGTATATTTTGCTTTTTAGTTTTATAGTGATGCCTCCTCCCCCGTTTCCAATGGCATCTTTGGCTGAGACATCCGTATAGGCGTGCGTCCAGGCTGAGCCATCCGTATAGGCCTGCGTCCAGGCTGAGCCATCCGTATAGGCGTATGTCCAGGCTGTCGGTGGACATTTTTGATTGGTGTAATTTGTAACTATGTGTTTTTTCTGTCCCTCTGTTTGTGACTTTTTGTCTTCGATGTTGGGGATATTGCATATAATATCAGGGAAGGGTCTTCCTTTCCAGAGACAGCGGAGGGAGCATGCTGGTATTGGTTTTATTTTTTCGTTTAAAAGTGCAGCATTGTTTTTAATCTTTTCTTTTGCCTGGACTGTCAAACTTTTCCTCTTTAGCCTGCCGCGTCCCAACCCATTCAGTCTGTGATGCATCGGGTGGTCCATGATTCTTTTTAATTTTCCCGCTTGCTGTAGGATTCTGCAGTCTCGGCGGCCTGCCATTGGCTGTAGCCTAGTCATAGCTTCCAGGTCTTTTATTTGGGTAGACTTTAGGGCTCCTGTTATGATGCGGGCAGCTTGGTTCTGGGTGCGCTGTATTTGGGTGGACTTCAGGGCTCCTGTTATGATGTGGTACCAGCAAGTTTCCGTCAGCACCCCAAGCAGTACCAGCAAGTTTCCGTCAGCACACCAAGTAGTACCAGCAAGTTTCCGTCAGCACCCCAAGCAGTACCAGCAAGTTTCCGTCAGCATCCCAAGTAGTACCAGCAAGTTTCTGTCAGCACCCCAAGTAGTATCAGCAAGTTTCTGTCAGTACCCCAAGTAGTACCAGCAAGTTTCTGTCAGTACCCCAAGTAGTACCAGCAAGTTTCCGTCAGTACCCCAAGTAGTACCAGCAAGTTTCCGTCAGTACCCCAAGTAGTACCAACAAGTTTCCGTCAGCACCCCAAGTAGTACCAGCAAGTTTCCGTCAGCACCCCAAGTAGTTTCTTCATGATGGACATGCGCAGCCTCGCCCTCAGCTGGGCCTTTACGTTTGCCAGGTCAGACGTCAGTTTAAGATAACTCCTAAGAAAGTTGGAGCCTCATCTAGCCGTATCTCTTTTCCATTAAGTTGGAGTTTTACTTGCTGCCGCGTGTTTGACAAGGAGAAGATGGTATGTGTTGTTTTTTGTTCATTAATTTTTAGTAACCAGGTCTTGGACCATCTTTCGAGGGCTGCCACAGAGCCTTGCATTCGTGTGCTGGCTGTACTGATGTGTTTTTCAGTAGTCCACATGGCCAGGTCATCAGCGTAGAGAGAACAGTGGGTACTTTTGTGGAGGTTGTTGGCGATGTCATTTATGTAAATAAGGAAGAGTGTAGAGGAGAGGACACCACCCTGGGGAACACTTTGTTCCATGGTTTCCGTTTTACTGTTATGCCCTTGGACCGGCACTCTTGCTGTTCTATTGTCTAAGTAGTTGCTGATCCACTTGTACATTTTTCCCCATACTCCATTTTGCAGCATTTTTCCACGCAGCCCGTCTTCTCATACTTGGTCGAAGGATTTCTCCAGGTCTACCCACACAGCCAGAGTGTGTTTTCCTTCCTGGAAAGCATCTTCGATTTCTTGTGCTATGTGGATTACTTGATCTTCCGTGGACCTGTGCTGCCTGAAGCCTGCTTGTTGTGGTATAATGGTTTGTTTTTCTTCGAGGTGCCAGCTGAGTCTGGTATTTATTATTTTGTCCATGAGCTTGCCTGTGCAGCTCAGGAGACTTATTGGCCTATAGCTATTTGGGTCAAGTTTCTCTTTATTTTTCTTCAGGATGGGAATCATTCGTGCTTCTTTCCATACTTGAGGTACAATGCCACGCTTCCAGCTGCCGTTTATGATCGTTGCAGTGCCACCAAATCTCACAAGCATGTCGTTGGTTACCACGTCTTTTCCAGGTGACTTTCTTGGTTTGATGGAGTCAATGGCTGGATTAAGTTCCATGTGACTTTCTTGGTTTGATGGAGTCAGTGCCTGCATCAAGTTCCAGGTGACTTTCTTGGTTTGAGGGAGTCAATGGCTGGATCAAGTTCCAGGTGACTTTCTTGGTTTGATGGAGTCAATGGCTGGATCAAGTTCCAGGTGACTTTCTGGGTTTGAGGGAGTCAATGGCTGGATCAAGTTCCAGGTGACTTTCTTGGTTTGAGGGAGTCAATGGCTGGATTAAGTTCCAGGTGACTTTCTTGGTTTGAGGGAGTCAATGGCTGGATTAAGTTCCATGTGACTTTCTTGGTTTGATGGAGTCAGTGCCTGCATCAAGTTCCAGGTGACTTTCTTGGTTTGAGGGAGTCAATGGCTGGATCAAGTTCCAGGTGACTTTCTTGGTTTGAGGGAGTCAATGGCTGGATCAAGTTCCAGGTGACTTTCTGGGTTTGAGGGAGTCAATGGCTGGATCAAGTTTCAGGTGACTTTCTTGGTTTGAGGGAGTCAATGGCTGGATCAAGTTCCAGGTGACTTTCTTGGTTTGAGGGAGTCAATGGCTGGATCAAGTTCCAGGTGACTTTCTTGGTTTGAGGGAGTCAATGGCTGGATCAAGTTCCATGTGACTTTCTTGGTTTGAGGGAGTCAATGGCTGGATCAAGTTTCAGGTGACTTTCTTGGTTTGAGGGAGTCAATGGCTGGATCAAGTTCCAGGTGACTTTCTTGGTTTGAGGGAGTCAATGGCTGGATCAAGTTCCAGGTGACTTTCTTGGTTTGAGGGAGTCAATGGCTGGATCAAGTTCCAGGTGACTTTCTTGGTTTGAGGGAGTCAATGGCTGGATCAAGTTCCAGGTGACTTTCTTGGTTTGAGGGAGTCAATGGCTGGATCAAGTTCCAGGTGACTTTCTTGGTTTGAGGGAGTCAATGGCTGGATCAAGTTCCATGTGACTTTCTTGGTTTGAAAGAGTCAATGACTGGATCAAGTTCCAGGTGACTTTCTTGGTTTGAGGGAGTCAATGACTGGATCAAGTTCCTTCATGATCAGGAACTGGTTGTCATGTTCTCCTCTGGTCAGGCTGGTTGTCATGTACTCCTCTGGTCAGGCTGGTTGTCATATACTCCTCTGGGCAGGTTGGTTGTCATATACTCCTCTGGTCCAGATTTAGCACTTCTGTTGTTTTTATCTAGTTGTTTCTCGCTGAGTTATTTAGTGTCGTTTTGTACTTTGCTGTAATAGCTTTGTAGGAGATGTTAGCCTCTTTCGATCTTTCCTTTTCTGCTCTTCCTCTGGCTTCTGTCAGCTGTTCTTCCAGTTCCTGAAGTTCTGGTGTCCAGTAAGGTTTGTAGTCTCTTCTTGCTCATCGGTGTATTGATTCGAGGGCAGCTCTCAGGACAGCTTTTTTGAAGCTTTCGCCTAGTTCCCCGATTCTTATATTTCGTGTGTTTATCTGGCTGCAGTACATGTTTGACGGCGTTGAAAAGAGGTTCCAGTTTGCTTTTTTGTAATTCCACCGGGTCAGTGGCTTCTGTTCTTGGGATGTGTGTTCTATATTAATCACCAGCTTTATTAGTTTGTGATCATCCCCTGGCAACTGGTCTAGTACAACTCTGTTTAACTTGTGACTGATGTCTCCTGTCGAGAATGCAAGGTCGGGTGTTGAGGTGGACTGCCATCCTCTTGAGTAAAAACAGGGTGCATCGTCTGCTTTGTTAATGAGCTGTAGGTTACTATCGATTTTCCAGTCTTCCACTTCGGTGCCGCGTGTATCAGTCTACGCGTATCCCTATCTTTCTGAGTGGCTGCTGAAGTCTCCGACAACTACACGCAGTTCGTGTGTTGCACTTCTATTGATGATAGTGAGAGATCCTTATCTGGGGGGCAGTACAGATTTATCACTCTCAAGGTTCGTTCATCTATAGTGACGTCGGCACCAATGATTTCAGCGTGGTTGCGTGTGTGGTTTGGGACTTCTCTGCATGGTAGAGAGTTTCTAATTAGCATGATCACCCTACCTTTGTGGCCTTCTCTGTCAAGCCGAAGAGTTTCGTATCTTCGTATAAGGAACCTTTGATTTAAGTTAAGTCAGGTCTCTTGAGTGCAAGCAATGTCATTGTTTTCCTAATGGAGTTTGTGACTGCTAGGACTGAGTGAAACAAGATGGACACAATCAGGAAAGATGAGACTGGCTACTGGGGAAATGATCATGTATTCTGGAAATAAGGGAACTGATGCCCAACATACAGAGGAAGTGGTACTCTCCAGAGAAGCACAGCGGGCGCTCATAAAGTGGGAGGCTATTACCAACCGAATCACGAGCGCAAGCTTTAGAACGAGGAACAAACACATCAGTATAAACATCACTCAGTGCTATGCCCCAACTAATGAGGCCGACGATGATAAAAAGCAAGAGTTCTACAATGAGCTGGAAGAGGTCCTTGACACGCAGAAAAAGAAAGAGCTCTTAATTTTAATTGGAGACTTCAATGCTAAAGTGGGAACAGACAACCTAGGTTACGAACAGATTATGGGAAGACAAGGAATGGGACAGATTATGGGAAGACAAGCAATGGGACAGATTATGGGAAGACAAGCAATGGGACAGATTATGGGAAGACAAGCAATGGGACAGATTATGGGAAGACAAGCAATGGGACAGATAAACGAAAATGTAGAAATGTTTGCAGAGTTATGTGCCCTACACAAAATGATAATTGGAGGAAGCATGTTACCACACAAGAAGGTCCATAAGGTCACATGACGATCTCCAGACTTCCACACAAGAAGGTCCATAAGGTCACATGACGATCTCCAGACTTCCACACAAGAAGGTACATAAGGTCACATGACGATCTCCAGACTTCCACACAAGAAGGTACATAAGGTCACATGACGATCTCCAGACTTCCACACAAGAAGGTACATAAGGTCACATGACGATCTCCAGACTTCCACACAAGAAGGTCCATAAGGTCACATGACGATCTCCAGACTTCCACACAAGAAGGTACATAAGGTCACATGACGATCTCCAGACTTCCACACAAGAAGGTACATAAGGTCACATGACGATCTCCAGACTTCCACACAAGAAGGTACATAAGGTCACATGACGATCTCCGGACTTCCACACAAGAAGGTACATAAGGTCACATGACGATCTCCGGACTTCCACACAAGAAGGTACATAAGGTCACATGACGATCTCCAGACTTCCACACAAGAAGGTACATAAGGTCACATGACGATCTCCAGACTTCCACACAAGAAGGTACATAAGGTCACATGACGATCTCCAGACTTCCACACAAGAAGGTACATAAGGTCACATGACGATCTCCAGACTTCCACACAAGAAGGTACATAAGGTCACATGACGATCTCCAGACTTCCACACAAGAAGGTACATAAGGTCACATGACGATCTCCAGACTTCCACACAAGAAGGTACATAAGGTCACATGACGATCTCCAGACTTCCACACAAGAAGGTACATATGGTCACATCACGATCTCCGGACCATGTAACGGAAAATCAGATTGATCACTTCTGTGTCAGTCAAGCGTTCAGAAGTACACTACAAGATGTAAGAGTAAGGCGAGGTTCAGATGTAGCATCCGATCACCACATGGTGCTGGGGATTTTGCAGCTCAAACTAAAAAAGTACAAAGTACAGGGCCCAAGGAGAACAAGATATAACGTACACTTATTGTAACACAAGGAGAACAAGACAGAATTTAGCTTCAAACTTAGTAACAGATACCAAGTGCTACACGAGCTATATGAGAATGAAGAAATGGACATTAATAGTATGTGGGACCAGGCTAAAGAGATGGGGCATAATACATGTGAAGAAACTGTGGGATTCAAGAGAAACCAACAAGAATGGATCACAACAGAGACACTACATAAAATAGAATAAAGGAAAAAGAAGAAAGCTATGCTCAACAATTGCCGAACCCGAGCTAACAAAGCAGAAGCACGTAGTAACTATGCTGTTACAGACAAAGAGGTCAAGACATGTATAGGACAAATAAAAGGGAATATACTAACAAGCTGGCAGAAGAGGCAGCAGAGAGTGGAAATATGAGAGATCTCTACTCATTAACAAAGAACATGACAAATAGATATATACAGACAGACAAACCAATCAAAGATAGAGAAGGCAGGATATTGACATCATCGGAGGAACAAAAGAAACGATGGGTTGAGTATTTCAAAGAAAGTCTAAACAGACCTCCACCACAAGAAGCATCAAACATCCTACCAGCAGAGGAGACCCTGAACTTGGACGGAAACCCACCAAGTAAGATAGAAATCCAGAGGGCCATAAACTCAAGAAAAGGAAAGCGGCTGGACCAGATGGGATAGCAGCAGACGCCATAATGGTAGATATAGATAAGGCCACTGATACATTGTAAGGATTATTCTAGAAGATATGGGAAGAGGAGAGAGTGCCAACAGAATGGGAAGAGGAGAGAGTGCCAACAGAATGGGAAGAAGGAGAGAATGCCAACAGAATGGGAAGAGGAGAGAGTGGGCCAACAGAATGGGAAGAGGAGAGAGTGTCAACAGAATGGGAAGAGGAGAGAGTGCCAACCGAATGGGAAGGGGAGAGAGTGCCAACAGAATGGGAAGAGGAGAGAGTGTCAACAGAATGGGAAGAGGAGAGAGTGCCAACAGAATGGGAAGGGGAGAGAGTGCCAACAGAATGGGAAGAGGAGAGAGTGCCAACAGAATGGGAAGAAGGAGAGAATGCCAACAGAATGGGAAGAGGAGAGAGTGGGCCAACAGAATGGGAAGAGGAGAGAGTGTCAACAGAATGGGAAGAGGAGAGAGTGCCAATAGAATTAGAAGGGGAGAGAGTGCCAACAGAATGGGAAGGGGAGAGAGTGCCAACAGAATGGGAAGAGGAGAGAGTGCCAACAGAATGGGAAGGGGAGAGAGTGCCAACAGAATGGGAAGGGGAGAGAGTGCCAACAGAATGGGAAGAGGAGAGAGTGCCAACAGAATGGGAGTAGGGGAGAGAGTGCCAACAGAATGGGAAGAGGAGAAAGTGCCAACAGAATGGGAAGAGGAGAGAGTGCCAACAGAATGAGAAGGGGAGAGAGTACCAACAGAATGGGAAGAGGAGAGAGTGCCAACAGAATGGGAAGAAGGAGAGAATGCCAACAGAATGGGAAGAGGAGAGAGTGGGCCAACAGAATGGGAAGAGGAGAGAGTGTCAACAGAATGGGAAGAGGAGAGAGTGCCAACAGAATGGGAAGAGGAGAGAGTGCCAACAGAATGGGAAGAAGGAGAGAATGCCAACAGAATGGGAAGAGGAGAGAGTGGGCCAACAGAATGGGAAGAGGAGAGAGTGTCAACAGAATGGGAAGAGGAGAGAGTGCCAACAGAATGGGAAGGGGAGAGAGTGCCAACAGAATGGGAAGGGGAGAGAGTGCCAACAGAATGGGAAGGGGAGAGAGTGCCAACAGAATGGGAAGGGGAGAGAGTGCCAACAGAATGGGAAGAGGAGAGAGTGCCAACAGAATGGGAGTAGGGGAGAGAGTGCCAACAGAATGGGAAGAGGAGAAAGTGCCAACAGAATGGGAAGAGGAGAGAGTGCCAACAGAATGGGAAGAGGAGAGAGTGCCAACAGAATGGGAAGAGGAGAGAGTGCCAACAGAATGGGAAGAAGGAGAGAATGCCAACAGAATGGGAAGAGGAGAGAGTGGGCCAACAGAATGGGAAGAGGAGAGAGTGTCAACAGAATGGGAAGAGGAGAGAGTGCCAACAGAATGGGAAGAGGAGAGAGTGCCAACAGAATGGGAAGAAGGAGAGAATGCCAACAGAATGGGAAGAGGAGAGAGTGACAACAGAATGGGAAGAGGAGAGAGTGCCAACAGAATGGGAAGAGGAGAGAGTGCCAACAGAATGGGAAGAGGAGAGAGTGCCAACAGAATGGGAAGAGGAGAGAGTGCCAACAGAATGGGAAGGGGAGAGAGTGCCAACAGAATGGGAAGGGGAGAGAGTGCCAACAGAATGGGAAGAGGAGAGAGTGCCAACAGAATTGACAGAAGGACATCTGATTAACCTGCCTAAGAAGGTGGACCTGGCAAACTGCAGCAATTATAGGGGGATTACATTGCTGTCGGTGCCAGGCAAGATATTCAACAGAATCATCTTGGACAGATTAAAAACTGAAGTAGACAAAAAGCTCAGAGAGTAACAGGCAGGATTTCGTCAGGGAAGATCATGCACAGATCATATAGCTACGCCACACATCATAGTAGAACAAAGCATTGAATGGAAATCATTTCAATACGAAAATTGTATAGACTATGAAAAGACGTTTGACAGTGTGTATTGAAGTACTCTATGGCAGCTGTTGAAACACTATGGGATACCAGAGAAGTATACAACCCTCATCCAGAATATGTACACAGACACAGTTAGTAGAGTGGTACATGGAGGAGTACTGACTGACAGCTTCAGGGTGCAAACAGGGGAGGGACAGGAATGCATGCTCTCATCTTTCCTGTTCTTGTTGGCTATAGATTGGAAAATGAAGACATCAATCAAATGCATAAAAACCGGTATTCAGTGGACACTATTGTCATAAGTGGAGGACCTGGACTACGCAGACGATCTGGTACTTTTGTCACACAGTCATTGTGAAATGCAAGAGAAACCTGAAAGGGTGAAAGAACAATCGGCCAAACTGGGACTGAATATCAACATGAAGAAAACTAAGCTCCTTAAACTCAACACTAACAGCAAAGAATCAATCATGCTGGAGGGAGAGCGGTTGGAGGAAGTGGATAGCTTTACCTATTTAGGCAGCACAGTAGACACATCAGGAGGTACAAGTGTAAGGATCGGAATTGGAGAGGGAAGAGAGACATTCCTGACACTAAACAATATATGGAGATCCAGAGAGATCAAGATTCGCACCAAAATTAGAAGATTCAGCGGAAGTGTCAAGTTCGATGGTCTATGCACCGACAGGTGAGACGGGCTTTGATTGATTGATTGATTGATTATGCTCGAAAATTAGATTAATGCTTCGTTGGTCCTGTCAATATTCCTCTATGCTTGTGAGACATGGACAATTATAGCTGGCCTGCAGTAGAGGATACAGGCCTTGCAGATAAGATGTTTCCGAAGACTTCTAAACGTCACATACAAAGATCGAGTTACAAATGAGGAAATTCGAGATAGAATTACAACATCAATTCCATTTCTACTTGCATAGCTTTTTCTAGTGTTGTTGAAAGAAAGTTTAGCATACAACTAAGTTCCCAACCAACTTCCCAATCAAGTCCCCAATCAGGTTCCCAATCAAGTCCCCAATCAAATCCCCAATCAAGTCCCCAATCAGGTTCCCAATCAAGTCCTCAGTCAAGTACCCAATCAAGTCCCCAATCAACTTCCCAATCAACTTCCCAATCAAGTCCCCAATCAAGTCCCCAATCAAGTTCCCAATCAAGTCCCCAATCAAGTCCCCAATCAAGTCCCCAACACTTCATCCTGGCAATGTTCTGCTATATGACGATAACCTTGAACTTGTTTATTCCCTCCGATCTCAAATGGGCCCGTGTAGAAGTTTCTAATGCAAACCTCACAAAATACCTAAACTCAAACAACTGCATTTTACGGTACATATTTTGCTGCTCTTCACCTATAAAATTGCATAATTTCTCTATTCTACCGGCGTAAGTAGGGGCGCGCAGCTGTTACAGACACCTGGCCATTTCTCATTGTGGCGTATCGATTGTCGCGCCAGGTACACTGCACGTGCTGGTATCTGGTGAGCTGCATACATAGGCACTGACAAAACGCTGAATGGTTGGAGTTGCATGTGACCACCCAGGTGGTACCCAAAGATGGCGGTAGTTCTGACTTGCCTTAATCTAATTTTGAATTTCGGGGACTGGAAAACGCGGAAGCCTAAGCCAGGTTCGTTTAGGGACAAGGGCTGACGCTTCCATTAAACCAGGTTCGTTTAGGGACAAAGGCTGACGCTTCCATTAAACCAGGTTCGTTTAGGAACAAGGGCTGACGCTTCCATTAAACCAGGTTCGTTTGGGGACAAGGGCTGACGCTTCCATTAAACCAGGTTCGTCTAGGGACAAGGGAGGTCCATTAATAGAGATTTGTTTATTTATTTTAATTTATATATATAAATATATATATATTTAAACGCGTAAATTACACTTATTTAGTCGTTCCTCTTGCCAGACAGAACGCCATATTCTATCCACCGTCTTTCTCCTGGCCTCTTTCCAATCCATCCCTCGGTCACTTGCGGACTGTCGTATGTTGTTTTCCACACGTAGTTTGGGAAGTCCTGGGGGTTTGCGTCCTTGGCTGTGTGTTTCCTATGTATCCTTAGTATCCAATCTTCTTCCATTCTACAGACATGGATAAACCACTGAAGTTAAGACTGCTTCACTCGTGTCTACAGACATGGCCAAACCCCTGAAGTTAAGACTGCTTCACTCGTGTCTACAGAAATGGCCAAACCACTGAAGTTGAAACTGCTTCACTCGTGTCTACAGACATGGATAAACCACTGGTTGAGACTGCTTCACTCGTGTCTACAGACATGGCCAAACCACTGAAGTTGGGACTGCTTCACTAACGTCTGCATGGGTCGAACTTCGATATTGTTCTGAATTGTCTTGTAACGGATCTTGTCCCTTTTCCTCACCTGGACCACCTTTCTTAGATACTTTATTTCTGAAGTGTAAATTATACTTAACATGAATATTCTAATATTCTCAGAAAACTGTTATGTCAATAAAGATCTATTTTCTAGTCAGTTCTAATATTTTCATATTATCATTTAAAGACACTTTATTGTCGGTGTATATAACATGTACAGATATCTAAATTATTCTTCAAGGTGTACAATATAAAATAACAACAGTGCTGATATTGTATAACCTAGATTGATGATAACAGAACGCTGGCAGTTTAATTTCAACACATGTTATGTTCAATAGAGCTGTACAGGTGTGTCCTGAAATATATGGTGTATTAACGAGTTCAGGTTGTACGTGTTTTACAGTAACGATCAACTCAGGTGGGACAGATCTCAGCGTCACCACTGAATTGAGTCTACGTCTGTGTATTATGTAACATTTCGTGGGGTCGCGGGGACAGGCGTTGGCGATCACGATTTTACCTTTCCTGGGGTTTCTGGTGTTTTATGTTGATTGATCCGTGTGACTGATAAAGCGACAAGTCGAGTGATGTACATATCAAAGAACATCGTGTAGACCCGCACATCTCAAACTAGGGGTCGCGACCCAACAGGGGTCGACCAAAGAGGGGCGCGACCCCTTGGGTCGCGCAAATGTTATTGGGGTCACGGTAACATTTTTTTTTAAATTGATAAATAATTAGGCAACAAATCGTATCCTTCATCAAATATAGCTGTAAACAGCATACGATGAAGAAGAAGAAGTATCCTTCATCTCCGATAAGAGGGCAGCTTGTTGTAGCTTCTATCCTTCATCTCCGACAACAGGGCAGCTTTTTGGGGCTTCTATCCTTCATCTCCGACAACAGGGCAGCTTGCTGGGGCTTCTATCTTTCATCTCCCACAACAGGGCAGCTTTTTGCGGCTTCTATCCTTCATCTCCGACAAGAGGGCAGCTTGCTGGGGCTTCTATCCTTCATCTCCGACAAGAGGGCAGCATTGCTTGTTGTGGCTTTTCGCATCACTGTTATCTCAATGCTTCCGCGAGTGCATGGCACTGTAGGAATATAATCAGTTCTCGTCACGTTCAAGCCGTCAAGCTCGTGAGATAGCCCGTGTTGTCGCAATAGGAGCGCCTGCATAGGTTGAATCTTATCGGGCGGTGCCACCTGGCAAGTTGGAGCGGAACTAAGAAGTTAGTGGAACTCGACTCATTGTTTAAGATGCGCCATTTCCGCCAGTCGGAGACCAAATTCAGTTTTTCCGTGTACAGAACACGGCATCAGCTTGTTACTAGCCTGGGGAATTTAACAACAGTGGACCAACTCGTGTTACTAACCTGGGGAGTTTAACAACAGTTGTCCAACTCGTGTTACTAAATAGTTGTGCCGTGTGCAGACGGCTCTAGCAGCGGTTTCTGATTTTTATGTTCGGAGCTCTTGCTGGTTGTTCAGTGTTAGCTGTACAGTTGTTCATTTCTTTAGATGTTCATTTGTTTTAGTTGTTTATTTGTTTAGTTGTGCATTTGTTTAGATGTGCATTTGTTTTAGTTGTTTATTTGTTTAGTTGTTTATTTGTTTATTTGTTTAGTTGTTCATTTGCTTAGTTGTTCATTTGTGCAGATGTTCGTTTGTTTAGTTGTTCATTTGTTTAGATGTTCATTTGTCTAGTTGTTAATTTGTGCATTTGTTTATATGTCCATTTGTTGTGTAGTTATTCATTTGTTTAGTTGTTCATTTGTTTAGTTGTTCATTTGTTTAGATGTTCATTTGTTTAGTTGTTCATTTGTTTAGATGTTCATTTGTTTAGATGTTCATTTGTTTGGTTGTTCATTTGTTTAGTTGTTCATTTGTTTAGATGTTCATTGTAAGTTGTCCTGTGTTCTTATAGTATCACCGGCATACAAAGTTGTTCTATGGGAGCGAAATGGACTTGCTTTTATGTTCACAATTATTGAAGACATGTTTATCTGCTTGATTTGTAATTTATGCTTGGTGAGTGGACTTCTGAAACCTGCCAAATTAAAAATACATTTGCATACAATGCATCGAAAAAAACAACAACCGCCTCTTGCAACTCACGTACTGGTCAATTAAAAAAAAAGGAGTTAGGAACATCATAAGTACCTCTTATTTACTTCATTACAAATACTAAGAAATCATACACCATTGGCAAAGATCTGGTGTTACCAGTGGCAATTAGAATGAACGAAATTATTCACGGGCAAAAATATGCAGACGAATGTGTTTGTAATTTCACTGTCAAATTATTCTGTGGGTAGACGAATTTTGGAAATTATCAATGACCAATGAGAGCAACGTGTTGTGAGAATTCAAGAAAGTTCAAAATTTGCAATTCAACAAGATAAACCGCCCAAGACCACAAACTTCGCCCAGCGATTGGCAAATGTCAGGGATAGTTACCTTAACAGTGTCCACGAAGATTTACTATTTTGTGGGTCGTAGATAGGGTGAGGCAATTCTCCAAAAGTGAATGAATTTTCAGAGAAAGTAGGGCTAAAATGAAATATATGTGTTGGGGTATGCATCGATGGCGCAGAAGATATGCTGGGAAGAATAGATGGATGTCAGGTTAAAATTAAATCTACGGTAAGCGATGGACCTACTGCTTTCACACATTGCATGATTCATCGAAAGGCATAAGTGACTAAGAAAATGGCTGCAGATTTGAATTATGTATTACAAGAGGCGGTTAAAGTTTTCAATTTGATTAAAAATCGTGCACTTAGTAGTCGCAAATGGATGCGAGGAAATGGAATCCAATTTCAGCGCACTTTTACTGCATACAGAAATGATGAGACAGTCAAAGGGCGACCTTTGAGGGGGCTATTAGTGTTCAACAATAAAATAATACTATTTCTGTCTGAAAATAACTCAGAATTTGTCAATTTCTTTCACAATGAAAATGTGTGATGCAGATTAGGCTATCTGTCAGGTTTATTTGAGAAACTCAACACCTCAGCGGACTGAATGTTTCTCCAAGGGAAGAACACGAATATTTTTACACTGAAAGATAAGATTCACTTTCATGTAACAATTCAACGTATGGAGACAGAAAATGGAAAATGACTCATTTGAAATAATTGTATTGTTGATAATATATTTAGTTTCGATTTTATTGTTGATAATATGTTTAGTTTTGAATTTGAATTGGCAGCTCATAATTGATCATTTGGTATATTTAAATAACAATTTTTGTTGTCTATGCATCCGTCTACTTTCTACTTTATGATTCTGTCTACTTTCTATTCTATGATTCTGTCTACTTTCTACTCTATGATTCTGTCTACTTTCTACTCTATGATTGTGTATGTACCGGACACAAAAAGTGTAAAATGATTTTATTACATGACCATTTGGTCTTCCTGTCAGAGATCTCAGCAAACGAGCAGAAAGATAACAAGCAATTTGAACTTCCCAATAATCATTCACTTCTCTACAATTCTCTTATCATTACAATCATTCACTTCTCTACAATTCTCTTTTCAGCATGGAGGATTGCTAAACTATAGATATGAAGGATTGCTAAACTATAGCTATGAAGGATTGCTAAACTATAGCTATGAAGGATTGCTAAACTATACATTTGAAGGATTCAACTGAAATTATCCGTTTGTAGGACTGTACTGAAATTATACGTTTGTAGGACTGTACTGAAATTATACGTTTGTAGAACTGTACTGAAATTATACGTTTGTAGAACTGTGTTGAAATCATACGTTTGTAGGATTGTGCTGAAATCATACGTTTGTAGGACTGTACTGAAATCATACGTTTGTAGGACAGTACTGAAATCATACGTTTGTAGGACAGTACTGAAATCATACGTTTGTACGACTGTACTGAAATCATATCTATGGATTCTCAGTGGAGGACGACATAAACAGCTGTACTGATAATTGTTGCTTCATCTATTGTGGTGTCCTCCTCCAACAGACAGCCATCAATTGTGGTGTCCTCCTCCAACAGACAGCCATCTATTGTGGTGTCCTCCTCCAACAGACAGCCATCTATTGTGGTGTCCTCCTCCAACAGACAGCCATCTATTGTGGTGTCCTCCTCCAACAGACAGCCATCTATTGTGGTGTCCTCCTCCAACAGACAGCCATCTATTGTGGTGTCCTCCTCCAACAGACAGCCATCTATTGTGGTGTCCTCCTCCAACAGACAGCCATCTATTGTGGTGTCCTCCTCCAACAGACGGCCATCTATTGTGGTGTCCTCCTCCAACAGACGGCCATCTATTGTGGTGTCCTCCAACAGACGGCCATCTATTGTGGTGTCCTCCTCCAACAGACGGCCATTGAAAAATTCCAAGATGTCCTCTATCCATATCAGCTGTGCTCATAATGGCTGATTGTGAAGCCCGGATGTGAGCTCCTTAGCTGTCTTATACCCCAGCAGGCATTGACCAAGACCATTATCACTCGTCCATGTAGCGTCCCTAAAAACAGGTTTTTGTCAAGGCGTCCGGCTGACGATATGTGGATCGAAGTAGCAGTGAGCGTCTCGCAGATGAAACTAAGCATATCACAACCGCCTGGAGGACCACGGTCCACCTTCATCAGCACGTTCGATATGAGGAAAGCTACTGCAACCCGCCACTTAACGCTTTCTTCAGGACGCACAAAAGAGTTCACTTACTCAGTGTTGGCATAAAACAACAACAACAACATGACCGGGGCAGGAGACCCACACCAGTCCCTAGAGGTTTAAAACCTCTTCATCTGCTATCCACTCGTGCATTAGCCAGAAATACTATGCCATCTGAAGCAAGGATTGTGAGTCTGATGCGATGACTTCCCTTGTTCATCAGTTAGTCCTCTCAGAGTTAAGGCCCTTGCCTCCATCTCCAACCTCACAGTGAATTCAAACGACGAAATGTCACGACACGGTAAGCTCATTCTAAATATAGACCGCACGTGATCATGTGTTTGCCGTCACTCATCAACACTAGAATTATGGGCCTCAAGTCAAGCGTAGAATTCCCGCTAAACCGGTTGTGTGGATATCAATGGAACCACACAAAATGTTGAAGGATAAGACGGTAAAACCATGTCTCTTGGCTTAAAATGTTACCTTTTTTTTTTTGCTTGCGTCCAACTACTGAACATGTTCAAACGACATACCTGGCACACACAACGCCGCCGTAATTTGTCTTCTCTACAGTACACCATCGGCAGAGAGCTAGCAGACGTCACCCAGGACCTGTTCATGATGTACGATCCAGGTCTGTCCTGTGTCTGCCCTCTGCCTGTCCTGACATTATTTATCACGCTACAGAAAACTGGCCACCTCGTAATGTGTGTACGAATATCCTGTAGTTCAACAGTTCTGACTTAAGAACTCGTGTGGCAGCAAACTGAAGATTATCCTAACCTGTGGTTACTTTGTTTAGGTAATCAACTCTGCTCTTGTGATCGCACAGTCCAGCTTTGCTCCGTTAGACATTTATAATTGTCCAGTCTTTGTTCGACGACTGGTCGCAAATGCCTTGATAGGTTATATGTAGCATCTGCACGTCGGGTCGTTGCTAATTGTTGAGTCTGAAACAAGCTGTTGAGAATTTCATATCAATCAAATAACACTGTTGACCTGTTGTGGGGTTTTCTGACAAATTGAGGATACAGAGATAGTCCATGCTTCATTACCACAGTTTTCGTCCCCGTATTACCTGTGTTTTCTTAAAGAGAGTACATTTGTGTACTAAACTTTCGTGTACAGCATTAGCTGAGACCACATCCACGTAGAGGAAGGGACTTGTTCTTTGTTAAGTTATTAGTGTGACAGACAATAACGGAAGAATGGTAGTGACAGTTCGCCAAATGCTGGCCTCTGTGTCAGAGAACGGATTACGTCACTTCCTCTTGCTCATCATGTGCGCGTGCAGTGTGAGATGCGCGCCTGCCCAATCTGTGACGCTGCCAGGTGCCACCGCACAGTGTAACGCCCAGAACAGAGATCCATGTGCTACATTTCCAGACTTGTGCTCTGCAGGTGGAGGTCGCTGTGTTGTCAAGGTAACTTTTTCTGGACACCTTCCGTCTAAAATATGAATGACAATATTTGTAATCATAAGAGTGGCTTCTATATTGTTCAGTCGGGTGGCTATTTTAATCAGTACGTCTGCACCTGGATATTTGTGCGATTGTGATACCACCTTTTAATCTACCTTTATCATAATCAAGACAATCTGATTTCTCACTATACCCCCTTGATTTCTCACTATACCCCCTTGATTTCTCACTATACCCCCTTGATTTCTCACTATACCCCCTTGATTTCTCACTATACCCCCTTGATTTCTCACTATACCCCCTTGATTTCTCACTATACCCCCTTGATTTCTCACTATACCCCCTTGATTTCTCACTATACCCCCTTGATTTCTCACTATACCTCCTTGATTTCTCACTATACCCCCTTGATTTCTCACTATACCCCCTTGATTTCTCACTATACCTCCTTGATTTCTCCAATTCTATAATCACCTTGGAAAAAACTGTTAGACGATTTCTTCAACGATTCAATGCAGCCCATCTTTGGGATTTTTTTAAATTGGGGTTGGGAAGGAAGGGGAGGGGGGGGGGTTCCCCGCCTTATTTCTCTATTACTCAAGGTGATGTGCGTTGCACTACGATTTTTATTTTGCGCCTGTTGGCCTAGTGCATTCGACTTCGGCATTCATTTTATGTAAGGGCCTGCTGCCTCCTGCATTTTCTAAGGGTTTCCTTCCCTGGGGTAACGGTCGGTGCTGTGATTGGGGAACGAACCCAGCACCTTCGGGTTGTGAGCCGTGTCACTTAACCATTAGCCCACGCCGTCCCCGTTGTGTTAAATAAAGGATTGTCTTTTTATATAACCAAAATATTTGACTTGCCTAATTTTAATGTCTGTCAAAAGTTCTCTTCCCATTCATACTCACATCAGGACGTTGCTATTTTGTTTCTCTTTCCAGGAAATGCGACTTTGTTTTCTGTATAACCACATTTCGAGGGTCTCTATATTGTTCTCCAACTGTTTGTTCATTGTCCGTGTTTCTCCACTATCTAATAATGTTGAATACACATAACCCCTGATGAGTCTCATAATTAATGTACTGGTTATTTGCCCCCGGATGCCAATATATTTCTCATCATAATAAATACACTTTCGGCCATTTCTATTCTATTCGTCACTTCCCTCTCACATCAACCATCATCTTTAATTACCTGTCCCAGATACAAGTATCTGTCTACTTGTTCTATTCGTCACTTCCCTCTCACGTGAACCATCACCTTTAATTACCTGTCCCAGATACAAGTATCTATCTACCTGTTTTAGTCTCATATCGTTCACTCGGATATTAGCTTTTGGCCGCACATTTGTTTGGGTAAATAACAGAACTTTTTGTTTAGGTAACGGTAACACTTCTGGTGTAGACTCTCACGACAGGGTCCTCAGCCTACCTCAGAATGTTGATTATTCTTCCATTGATGTTTAGTTCAAGCACTCCTTGAACATGTCTGAAGATGTTCTCTGTGTAAAGGTTAAAGATACAAGATGATAACATCCCTGTCTCCACACCTCTTTGGATATGAATATATGTCAAGTATTTCTAGGCCGGATCTTACTATTGTCACCTGCTCCCAGTACAGGTTACTCATTAGGCTAATGTTTTTACCATTCCTATTAATTTCTTGTAGGCACTTAATTAGCTTTAGGACTCTGTCAAATGTTTTACTATAATCTATGAAACACACAACACTCTTGTGTACTTCTATCAACTTTTCTGTCAGCATCCGAAGACAAAGTATTGCCTCCCTGGTTTCAGTGTTCTGCCTAACTGTTCGGGACCTACTTCAATATTGATTTTATGTGTAATTCTCATTGGGCGAAAGGGTAGGAGCCCATAGGCCGCTGGATCAATAACCATTTGTAATTCTTTCCTGTGTGAACCGGTGGAGTGATTCCCCATTTGACTCATACGGTTAATTGTTCAATTGCCTGCCTGTGCAATCTGCCGCCTGTGGTTATTTAGTAATGGGGTAAAGACGGATGGAGGTAAAGACGGATGGAGGTAAAGACGGATAGGGGTAAAGACGGATGGAGGTAAAGACGGATGGGGGTAAAGACGGATGGGGGTAAAGACGGATGGGGGTAAAGACGGACGTCTTCAAATCTTTCGGTATATATCTTGTATCACATATCCCATTGTACAGCTGTGTAACTATAAATACGTCAAAAGCCTTTTAATGTGTTTTCTGTTTAACATTTTAATTGTAATATTATCTGGACTAGCATCTTTCTCTTTGTTTCGTCGATCGTGTCTGTCTCTGGTTTAAGGATTCCAGGTCTTTCGTTGCTCTGTGGCTTGTCTGTCTCTGGTTTAAGGATTCCAGGTCCTTCATTGTTCTGTACCTGTGGCTTGTCTGTCTCTGGTTTAAGGATTCCAGGTCCTTCGTTGTTCTGTGCCTGTGGGTTGTCTACTCGGATATCAATATATACGATGGGTCAAGACACTGAGCAGTTTCTTCTTCTTCATCATAGATCAACTGATACTATTATTCTAGTCCGGTGAAGTTCACGAAGGAGACTATGCATTTCAGGTCTTCGCCTGTCCTCTACAGCTTTTCGAATATGGTCGCTCCCCCAGGTCAGACTGCCTCTCTTTGGTCTGCAGAGGTAGGAAATTCGTGCAGAATATGTTCTGGTGTTTGCTTGGGTGCTCCACAATCGCACGTGGCAGTGTCCCTGAAACCCATTCTATGGTGGGTCTTGGGTCTACAATGTCCCGTTTGGAGTCTGAAGATCTTTGTCTGCCCATCTCTGCCAAGTTTGTCTATGCTGTCATTTTCTGGCTTGTATTCTTTGTGCTGTTCTCTCCATTCTGTCCGCATGGATCATTTGATGAGTGTCTTTGCTTCTTTATAGCTCTCGTGGATGGGGAATCTGCTAGCCGCCACTTCCGGCTTTTGTGAGCTCATCTGCTTCCTCGTTTCCAGGGATCCCACAGTGGGTCGGAATCCATTGTAGGACTAAATATGTTCTTTTTAGACAGCAATCCTATGTTGTATTTTATTTCATGTGAGAGAGTCTATCTTGTTTGTGGCTTGAGATGGCTTGGAGTACACTCCTGGAGTCTGTTAGAATGTTTTCCTTGTATTTATGTTTTGGCTGATAAGAATCTGAGTTGCTGCATGAACAGCTCTTGCTTCAGCTCTGAAATTGGTACAAGTGTCTCCTGCTGGTATGGAGTGATTTTCTATGTTGCCATTGGAGTGTTCACCGTAGATTCCACTGCCTCCCCTTTTATCGCTCACTGAGGCAGATCCATCTGTGTACACGTGTGCCCAAGAGTTGCTAAGGTACTGTCTCTTGAGCTCCTATAGAACATGGATTTTTTGCTCTGTTGCCGACTGCTCACTTTTCTTGGTTAACCCTGGAACCTCCAAGATTATTTTGGACCGGCCCTGGTTCTGTGTCCAGGGTTCTGGAATGAGTGCTTCGTACTTTTTCGTTTCAGCCTCAAGGATGTCTGCGGGTTTTCTGTGGATTTCTCTGGCCAGATGGTTGGGGCTTTTCCTTGGTAGTCTTTTTTTTTTTTCTCTCTTGGAACTTTTGGTGCAGAGGATGATCAGGTAACCTCTTTAGCTTTTCAAACTGAGTACGGGTTTAATTTTTTCTCCTTCATTCAAGGGGTTCAATATTTGATGTTTTCCCCAGCTCTGTAATTGGAGTGCTTTTCAATGCCCCAAGGGTAATTCTGAGACCCATATTTTGGACTCAGTCTAGTTTTCCCCTGTTTGTTTTGGCCGCTGTTGACCAAGTGCTAGAGGCATATTCCATGATTGGTCTGATTGCACCAGTGTAGACTTGCTTGATGATTTTTCTGTTGAAGGGAGTGGTGAAGGTTTTGGTGTGGTATATTTTCAGTCCCCACTTTTATGTCCAGTTCTTCACCTTCTCTACTGTCTTCTGGAGAAAGTAAGAGGCTATTGTTGCATGTTCTGTGGCTGTCCGTATAGCAAAGTTCTGGAGAAAGTATGAGGCTATAGTTGCATGTTCTGTGGCTGTCCGTATAGCAAAGTTCTGGAGAAAGTATGAGGCTATAGTTGCATGTTCTGTGGCTGTCCGTATAGCAAAGTTCTGGAGAAAGTATGAGGCTATAGTTGCATGTTCTGTGGCTGTCCGTATAGCAAAGTTCTGGAGAAAGTATGAGGCTATAGTTGCATGTTCTGTGGCTGTCCGTATAGCAAAGTCATCTACGTGTAAGCTGTTTAATACATGCTGTGGTTTATATATATCAAGAAGAGAGTAGGCCCTATTACACTTCCCTGTGGCACTCCCTCTCTCAGCCTGGCTGACCTGCTGGCATAGTTGTCCAATTTAACTCTGGCAGATCTTTGGAAGAGGTAACTTTTAATCCATGAGAACATATTGTTGGTAACTCCTGCTTGGGGGATTTTCAGCCTCACGTCTTCTCTTCAGACAGTGTCGAAGGCACGAAAGATATCAAAGAAGATGTCTAGCACTTTATTATTCTCTAGAAAGACGTTTTCAATGCCCTGTGTTAGATATTAATTGGTCATCAGTGTTACTGTGCTGCCTGTATCCTGTTTTAGTTGAGGTGAGTAGCGAGTTGGTCTTAAGATACCAGGTGTGTCTTTTATGTATCATTCTTTCCATCAGGTTCCGCACACAGCTCAAGAAGACTTATGGGCTTGTCGTTTTTAGAATGCAGTTTTTAGCTGCGCAGTACATGAACTGAAGTGGCCAGCGACCCAAAGCTGACTGCTAGCGTCAGGACCAGCGAACCTGTACACGAACTGACCGGACCAGCGAACCAGAGCTGACTGCTAGCGTCAGGACCAGCGAACCAGAGCTGACTGCTAGCGTCAGGGCCAGCGAACTTGTACATGAACTGACAGGACCAACGAACCAGAGCTGACTGCTAGCGTCAGGGCCAGCGAACCAGAGCCGATTGCTAGCGTCAGGACCAGCGAACCAGAGCTGACTGCTAGCGTCAGGGCTAGCGAACTTATACATGAACTGACAAGACCAGCGAACCAGAGCTGACTGCTAGCGTCAGTGCCAGCGAACCAGAGTTGACTATTAGCGTCAGGACCAGCGAACCAGAGCCACCAAGACCCTTCTACACTTCCACCCGGTGATCCTGGATACCAGGCTGCAACAGAGCAGACTGGATAAGGAGAAGGGGTAGAAGAGGGAAGGCAACCCGGAACTCAAGAATGCCCGCTGAAGTCGGATGTGTCAGGTTGAAAGTTGCAAATAATGCAGTCAAACTGTAAACTACGACACAACGCATTCCGTTCTCCGGACAACATCCTGCTACTTGTGAGGCCCCTTTTCAGAGCTTGGTAGTGGGAGATTGAGAAAGTTCAGGGCTTGGTAGCGGGAGATTGAGAACGTTCAGGGCTTGGTAGGGGAGATTGAGAACGATCGACTATGACGAAGAAAAAGATAATAACAACACAATCAAACCATCACTACAAGTTATTGAATATAGACTTCCTGTAAATGCGTCAGCTGTAGGGGCGGTCCTATGCTTCGCATGGGACGATGGTTTTGAGGGGATGGGGGTGATGATGAGTGGTATGCCTGTGTATTCATGCGCAGCACTGAACAACTCGTGCCTCACGCGGGATCATTGTTTGCTCGCCGGCTAGGTTCTGCACATGGCAGTTGGAACGCCTGACATTCGACAGGTAGTCGAGGTACGACGTCGGCCTCGGGTACTGGATGTCGCGAGTTCAAATCTCGGTGGAGGCCGGAATTTTTTCACGTGGACTTTCTGGTATTTCCCCTGATTTTTGGGTAGTAGAGATCGGACGGCCGTGTACATCGTCGCACACGTTAAAAATCCCTCGGCTGTTAGAAAGCGAAAAGAGTAAGTTTAACGTCCGCTTCAGGATAAAATTTAAATTATGTTAAAATAATCTATTTCAGTATACTCGCCAGTGCAACAGAGTCCGTCCATTGTGCTGAGATTCTCCAAAAATATGGAGACGAACAGAGCACGTCTGGGTTAAACCCTGTGTAATGACTTTGATTCTTCGATTAAACTAAACTGAACTATGTTATAATTATGTTCAAGAATCAGTCTGAACACAAGTGTGCAATTAATATCTTGTGTTGTCCTCAGGGAGCATGCGAGTACCAGTGCGTGTGCCCACCTGACGGGAGGATTGGTCGTGACTGCAGCAGTAATGTCAACCCTGAACCTGGAAGTGTCGTAGACACGCTTCTTGTCTTTCCAAAGGACATCTTCCTGGATGTTAACCACGTGGCCAAACCAAACCATTTCATTGGTTCCAGCTTCCTGAATCTAGCGGCAACAACCCCAGATGGTCGAGACCCAACCAGCAGAGCTCAACCAACGACACTAATGTGGACAGACAGAACTTCTTCAGTCCAAGCACCAACTACTACATCAGCTACAAGTGAATCCACTGTTTTAATAATTAACTCAACTTCATCTTCAAATGTGGTACCACCAGCACCACCGTTCACAGAAACAACCACAGGTACTACAACAACAATCATCATTAATACAACAAGGGACAGGTCATCTCCTTCATCCTACGCTGTTTTGACGGAGACCAGTCCCTACCCAATAAACCAACTGCTCGCCAAAATTAACTTCCAAAACTTCAGTCCCAGAAAGGAATACAAAAACCAGAATGCCCCTAATATGAAAGTTACACCATCGACAGTACCATCTGCGTCCAGCCTGGTGGCAGAAACACCCACACATTATCCACATCCGCTACCGGAAAACAACGAGCAGCCATCTTTGTCATTGGCTCCGACAGGCCTACCATCTACAACCCCGAAGAAACAAATAGTTGAAGGCGTCCACTTTGTAGGAGAAATGCCTCCACCATTAGCTATTGCCATACAGACAGTCAACACAGCACGAATAAAAGAAAGCAGAGCAAACTCTGACACCAGCATTCCCTTTATCCCCCCTGTGAGCCATAACGGTATTACACCAAGTCCCCATACAGACCCCAACCCACAGATAACAGACCACGTGACTCAGCCATCACCACTATTGGCAACCGACAGCTCTAATCTCTTAGCTGACCAGAACATCCGGTCCCTGCAGGTTGAAGGCCCGGTAATTGTAAACTCTAGCCAGACAGAAGGGAGTAGAACATCAATTACTCCAAATGTCCAGAGCTCGCCCCGAACTTCAGGTACAACAGCACTGCCTGATCCCACGCTTACTGCAGACCGAGCCACAACGACTGGCGCACAGTTCCTGTCAAGTACTGGGGAGAGTGGCACATCAAACCAACCCATCGTTACCTCGCCAGCCCCCAACAACAGACTCTCAACAGTACCAATTGGCGCTGAAGAATTCCCAACTTTATTCAAAGTAACGTTAGACAACTCATTGTCCCAGCCAGGTCCCGGAGTAAATTCCCCCTTATCCATGGTTGTACATCGAGTCTTTGTTCCTATAGAACAGTTTCAGACAGTCTTGAGGTCAGGACAGCGATGAGATGGGACGCCAGCGTTTGGATAAGACGCCAGCGATGAGATGGGACGCTAGCGATGAGATGGGACGCCAGCGTTTGGATAAAACGCCAGCGATGAAATGGGACGCTAGCGATGAGATGGGACGCCAGCGTTTGGATAAGACGCCAGCGATGAGATGGGACGCCAGCGATGAGATGGGACGCCAGCGATGAGATGGGACGCCAGCGATGAGATGGGACGCCAGCGATGAGATGGGACGCCAGGGTTGAGATGAGACGCCAGGGATGAGATGGGACGCCAGCGATGAGATGGGACGTCAGCGATGAGATGGGACGCTAGCGATGAGATGGGACGCCAGCGATGAGATGGGACGCTAGCGATGAGATGGGACGCCAGCGTTGAGATGGGACGCCAGCGCCTCTGGTAGCTGGCTTTATAACATGTCAAAAGGTCATCATGAATCTCCACATATCCTCTTGAATGATGTTTATCAATTCTGTCTTTGATCGTCTTCCCTGGCACACTGCCATGTCATGCTGTCATGCAATGCTGTCATGGCATGCTGTCATGTCATGCCGTCATGTCATGCTGTCATGCCATGCTGTCATGCCATGATGTTATGCCATGCTGTCATGTCATGCTGTCATGTCATGCTGTCGTGTCATGCCGTCATGTCATGCTGTCATGCCATGCTGTCATGTCATGCTGTCATGTCATGCCATCATGTCATGCTGTCGTGCCATACTGTCAAACTGTCCGGAACGTTCGCGCTTTGTCGTCCTCTTTCTCTTTTTCCAACAATTGTGTACGATTGTAGCAGTGAGTTTTGTCCTGTTGTAGCAGTGAGTTTTGTCCTGTTGTAGCAGTGAGTTTTGGCCCATTGTAGCAGTGACTTTTGTCCTGTTGTAACAGTTAGTTTTGGCCCATTGTAGCAGTGAGTTTTGTCCCATTGTAGCAGTGAGTTTTGTCCTGTTGTAGCAGTAAGGTTTGGCCCATTGTAGCAGTGAGTTTTATCCCATTGTAGCAGTGAGTTTTGTCCTGTTGTAGCAGTACGGTTTGTTCTGTTGTAGCAGTGAGTTTTGTCCTGTTGTAGCAGTGAGTTTTGTCCCATTGTAGCAGTGAGTTTTGTCCTGTTGTAGCAGTAAGGTTTGTTCTGTTGTAGCAGTAAGGTTTGTTCTGTTGTAGCAGTAAGGCTTGTCCTGTTGTAGCAGTAAGGCTTGTTCTGTTGTAGCAGTGAGTTCCATCCCTGCTCTTATCATTACATGTCCATCAGCAAAGTCTTTGTCCTGGTGTGTGTAATGTGTTGTCTTTGTCCTGGTGTGTGTAATGTGTTGTCTTTGTCCTGATGTGTGTAATGTGTTGTCTTTGTCCTGATGTGTGTAATGTTTTGTCTTTGTCCTGATGTGTGTAATGTGTTGTCTTTGTCCTGATGTGTGTAATGTGTTGTCTTTGTCCTGATGTGTGTAATGTGTTGTCTTTGTCCTGATGTGTGTAATGTGTTGTCTTTGTCCTGGTGTGTGTAATGTGTTGTCTTTGTCCTGGTGTGTGTAATGTGTTGTCTTTGTCCTGATGTGTGTAATGTGTTGTCTTTGTCCTGATGTGTGTAATGTGTTGTCTGTGTCCTGATGTGTGTAATGTGTTGTCTTTGTCCTGATGTGTGTAATGTGTTGTCTTTGTCCTGGTGTGTGTAATGTGTTGTCTTTGTCCTGATGTGTGTAATGTGTTGTCTTTGTCCTGGTGTGTGTAATGTGTTGTCTTTGTCCTGATGTGTGTAATGTGTTGTCTTTGTCCTGATGTATGTAATGTGTTGTCTTTGTCCTGATGTGTGTAATGTGTTGTCTTTGTCCTGGTGTGTGTAATGTGTTGTCTTTGTCCTGATGTGTGTAATGTGTTGTCTTTGTCCTGATGTGTGTAATGTGTTGTCTTTGTCCTGATGTGTGTAATGTGTTGTCTTTGTCCTGATGTGTGTAATGTGTTGTCTTTGTCCTGATGTGTGTAATGTGTTGTCTTTGTCCTGATGTGTGTAATGTGTTGTCATCGTCCTGATGTGTGTAATGTGTTGTCTTTGTCCTGATGTGTGTAATGTGTTGTCTTTGTCCTGATGTGTGTAATGTGTTGTCTTTGTCCTGATGTGTGTAATGTGTTGTCTTTGTCCTGGTGTGTGTAATGTGTTGTCTTTGTCCTGATGTGTGTAATGTGTTGTCTTTGTCCTGGTGTGTGTAATGTGTTGTCTTTGTCCTGATGTGTGTAATGTATTGTCTTTGTCCTGATGTGTGTAATGTGTTGTCTTTGTCCCGATGTGTGTAATGTATTGTCTTTGTCCTGGTGTGTGTAATGTGTTGTCTTTGTCCTGATGTGTGTAATGTGTTGTCTTTGTCCTGGTGTGTGTAATGTGGTGTCTTTGTCCTAATGTGTGTAATGTGTTGTCTTTGTCCTGATGTGTGTAATGTGTTGTCTTTGTCCTGATGTGTGTAATGTGTTGTCTTTGTCCTGATGTGTGTAATGTGTTGTCTTTGTCCTGGTGTGTGTAATGTGTTGTCTTTGTCCTGACGTGTGTAATGTGTTGTCTTTGTCCTGATGTGTGTAATGTGTTGTCTTTGTCCTGATGTGTGTAATGTGTTGTCTTTGTCCTGATGTGTGTAATGTGTTGTCTTTGTCCTGATGTGTGTAATGTGTTGTCTTTGTCCTGGTGTGTGTAATGTGTTGTCTTTGTCCTGATGTGTGTAATGTGTTGTCTTTGTCCTGATGTGTGTAATGTGTTGTCTTTGTCCTGGTATGTGTAATGTGTTGTCTTTGTCCTGATGTGTGTAATGTGTTGTCTTTGTCCTGATGTGTGTAATGTGTTGTCTTTGTCCTGATGTGTGTAATGTGTTGTCTTTGTCCTGATGTGTGTAATGTGTTGTCTTTGTCCTGATGTGTGTAATGTGTTGTCTTTGTCCTGGTGTGTGTAATGTGTTGTCTTTGTCCTGATGTGTGTAATGTGATGTCTTTGTCCTGGTGTGTGTAATGTGTTGTCTTTGTCCTGATGTGTGTAATGTTTTGTCTTTGTCCTGATGTGTGTAATGTGTTGTCTTTGTCCTGGTGTGTGTAATGTGTTGTCTTTGTCCTGATGTTTGTAATGTATTGTCTTTGTCCTGGTGTGTGTAATGTGTTGTCTTTGTCCTGATGTGTGTAATGTATTGTCTTTGTCCTGGATTGTGTAATGTGTTGTCTTTGTCCTGATGTGTGTAATGTATTGTCTTTGTCCTGATGTGTGTAATGTGTTGTCTTTGTCCTGATGTGTGTAATGTGTTGTCTTTGTCCTGATGTGTGTAATGTGTTGTCTTTGTCCTGATGTGTGTAATGTATTGTCTTTGTCCTGATGTGTGTAATGTGTTGTCTTTGTCTTGATGTGTGTAATGTGTTGTCTTTGTCCTGATGTGTGTAATGTGTTGTCTTTGTCGGGTATGTCTTGATGAAGCCGTGTATTTTTAATATTGGAATTGTTCATACATCGTGTTCATTATCTATTCCTTGTTTTGTTTATTTCACATACAAATTGTAAATTATGATTTTTATCCATTTTATTCAACGGCCTCAATAGAATATGTAGTATATTTATTGCTAATAGACATCTATATTTAATATGCGGAAATTAAACGAGAAATACAACACATATATCATGTCTTCATCGATTTCAAAAAGGCGTTCGACAGAGTGTGGATTGCGGCGCTATGGACAACAATGAAGCATTAAAAGATCAATAGTAATATTGTGAATTTAATTGAGAACCTTTATGAGAAGGCGTCAAGTCCAGTTTCTGTAGACGGAATACTAGGCGAATGGTTCCACGTGTCTGTTGAGGTCAGAGAGGGATGTATACTCTCTCCAACATTCTTCAATGTATTCTTGGAAAGAATAATCAAGGCGGCCCTAGAGGGACATGTTGGTACGGTCAGAATAGGGGACAAGATGATTGCAAACCTACGATTTGCAGATGATATAGATGGTCTGGCAGGCACGGAAACGGAACTCCAGGAGCTGATTAGTAGGCTGGGCAGAGCGGCACAGAGCTATGGCATGGAGATAAATGCAGAGCGACGCAGAGCTATGGCATGGAGATAAATTCAGAGCGGCGCAGAGCTATGGCATGGAGATAAATGCAGAGCGACGCAGAGCTATGGCATGGAGATAAATGCAGAGCGGCGCAGAGCTATGACGTGGAGATAAATGCAGAGCTATGACATGGAGATAAATGCAGAGCGACGCAAAACTATGGCATGGAGATAAATGCAGAGAAAACAAAGCTAATGACTAATAACACGGAAGAATTTACATCCGCGATAAAATCAAATGGTCAGAAACTCGAAGTTGTAGACCGGTTCGTGTATCTGGGATCACTGATCAGTGACGAGGGTTCGCAGTCTGAGATGGTTGCCATAATACCACAGACAACATGGTGCTTAATTATGTGAAACCCATATGGCATGATAAGGGGCTCGCCCTCAACATAAAAGTTAGACTCATGCGCTCATTGGTGCTCTCAATATGTGTGTATGCCTGTGAGACTTGGACCTTTGGGGCTCTCAATATTTGTGTATGCCTGTGAGACTTGGACCATTGGTGCTCTCAATATTTGTGTATGCCGGTGAGACTTGGACCTTTGGGGCTCTCTGTGAGACTTGGACCATTGGTGCTCTCAATGTTTTGTGTATGCCTGTGAGTTTTGGACCTTTGGGGCTCTCTGTGAGACTTGGACCATTGGTGCTCTCAATATTTGTGTATGCCTGTGAGAATTGGAACTTTGGGGCTCTCTATGAGACTTGGACCATTGGTGCTCTCAATATTTGTGTATGCCTGTGAGACTTGGACCATTGGTGCTCTCAATATTTGTGTATGCCTGTGAGACTTGGACCTTTGGTGCTCTCAATATTTGTGTATGCCTGTGAGACTTGGACCATTTGTGCTCTCAATATTTGTGTATGCCTGTGAGACTTGGACCTTTATGGCTCTCTGTGAGACTTGGACCATTGGGGCTCTCAATATTTGTGTATGCCTGTGAGACTTGGACCATTGGTGCTCTCAATATTTGTATATGCCTGTGAGACTAGGACCATTGGTGCTCTCAATATTTGTGTATGCCTGTGAGACTTGGACCTTTGGTGCTCTCAATATTTGTGTATGCCTGTGAGACTTGGACCTTTGGGGCTCTCTGTTAGACTTGGACCATTGGGGCTCTCAATATTTGTGTATGCCTGTGAGACTTGGACCTTGGGGCTCTCTGTGAGACTTGGACCATTGGGGCTCTCAATATTTGTGTATGCCTGTGAGACTTGGACCTTTGGGGCTCTCTGTGAGACTTGGACCATTGGGGCTCTCAATATTTGTGTATGCCTGTGAGACTTGGACCATTGGTGCTCTCAATATTTGTGTATGCCTGTGAGACTTGGACCTTTGGGGCTCTCTGTGAGACTTGGACCATTGGGGCTCTCAATATTTGTGTATGCCTGTGAGACTTGGACCTTTGGAGCTCTCTGTGAGACTTGGACCATTACAATGGACCAGTGCAATGGAAATGAGGTGCTTTAGAAGGCTCTTAAATGTTACATACAAGGATCGTGTCAGGAACGTAGAAATACGACGAAGAGGGGAAAACGTAATTGGGCCTTATGATGATCTGGGTCACAACTATCAAAAGCTGGAAGACGGCTTGGTATGGGCACATCACGAGGTCCAGCGGGATTACAGATTCGATACTGCATGGTTCCGTATCAGGAAAGAGAGGGCGGGCACTTCCAAGGAACAGATGGGCAGACAACATCACTGAGTGGTCAAACCTTTGTCCCTGTAAGGAACGACTGGCGGCAGTGGACAGAGAGAGATGGCGTGGGAATGTCTTCAAGTGTGCCCTAACGACCTGATGGGTTACGGGAGGAACTGAACTGAACTGAAACAAGCAGGCTGGTCGGGTTCTCTACAACTCTGTCAAATTGTTCAGGATTTTTTAAAACTATTTCCCTTAACCCCTAGAGATCTATTGTGATACCCTTAGAGACCTATTGTGATACCTCTAGAGACCTATTGTGATACCTCTAGAGACCTATTGTGATACCTCTAGATACCTATTGTGAAACCTCTAGAGACCTATTGTGATACCCCTAGAGACCTATTCTGAATCAATAAAAGTCATATGTCCGTTATTTTATTTGCATTTTTTGTATATGACGTTAACACAAATTATACATTTGACTCATCCATTGTTGTTATGTTGTCTGTCTATGTATGCAAGCTTGTGTTGTCTTGTTTATATATGTCGGCTGGTATTATGTTGTCTATGTATGCAGGCTGTTGTTGTTATGTTGTCTATGTATGTAGGTTGTTGTTATGTTAGCTTGTACCCGGCTGTTGATATGTTGTCTATGTATGCAGGCTGTTGTTATGTTGTCTATGTATGCAGGCTGTTGTTATGTTGTCTATGTATGCAGGCTGTTGTTGTTATGTTGTCTATGTATGTAGGTTGTTGTTATGTTAGCTTGTACCCGACTGTTGATATGTTGTCTATGTATGCAGGCTGTTGTTATGTTGTCTATGTATGCAGGCTGTTGTTATGCCTTGTCTTGTATGCAAGCTGTTATTACTATCATGTGTGAAAACTGTCTGGGTAATCCCAGACCGTCATCCTAAAGATCAAGATGGCCAGCACGTACGGAATAAACAAAATAAAGTGAATCTGTTGTGATAAAAACATATGGATTCTCGAACAATAAATAACAAAGAAGATTATTCGCTTTGACTCGGAACCACTATCGCAGTTCTTATGTTGCCCCAGACTAAAATCAAACCTATATTGACGTGGACCTCGAATCCATGTGTCCTGATGAGGACATAGGCTGGCTAACCGCTCTTTCTTTGTCCATACCCACATGTCGTTAGCTCGCGCTGTGATTGACGTTTCTGTAACAAGTCGTACAATCTTACTGATGAAATTTGTTTATTTCTTCCTGGTTTGTTGTTTAGATCCTGTGTTTGGCATTCACAATTTCCAACAACAACAACAAATAATAATAATAAATCAAAAAAACCTTCCGTGTCAGATCCTAGAGAAGCCAATACGTCATTTTAAGTCATTTTTTTAATATGGAAAAACTTCAACATCTTTACTTATTTAATTATTAATTTTTTTTAGCAAACTGAATGTTTTCCGTCTGAGCTGACTCGGTAATCTTAAATATGTCTCCTTTGTCGTCTGCTTACGCGTCGTGAGACTGCCGAGAGATGGTTTGATCGTATGCGTGTCCAGAGATGTAGATTGATTACCAGGTCCAATGAGGTCAATATTTGTGGGCGCACGTTCGCTAGGTTTTCCTTGCTTACATATATTAAATGGATCTTTCAGTTTTTACATTACTTGCGTGTGTCAGGGGGCGTCGTGATTAGGAGGTCGTGATGTTAGGAGAGGTGGTGATGTTAGGAGAGGTGGTGATGTTAGGAGAGGTGGTGATGTTAGGAGAGGTGGTGATGTTAGGAGAGGTTGTGATGTTAGGAGAAGTGGTGATGTTAGGAGAGGTGGTGATGTTAGGAGAGGTCATGATGTTAGGAGAGGTCATGATGTTAGGTGAAGTGCTGATGTTAGGAGAGATCGTGATGTTAGGAGAAGTGGTGATGTTAGGCGAGGTGGTGATGTTAGGAGAGGTCATGATGTTAGGAGAGGTGGTGATGTTAGGAGAGGTTGTGATGTTAGGAGAGGTCCTGATGTTAGGAGAGATCATGGGAACTTCAGAAAGACAAGGACATGCCAACAATAACAGACAACATCGTTCAAAGTTTGATAAGAACCTTTCAAATATGACAAGTCCAAGCCAGCCTCACAGACGTCAGACCGAGCCAGCCTCATATAGGTCAGACTGAGCCAGCCTAACAGACGTCAGACCGAGCCAGCCTAACAGACGTCAGAACGAGCAAGCCTAACAGACGTCAGACCGAGCCAGCCTCACAGACGTCAAACCGAGCCAGCCTCATATACGTCAGACCAAGCCAGCCTAACAGACGTCAGACCGAGCCAGCCTAACAGACGTCAGACCGAGCCAGCCTCACAGACTTCAGACCGAGCCAGCCTCATATACGTCAGACCGAGCCAGCTTCAGATATGTCAGACCGAGCCAGCCTCACAGATGTCAGACCGAGCCAGCCTCACAGATAAACCGAGACAGCCTCACAGACGTCAGACCGAGCCAGCCTCATAGATGTCAGACCAAGCCAGCCTCACAAACAGACCGAGCCAGCCTCACAGACAGACCGAGCCAGCCTCACAGATGTCAGACCGAGCCAGCCTCACAGACAGACCGAGCCAGCCTCACAGACGTCAGACCGAGCCAGCCTCACAGATGTCAGACCGAGCCAGCCTCACCAAGGCAAGCTTAGCTAATAGAAAAATAAATAACATTGAAATTGTTCTCCAAGCATTAAATGGCAAGGTCGAGGTGTCCACACAGCAGATGCTGCTGTAGGGGATCAAGAGTTAGAGGTTGTTTGTTTGTGAATGCCCACAATGAGTAGGTTTACTCTTTTGTTAAGGACGTTCAGTGGCGGGTTGCAGTAGCTTTCCTCACATCCCGAGCGTGCTGATGAAGATGGACCAGGGTCCTCTATGTGGCGGTGCTTTGCTTGGCTTCATCTGCGTGTTACTCAGTACTACGGGGATCCCTTACCTCGTTAGCCAGGCTGCCATGAAAACAGTACATTTCCATGGAGGACTACTGGAAGGCCGAGGTGAGTGTCTTGGCCAGTATGTTTTGCCTGATCCCGACTAAGATGTCTAATCAGTATATTTTGTCTGACTCTGACTAACATGTCTGATCAGTATATTTTGCCTGACCCCGACTAAGATGTCTGATCAGTATATTTTGTCTGACTCTGACTAACATGTCTGATCAGTATATTTTGCCTGACCCCGACTAAGATGTCTGATCAGTATATTTTGACTGACCCCGACTAAGATGTCTGATCAGTATATTTTGCCTGACCCCGACTAACATGTCTGATCAGTATATTTCGTCTGACTCTGACTAACATGTCTGATCAGTATATTTTGCATGACCAGACATTAGTCTTTCTCCCCAAAGTTAGAGGAGACATAGGAGACACTGCTGTAGGGAATCAAGTCAGATCCAGCAAATTGTTGACCGGTAAGTTTAACGAGCATAGTATGTAAATTGTTAGAGTCAATAATCAAAGAAAACATTGTAATGCATTTAGACAAATTTAATCGAATTAGAAATAGTCAGCATGTGTTTACTAGAGGGAGATCATGCTTAACAAATCTATTAGAATTCATGGAGGAGGTTACTAAAATCATAGATAAAGGGGAGCCAGTAGATGTTATTTATCTAGACTTTGCAAAGGCCTTTGATAGAGTACCTCATCGAAGATTATTTTAAAAATTAAAATCATATGGAATAGGTGGGGAAGTTGCCAAATGGATTGAAAATTGGTTAACGGGAGGAAGGCAGAGGGTGGGCATAAATAAGGAGTACGCTGAGTGTTGTGAAGTAAAAAAGTGGTGTGCCACATGGCTCGGTTTTTGGGACCAATTTTGTTCTTGATATATATAAATGATTTGGACATTGATATCGGATCCATGATTGCAAAATTCATGGATGATACAAAACTATGCAGTAGTGTCTCATCTAAAGCGGAAGTGGATATATTGAGGTCGGATTTAGATAAGATTCGAGAATGGTCTGTAAGCTGGCAAATGGAGTTTAATGTAGATAAATGTACAGTCATCCACATGGGTAGATCCAATATGGAACATAATTACAGAATGGACGAGAACAATATCAGAAAGATAGATAAGGAAAGGGACTTATGGGTTATAATAGATCATACAGGAAAGGTGAGTGAGCAAGTTAAGGTAGCAGAGAAAAAGGCATATCCTTTGCAGAATGTTGCTTCTTACAACCGCCAACAAATGCATTAGTTTAGACCTAGATTGGAGTTGTGTGGGTGTTGAGTCCTTAGAGGGGATATAAACATGCTAGAAAGGATACAAAAAAGAGCGACAAAGCTGGCATTGGGATTACATAATTACAGTTATGAGGAAAGACTCAGAAAAACCAACCTACAGTGTTTGGAAAAGAGAAGAATTCGAGGTGATTTAATACAGGTTTATAAGATTATTCAATGGAAAGGATAAATTAGACTATAACAAGTTTTTTTCTTTCAAAATACAACCACCTACAAGAACACGATGTTGTCTGGTGTAAGTGTTTTCTGTTGTCTGGTGTGTATGTTTTCCAAGTGATCGTAATATACTTGTCTATGCTGTTGTTGTCGTCGCTAAAATATTTATTTGGACACCATTACAACTGAGCACCAGTTATTAAATCAATGTAGAATATTATTATGTGCAAGGTTTACAATATAAATAAAATTTGCCGGAAAGCAATCCTCTTGAACAAAGTGTGCTCCGACAACCAGCGAGCTACAGGGACCATCAGCATCCCGACCCTGTGCCATTAGCTCGGAGAGACTCAGCACCTACGGGTATGCCCGGAGTTCAGTGACGGCATTTCTTAGAAACACAAACAGTACCCCGAATTGGGCACGGGTTGGGAATCCCCGTTCCGAACTGTCGCCAAGAATTTGTTTACCTCATCACCTGAGATTATGTAAATTTGGTCACACCATTTACCTGGATTAATCACATCAGCACAATCAACACACCTGCCAGGTGTACAAAGAATACAAATAAATAAACACAACAACATGGTTGTACATGACGATCTGCAGGCTCACTCCTCATCCCGGATTGGTCCTTTCCCTGTGCCGTTGTCAGCTAAGATTTGTGGTCCGTGTGAAGCCGTCCTGGTAAACTAATAGGGGCCGTTCACATTATTTTAGGCGAAAGGGAGCGGTTAATTAATATGTTTTTGAGTAAAAGTGAGAGACAATTAAAACTATTTTTGGTTCATGTCAGAGACAATTAAAACTATTTTGGTTCATGTCAGAGACAATTAAAACTATTTTTGGTTCATGTCAGAGACAATTAAAACTATTTTTGGTTCATGTCAGAGACAATTAAAACTTATTTGGTTCATGTCAGAAACAATTAAAACTATTTTTGGTTCATGTCAGAGACAATTAAAACTATTTTTGGTTCATGTCAGAGACAATTAAAACTATTTTGGTTCATGTCAGAGGCAATTAAAACTATTTTTGGTTCATGTCAGAGACAATTAAAACTATTTTTGGTTCATGTCAGAGACAATTAAAACTATTTTTGGTTCATGTCAGAGACAATTAAAACTATTTTGGTTCATGTCAGAGGCAATTAAAACTGTTTTTTGGTTCATGTCAGAGACAATTAAAACTATTTTGGTTCATGTCAGAGGCAATTAAAACTATTTTTGGTTCATGTCAGAGACAATTAAAACTATTTTTGGTTCATTTCAGAGACAATTAAAACTATTTTTGGTTCATGTCAGAGACAATTAAAACTATTTTTGGTATAATTTAGAGAGTCAATTAAAACTATTTTTGGGACAAGTGTGTGTGTGACAGTGAAAAATACATAGAGAGATAAATACGGTGGGGTGGGGGGAGGTGGGGAAGGAAGAGGAGAGAAAGGGAGAGTCAATTAAAACTATTTTTAGGACATGTGAAAGAGAGACAAAACTATTTTTGCTGCATGTGAGTAAAAGAAAGTAAAGTAACCTATAGCATTACTTCCGTAGGGTGTGAGGTGTTAGCGACCTCACATTTCAAAGGCTCGGTTATATGAGGGCGGTAGCCATCTTCTCACACTCGCCGTTTTTACTTCCCGGACTGAACCGGTACCCATTTAAGGCTGGGTCGACCTGAGAGACGTTGCGATCTGAAAAGGCATTTCCGCTTCAACCAGGGAATGAACCCAGGCCCACTCAGATGCGAAGCCAGCTCGCTAACCACTGCGCTACATCCTCATCCTTGCCTCCCTCTGTAGGTTACAATCCAGCTCAAACCGGTTATATATTAAGGTGTTTTGTTTGTGCACGAGAGCGTGTTCTATCTAACCGACCTCCACGTCTTCATCTCCAGCTATTGGTTGCTTGGTCGTTGTTGGCTACAAATGTTTGTACTATTATATCGGACCGTCTAAATCGGCGGATGAGATCAAGGTCAAGGTTGTTGGTCTCCAGTCTGGATGTCCCACTTTTAGCTTCATGAGATGAAGTCTCCAGTCTGGATGTCCCACTATTAGCTTCATGAGATGAAGTCTCCAGTCTGGATGTACCACTATTAGCTTCATGAGATGAAGTCTCCAGTCTGGATGTCCCACTATTAGCTGCATGAGATGAAGGTCTGCAGTCTGGATGTCCCACTATTAGCTTCATGAGATGAAGTCTCCAGTCTGGATGTCCCACTATTAGCTGCATGAGATGAAGTCTCCAGTCTGGATGTCCCACTATTAGCTGCATGAAATGAAGTCTCCAGTCTGGATGTCCCACTATTAGCTTCATGAGATGAAGGTCTCCAGTCTGGATGTCCCACTATTAGCTTCATGAGATGAAGTCTCCAGTGTGGATGTCCCACTATTAGCTTCATGAGATGAAGTCTCCAGTCTGGATGTCCCACTATTAGCTGACTAGCAAGTTTCTGCGCCATGTTGTAGGTAGTGTGAAAGTTTTCTATATACTGATGGATTTGACTGAAATCTGTCAATTAATCAAAGTATTGAGTAGGACATCTGTAAGTTGATGGATTGATGTTGGTTGGACATCTCTATGTATGGCATCTCTATGTATGACATCTCTTTGTATGACATCGCTATGTATGATATCTCTATGTATGCCAATGTATTTAAACAACTGTTACGCTACATTACATTACATAGTACAGCATCAAGTTAATACGTTCAGACCCAAAGGTGGCCAGTCCCGTTCAGAAGATGTCGAAGAATATGAACACTGACGGTTCCTGTAACCCACTAGTTGTACACACTCCCGATCCATCCTCCAGATACCCCTCCCTGCTCTATCGACTGCTGATCCCAAACATTACCTGTTCAGTGCGTCCAGTTGATCATCGTATCGAGCTGCACATCAAGCAATGTGTTTAGTTGATTACCTTAAGCCCTGCGTGTAATCGAACAATGTGTTTAGCTGATTACCTTAAACCCTGCGTGTAATCGAACAATGTGTTTAGTTGATTACCTTAAACCCTGCGTGTAATCGAACAATGTGGTTAGTTGATTACCTTAAACCCTGCGTGTAATCGAACAATGTGTTTAGTTGATTACCTTAAACCCTGTGTGTAATCGAACAATGTGTTTAGTTGATTACATTAAACCCTGCGTGTAATCCCCATTAATCTATGTCATGTTCTAACACGTACATCATTATTCATCATATTACCAAACTGCCACAGCCGCCATATTTGAAGAGCATGTCGTGTCTTTGCCCGCGTGTACGCAAGTCACAAACCGCTGCACATCTCAGGCAGGGTGCAACATTTCATCCCAACCAACTTAACAACTGAAGGTAACATGAATATTCAATGGCCTCTGGGCAGACGTGAGAGCAGGTACAAACTCGCATTTTAACAAATTCGTGCTGACAAACATTTGACAGAACACGAGAAAGTGAAAACATTTTTGGCGAGTTGACCGAGATCATGTTTGTGGGACTCGTTAACCGTTCTTCTTGCTCGTCATGTTTGTTTATGTGACGTCTACACCTGGAGCCCATTTCTCTGTATACAGGTTGATGTAGTGGAGAGTTCTTTAAGGCCTCCAAACAGCTTTGTGTGGAGGTCCATCTCCGTAATCCAGTGCTCAGTACACAGTTGGCTAAACATATAACAGTCTTGCAGGATATGTTCGGATGTCCATGCTGCCTGCCCACACATACACATTGGCGATGGAGCCAATTTTAGCCGGTGTAAATGGCTATTCAATTTGTTGTGTCTTATTCTAAATCGGAATATGATCACTTAAGCTATCTGTCTCTCGTTTGGTCGACTTCCCTTATTGCTTGAAAACGAGTTCTGTTCTTGGAAGTTGATTGTTTATTCGTGTTGTTTTCGTGTTGATCCCTCTTTTGCCAACTTGTCTGCTGTCACCCTTATACTGGCTTTTAGTTCGCTCAAGGCTTATCCCCCCTGAGGGCTTGCAGAACTGACTTAACATCTGCAATGAGTACAGCCTGCTGGCAAACACTTGTGTTGCTAACCATTTCAGCAATAATTAGTGCCAGTACTTCAGCCGAGTAGTTTGAACAAAATTCTCCAGGGAATGAACTAGTGGTTTCATTTTCTTTATCTGGGTAGACAACGTAGATTGCCCCGCCTCCATTTTTCACTGCTCTTGTTGCTGATCCATCAGCATATACCTGGATCCTTGCTTCTCTGGGGTACAGTTCACTTCTCTTGTTGCTGATCCATCAGCATATACCTGGATCCTTGCTTCTCTGGGGTACAGTTCACTGCTCTTGTTGCTGATCCATCAGTATATACCTGGATCCTTGCTTCTCTGGGGTACAGTTCACCGATCATGTCGTATGCTGCTGCTTTATTTTGGAGAGTATTTTGGTCTCCTTTGGGCCGGTGTCAGTTATGAATGCTTCTAAACTCTGGTTTTGGTGCTGTTCATAAGAGCTTGGAAGGGGTATTGGATTTACCTCCTTGATGTTGTCTGCTAATTCATCTTAATATGTTCTTACCTTCATTTGTTGGACCGATGTACAAAGCTACGTCTCTTCAGTCTTCCACTGGCAAGATCTTTGAATCTGGTCTTCATTGGATGTGCTGTCATATTTTTGTATTTTTCTGGTTGTATCATGGTCTTGGTGTCCCGTCTATAAGATAGAGGTGTGATGTCATGGCCTTGGTGTAACGTCTATAAGATAGAGGTGTGATGTCTTGATGCCCCGTCTATATGATAGAGGTGTGATGTCTTGGTCTTGATGCCCCGTCTATATGATAGAGGTGTGATGTCTTGGTGCCCCGTCTATATGATAGAGGTGTGATGTCTTGGTGCCCCGTCTATATGATAGAGGTGTGATGTCTTGGTCTTGATGCCCCGTCTATATGATAGAGGTGTGATGTCTTGGTCTTGATGCCCCGTCTATATGATAGAGGTGTGATGTCTTGGTGCCCCGTCTATATGATAGAGGTGTGATGTCTTGGTGCCCCGTCTATATGATAGAGGTGTGATGTCATGGTCTTGGTGTCCCGTCTATATGATAGAGGTGTGATGTCTTGGTGCCCCGTCTATATGATAGAGGGGTGATGTCATGGTCTTGGTGCCCCGTCTATATGATAGAGGTGTGATGTCTTGGTGCCCCGTCTATATGATAGAGGTGTGATGTCATGGTCTTGGTGTCCCGTCTATAAGATAGAGGTGTGATGCCTGTGATTTTTGCCCATTTAAAATATTTGAGTGCTGTTCATGGCGCCCGTGATCAGCATAAGCGCTTGTTTGAACCTTTTCTAAGATTTGTAAATGTGATTTGGCTGCGGTGCCATGCTACTGATCTAGTCCACTTTTTGGCTTATTACCGCATTATAGACATTCTTAAGCGTTGTTTCATTTACAATGCACCACCCCCCCCCCCCCCTCTTCCTCCCATTTAACCCAGCTATGTTCTTCAGTGTTGCGAGTTTGTTTCCCTTGTGTTGGCCTCTGTTTTTCTCAATGTGAGGAATCCACTTCATTCTCTTATCCATTGTGATGCCCAGATATACCGGCCCATCATCTATTTGGACCTTGTATATTTCCAAATCGTATTTGTCCTGCCTTTTCTTTGTTTGAGAATGTGAAGAGTATTGATGCAGATTTATCGGCGTGGATCTGTACATCCATTTCTCAGCCAATACTGCTATAGTATATGCTGCGCCTTGTGCGCTCTTATTTGCAATGCCTTTATTCTCTTTGTGTATCGCCCGCAGTGGTACACGGGATGGAAATTACAGGACAACTGTAGCGTGCCTAGCATGTCGTAAAATGTGACTGAAGAGGATTGTGCCTGTGTATGGCCAGCGCCGGATTTAGACTTAGTGAGGACAAGCTAAATATAGCTTGAAGACCGTTTGGTAAAACATTGCACCAGAAAATTCTCACAAAACATGAAGACATATGCTCTTTAATATGTTTATAGCAATACTTTCAGTACATATACCTACACTATCTCAAGCCACATACCCACACCAAAACTATCTAAGCCACAAACACACACACCAACCACCCACCCACACACCAATCACACACCACCCACCCACCCACACACCACCCACCCACACACACACCAATCACCCACCCACACACCACCCACCCACACACACACCAATCACCCACCCACACACCACCCACCCACACACACACCAATCACCCACCCACCCACACACCACCCACCCACACAACAATCACCCACCCACACACGTGCCCAAATGATCTACACGCCCCTAACCATACCCCTACACAGAAAGGACGCCTCAGATCTCATCACAAACTGTAACCTGTTAGAGCTGTCCTTGGCACAAATAAATCTCATCTTCTCTTAGCGAAGACAGCCCAGCCTCAGACATCTACTATATACGCCCATACATCATCCCCAGCGTGAACATCTACTCGACAGAAGCTGTGTAGTATGTTTTCTCTCCTTCTCCCTCTACCTTACTCTATCCCTCTCTCTTCTCTCTCTGTGATATATTTATTTATGTTTTTGAAACTGTTGTGTCGAAAGTGGTAGAGCGATTAAACTGCTTGTCTCCCCCGACGAAAGACCCAGGTAAGATCCTCGGCCTCGACAGTCCAGTTTACCCAGATGTATATGGATACCTGACACGGCGACAAGTAAGGGAACATGTGGTGTCACCTCATAAGAAACGCGACTTAATACATTCCGGTCTCTAACACTTCATCCTAGACAGCAATGTCTGCTATCATCCGAATGGTACTCTGGACAGAGAGAATAGGGGAACCGTAACCTTCCAAGCATGTCGTAATAGATGATTAAAGAAGGGTTGTGAATTGGGCTAGCAACTTCATCATGTAAAACATGTGTTATTGAAACGACAACTGTAAATGCTTGAGTACATGTTTCCTATAAGATGACCATCTGTAGTGGTGACCCTATTCTCAATATAGAAAGGAGGAGACTACATTGTCTCCTACGGGACTATTTGAACCCAGCCATTAATATAGGAGAGGGCAGGGCTCTTGTCTGGTTAGATTGGCCATGTCAACGCATAAATCGGGCAGGACAGCGCGTGAATATACGGGCAGGACAGCGCGTGAATATACGGGCAGGACAGCGCGTGAATATACGGGCAGGACAGCGCGTGAATATACGGGCAGGACAGCGCGTGAATATACGGGCAGGACAGCGCGTGAATATACGGGCAGGACAGCGCGTGAATATACGGGCAGGACAGCGCGTGAATATACGGACAAGACAGCGCGTGAATATACGGACAAGACAGCGCGTGAATATACGGACCCCAGCACAGACGTGCACAGATACATGAGTGCACATACACATTGGATGGTCGCCTAATGGTGTAGTTTCCATCACGCGCTGAGATATGACCCCAATAACAAGCACAGACTGGGGTGTGGGCTAGATAGGACGTGCCATTAAAGAAACATTCAAAACAGAATAAAGCAACAGCTGGTATAACTTCTTTAACTTAACTTAACATCTTTATGCTGGTTTAGAAGACTGCAGAGTTTATATACAACCAGTTTCATTTACATTTCCTTACTCTAAAAGCTATGCGCATCCAATTTATTCTTAAATGCATTAATTGTCCCTGCCTCCACTACTTCTTGTGGCAATGCATTCCAAGCAAATACCACCATTCTCTGACTAAAAAAATATTTCCTAATGTCTAATCTGGACCTTTCTTTTTTTAATTTGTAGCTATGCCCTCTTGTTCTTGTGGGTAGTTGTATTTTGAAAAAAATTTGTTATAGTCTAATTTATCCGTTCCTCTGATCATCTTATAAACCTGTATTAAGTCACCTCAAATTCTTCTCTTTTCTAGACACTGTAGGCCGGTTTTTCTGAGTCTTTCCTCATAACTGTAATTCTGGAATCCCACTATCATCTTTGTCGCTCTTTTTTGTATCCTTTCCAGCATGTCTATATCCCCTCTATGATAAGGACTCCACACCTGTACACAGTACTCCAATCTAGGTCTAACTAAAGCTTTATACAGTTTGACTATCACTTCCTTGCTCCTATGTTTAATATTCCTTTTTATCATACCTTACATTGCATTTGCCTTTTTCACTGCTACCTGAACTTGCTCACTCACCTTTCCTGTATGATCTATTATAACACATAGGTATGTTTGATGGAGCGTTTAAATATTGTTAAAAAGTGAGAAATTGAGAGGTGATGAGATGAGATGTGAGATAATGAGAGGTGACGAGATGTGAGATAATGAGAGGTGTCCAGATGTGACGAGAGGTTAAATAATAAGATTTTACGAGAGGTGAGATGAGATGTGACGAGGTGTGATATATGAGAGGAGATGAGTGGTGAGATAATGAGAGGTGTCGAGATGTGAGATAATGAAAGGTGACTTGATGTGAGAGGTTACAAGATGCGATATGAGAGGTAACAAGATATGAGAGGTGACAAGATGTGAGATAATGAGAGCTGACGAGAGGTGAGGTGACGAGATGTGGTACTCCTACAATTCCGTAGTTTACAGAGAAGAATGTTGAGAGGAAACTAACTGTCCGAGACCCCCACCTGACTTCCTCGAAGTTCTCCCACGGAAATTGTTTTATGGTAGGCTGGCTAACGAGATGGGGTTCCTCGTAGTAGTGATCAACTTCCGATGAAGCCAAGCATAGAACAACAGCCCTGAGGACCCCTATCCACATTTAACAGCACGCTCGGGATGTGAAGAAAGCTACAGCAACCCAACACCTTACGTCCTTTTCAGGGTCTACAATGGAGTAAAGTTACTCATAGTGGGGATTCAACAAGAAGAAGAAAAGTAAGAGGAAGCACAAGACAAAAAGGAGAAGGAAAAGAGGAAATGAGGAAGCAGAATGGAAAAAGAAGCAGATCAAAATACAAAAATTGAATAAAAATAAGCAGACATAATTAATATAACCGTGTTAAGAGAAAAGTCTCAGTTACTAACAGGTGTGGTGCTGAGGTAAACAGAGAGTCACGATCTAAGATAGCACGATACGATGACTGGAATGATCTAAGATGGCACGATACGATGGCTGGAATGATCTAAGGTGGCACGATACGATGGCTGGAATGATCTAAGATGGCACGATACGATGGCTGGAATGATCTACGGTGGCACGATACGATGGCTGGAATGATCTAAGATGGCACGATACGATGGCTGGAATGATCTAAGGTGGCACGATACGATGGCTGGAATGATCTAAGATGGCACGATACGATGGCTGGAATGATCTAAGGTGGCACGATACGATGGCTGGAATGATCTAAGATGGCACGATACGATGACTGGAATGATCTAAGGTGGCACGATACGATGGCTGGAATGATCTAAGATGGCACGATACGATGGCTGGAATGATCTAAGGTGGCACAATACGATGGCTGGAATGATCTAAGATGGCACGACACGATGGCTGGAATGATCTAAGATGGCACGATACGATGGCTGGAATGATCTAAGATGGCCCGATACGATGGCTGGAATGATCTAAGATGGCACGATACAATGGCTGGAATGATCTAAGATGGCATGATACGATGGCTGGAACAACAAAGAATATTTTAAAGAGGATATGATAAACACTGTCAATGGTCTGCCGAAGACGGTGTGTCGGACCAAAAAGTGCAAATATCAGTCAAGCTGTAAACTAACGACACAACACAATCCATTCTCTGGACTACATCCTGCTACTTGCAAGGCCCCGTTCAGGGGTTGGTAGTGGAAGTGAGAGAAAGTATGCAGAAGAAGAAATGTGGATGGAAGGAAGGAATCACTTGCCGTGGTCCATCTAGGCTATTGTCTCCTGTAAACCAGTATATTGTGGTTCTTTAAGGAGTCTTTTCTCTGTCTCTGACGCATAAATTAACAACAATCAAAAGTCTTTGACAATTATTTGTGTATTATTTTAATATTTCCCACCATAAACAAAGACGGTGACCGTGTCAGACTTGTGTATTGAGATGAGAGTACAGTCCGATGTGAGCGCGTCAACTCTACCGTGGGCAGAGTTAGTAATCGGGCAGTCTTGCATTCTGTCCCATCATGCAGCTTGTATATTCTACACCTCAGTTATCGTTCTTTTCCCAGTGAAATGAGCACCATGCATGATTACAGTGTGCCAGGTTGAGCAGTTCGGAGCAAGCAATTCCAAGGAGGTGACATCAATAGAGAAACTTCAAAAAAACTTTCATAGGGTCTTTGTATCATTTCTCCTGTTACCACTTCCCCACTCCTTAACTTAACGTCTTTATACTGGTTTAGAAGACCCTGCAGAGTCTGTATACAACCAGTTACATTTACATCACCTTGCTCTAAAAGCTATGCGCATCCAGTTTATTCTTAAATGCATTAACTGTCCCTGCCTCCACTACCTCCCCTGGCAATGCATTCCAAGCAGACACCACTCTCTGACTAAAAAAGTATTTTCCTAATATCTAACCTGGACCTCTTTAGTCAGCTTGTAGCTGTGCCCTCGTGTTATTGTAGGTGGCTGTATTTTAAAAAACTTGTTATAGTCTAATTTATCGATTCCTCTGATCATCTTATAAACCTGTATTAAGTCACCACGAATTCTTCTCTCTTCGAGACACTGTAGGCCGGTTTTTCTGAGTCGTTCCTCATAACTGTAATTCTGGAATCCCACTATCAGTTTTCTTGCTCTTCGTTGTATCCTTTCTAGCATGTTTATGTCCCCTCTATGATAAGGACTCCACACCTGTACACAGTACTCCAATCTAGGTCTAACTAATGCTTTATATAGTTTGACGATCACTTCCTTGCTCCTATGTTTAATATTTCTTTTTATCATACCTAACATTGCATTTGCCTTTTTCACTGCTACCTGGACTTGTTCAATCACCTTACCTGTATGATCTATTATAACCCCTAGGTCTTTCTTCTTCTTCTGTGTTCATTCTGAATCTCCCGCTACCAAGCCCTGAACAGGGCTTTGCAAGTCGCCGGATGTAGTCAGGAGAACGGATTTGCGTTGTGTCGCTAGTTTACAGTTTTACTGCGATATTTGCACCTTTCGGTCCGAAACATCCGTCTTCGGCAGGAACCCCTAGGTCCAATTGATGACTATTATATTCGAAGACATAGATCACACAACAAATTCAACTAACCAAGCTAAACTAACAGCCTCAATTGATGACTATTATATTCAAAGACACAAAATCTATGACATGAATTATTGATAATAAACAAATTTATTGATTCATACAATCAAAAAGTAGTTGACATAGGGAAACCAGTTCAAGCATAGATTGTATTGAAGGTTTTCTCATGTTTAACCAAATGGTCGTGCCACCCGATCACAACAACAATCTTCCTTCCAACATTTGTTGACAAACTTAAATGACCTCATTTATTCCCATTATTCAGGTCCACCAGCGGAATTTATTGTACTAAGGAATAAAGGCTGCATGCCACTGTAGTCATCACACACTATACAGCCTAGATTTTATTGTTTTTATTTTTTTTGCGTTCGCCTTATTTTTCTAATCCCCAAGGCGGTGTGTGTTGCACTGTGTTTTTATTTTGCGCCTGTCGGCCCAGTGCATCCGACTTCAGCATGCATTTTATGTAAGGGTCTGCTTCCTCCTGCATTTTTTAAGGGTTTGCTTCCTCGGGGTAACGGCCGGTGCTGTGATGGGGATTGAACCCAGCACCTTCGGATTGTGACCCGTGTCACTTAACCACTAGGCCACGCCGTCCCCGCCTAGATTTTTAATTTCACATTCGATAGAAAAAATCCTATATCATGTTGAGGTTGTGAACACATGTACTCATGGTCAGAAAACAGATATCCATCCAAACAACTCAGCCATCCGCTTCTATTATCACATCTAATTTACACGCACCATGACCATCTGCATCAAATACTCTATTTTTTGGCTCCCGGCATTAAGATCCCTTAGAAAATCACTCAGTAAGTAGGTGACAAACTGATATGGCAGCATAGCTGGAACAGGTTGTTGGTAGTTTCTACAAGTATTATTAGGTGACAGCAACATTGAGTTCTGTGAGTACTGCAGGTGTTGCCTCCAGCCCAGGTAACACATGGCGGCCATGCTTACAGAGCATACAAACAAAGAACAGCAAGCTGCAAATGATAGTCTTTGTCACATAGAACAAAGGATAGTCTTTGTCACATAGAACAAAGGATAGTCTGTCACATAGAACAAAGGATAGTCTTTGTCACATAGAACAAAGGATAGTCTTTGTCACATAGAACAAAGGATAGTCTTTGTCACATAGAACAAAGGATAGTCTTTGTCACATAGAACAAAGGATAGTCTTTGTCACATAGAAGAAAGGATAGTCTTTGTCACATAGAAGAAATGATAGTCTTTGTCACATAGAACAAAGGATAGTCTTTGTCACATAGAACAAAGATAGTCTTTGTCACATAGAACAAAGGATAGTGTTTGTCACATAGAACAAAGATAGTCTTTGTCACATAGAACAAAGGATAGTGTCACATAGAACAAAGAGTCTTTGTCACATAGAAGAAAAGATAGTCTTTGTCACATAGAAGAAAGGATAGTCTTTGTCACATAGAAGAAAGGATAGACTCTGCATAGTCTTCTAAACCAGTATAAAGACGTAAAGTTAAGTTGAGTTATAGTCTTTGTCACATAAAACAAAGGATAGTCTTTGTCACATAGAACGGTGCATAACTGTGTTGATAAATTTTCAGGGACACAAAAATTGCTGATGAAGCCTGACCCAATCGCCCTGTTCAGATTGCAACAGGGCCTGAAGATGCAGCACAGTGAATGAGCTGACAGCAGTCAGCGATTCATAGCTGACTGCTTGCATCAGGGTCAGCGAACCAGATCTGACCAAGACACTATTGCGCCTCCAAGCTGTGGCCCTTGAAACAGACCACATTAGTGCAATCTGGCTAAGAAAATAGAGACCCACCGCGGGAAGTCAAATCCAGTACCCAACAAAAAAAAACGCAGCTGAAACCAGATGTGTCGGGCCGAAAGGTGCGGGTATCGCATCCTCGCTGTAATGTACAACACAATTTCTCATGTCCTTTTCAGGACGAACGTCAAAGAAGAAGACTGCAACAGAAACATTGTGTGGTGGGTGGGGGAGATGATTCAAGTTGACAGGCCAGTAGCAATCAACTGCAATGGGGAGTTTGCATGGTTTAGCCTACCACTATATGCGCGATAACTGAATTTCTGGAAAGTGTGCCCACAGCAAGTATCCAGATGACTTTTTTTTTTTTTTTTTTTTTTTTTTTGCGTTCGCCTTATTTCTCTAATCCCCAAGGCGGTGTGCGTTGCACTGCGGTTTTTATTTTTGCGCCTGTCGGCCCAATGCATCCGACTTCAGCATGCATTTTATGTAAGGGTCTGCTTCCTCCTGCATTTTCTAAGGGTTTGCTTCCCCGGGGTAACGGCAGGTGCTGTGATGGGGATCGAACCCAGCACCTTCGGATTGTGAGCCGTGCCACTTATCCACTAGGCCACGCCGTCCCCTATCCAGATGACTGACGAGCACAAATTGAACCAAATGGGCCCGTACTTGCACTGATAAAGTGATGGAATTAGTGTATCAATGTTGGTGGAGATTGTGTTGTGAAATATGAGACAATGTCAGCACAATAATAACTGGTTTTTCAAGTTCGGTCTCATTTAGTTTTTGAATAGCCTTTTGTGACCTATTTACTGACTTGCCTTACCTAGTTGATTTTATGTCTCCCCCTTGTAATTCGGGTTTCCTAAATAACTAAGCATTGTGATGCGACAACAACTGGCGTAGGTTTTTACATCAAGATTTCCTGGGTTGGTCAAGAGTCAAACTCAAGTCTAAACAATACAAGACCCACACTCTGTCAAAATTCTTACTCACCATCCCATAATTTCATACTTCAATGTTTGAAAACTTGTAAAAATGTAGAAAACTAATCTCATTCTCTCTGCCGCACAAGAATTCACAATATTCTAGTTGCACAGACTTATTTTGAGTATTGAAGCTGGAATCGGAGAATATGTCATTGTCATCTGACATTTAAAAGGTGGGTGTGTCCGTCTAGATTACTTGTGCTGTGACAAATGATTATCACAAGAAATTCCAGAAAATGTGGTCTCCTTTCACACGTCCTACCAGCACATAACATTCACGCCACAAACGACAGCATCATCCTCATGTATTTGTCACTCAAACACCAAGATGGGTCACCACATACATCATCTCCTCCTTGCAGGTGCCTGCACTAGCATGTATTCATTCAGTCGTCAAATGTGTCACATTTCTCTCAATGATGAAATACCAGCCATCTTACTTTGTCTCAATGATGAAATACCAGCCATCTTACTTTGGCTTAATGGTGAAATGCCAGCTCAAGTCACCTTACTTTGTCTCAATAATGAAATGCCAGCCCCTTACTTTGTCTCAATGATGAAATGCCAGCCCCTTACTTTGTCTCAATGATGAAATGCCAGCCCCTTACTTTGTCTCAATGATGAAATGCCAGCCCCCTTACTTTGACTTAATGGTGAAATGCCAGCTCAAGTCACCTTACTTTGTCTCAATGATGAAATGCCAGCCCCTTACTTTGTCTCAATGATGAAATGCCAGCCCCCTTACTTTGACTTAATGGTGAAATGCCAGCTCAAGTCACCTTACTTTGTCTCAATGATGAAATGCCAGCCCCTTACTTTGACTTAATGGTGAAATGCCAGCTCAAGTCACCTTACTTTGTCTCAATGATGAAATGCCAGCCCCTTACTTTGACTTAATGGTGAAATGCCAGCTCAAGTCACCTTCCTTTGTCTCAATGATGAAATGCCAGCCCCTTACTTTGACTTAATGGTGAAATGCCAGCTCAAGTCACCTTACTTTGTCTCAATGATGAAATACCAGCCCTTTTCTTTGACTTAATGGTGAAATGCCAGCCCCTTACTTTGTCTCAATGATGAAATGCCAGCCCCTTACTTTGTCTCAATGATGAAATGCCAGCCCCTTACTTTGTCTCAATGATGAAATGCCAGCCCCTTACTTTGTCTCAATGATGAAATGCCAGCCCCTTACTTTGTCTCAATGGTGAAATGCCAGCTCAAGTCACCTTACTTTGTCTCAATGATGAAATGCCAGCCCCTTACTTTGACTTAATGGTGAAATGCCAGCCCCTTACTTTGTCTCAATGGTGAAATGCCAGCTCAAGTCACCTTACTTTGTCTCAATGATGAAATACGAGCCCCTTACTTTGACTTAATGGTGAAATGCCAGCCCCTTACATTGTCTCAATGATGAAATGCCAGCCCCTTACTTTGTCTCAATGATGAAATGCCAGCCCCTTACTTTGTCTCAATGATGAAATGCCAGCCCCTTACTTTGTCTCAATGATGAAATGCCAGCCCCTTACTTTGTCTCAATGGTGAAATGCCAGCTCAAGTCACCTTACTTTGTCTCAATGACGAAATGCCAGCCCCTTACTTTGTCTCAATGGTGAAATGCCAGCTCAAGTCACCTTACTTTGTCTCAATGATGAAATGCCAGCCCCTTACTTTGACTTAATGGTGAAATGCCAGCCCCTTACTTTGTCTCAATGGTGAAATGCCAGCTCAAGTCACCTTACTTTGTCTCAATGGTGAATTGCCAGATCAAGTCACCTTACTTTGTCTCAATGATGAAATGCCAGCCCCTTACTTTGTCTCAATGATAAAATGCCAGTCACCTTACTTTGTATCTTCATGATGAAATGCCAGCTCGAGTCACCTTACTTTGTCTCAATGATAAAATGCCAGTCACCTTACTTTGTATCTTCATGATGAAATGCCAGCTCGAGTCACCTTACTTTGTATCTTCATGTGAAATGCCAGCCCGAGTCACCTTACTTTGTATTTTCATGATGAAATACCAGCCCCTTACTTTGTATCTTCATGATGAAATGTCAGCCCCTTAACTTTGTATCTTCATGATGAAATGCCAGCCCCTTACTTTGTATCTTCATGATGAAATGTCAGCCCCTTACTTTGTATCTTCATGATAAAATGCCAGCCCCTTACTTTGTATCTTCATGATGAAATGCCGGCCCCTTACTTTGTATCTTCATGATGAAATGCCAGCTCGAGTCACCTTACTTTGTATCTTCATGATGAAATGCCAGCCCCTTACTTTGTCTTAAAGATGAAATGCCAGCTTGAGTCACCTTACTTTGTATTTTCATGATGAAATGCCAGCCCGAGTCACCTTACTTTGTATCTTCATGATGAAATGCCAGCCCGAGTCAGCTTACTTTGTATCTTCATGATGAAATGCCAGCTCGAGTTAACTTACTTTGTCTCTTCATGATGAAATGCCAGCCCGAGTCAGCTTACTTTGTATCTTCATGATGAAATGCCAGCCCGAGTCAGCTTACTTTGTATCTTCATGATGAAATGCCAGCTCGAGTTAACTTACTTTGTCTCTTCATGATGAAATGCCAGCCCGAGTCAGCTTACTTTGTATCTTCATGATGAAATGCCAGCCCGAGTCAGCTTACTTTGTATCTTCATGATGAAATGCCAGCCCATTCATATCCTGTCACATAATGCATAGTGTGCGATGAAGTGGTTCTATTCTTTGTTCCCAAAGGGGCACTAGAATGACCATAGAAGAGCCAGCCATAGATCAGACACACAATATAGCTCAACATACACAGCTGCGGCAAACAAGGAAATACGTATGATGAAGTTTCAATGAAATAATACAACACTCAAAGAATTATCACAAACATTGGATCACTAATTATAACATATGAGGACGAGTCAAGAAATAACCGTAAGAGTGTTTGTCTCGGTTCACATCCGAGACACGCGAGCCATCAGTTTCTGATCGATTGTGCTGAAACCAGTATTAAAACACAAGTGTTATCCATTGTTACATAGCAACAAACTTTCATTGGGTAGGAGACCTAAATTATAACCTGATTGTCTGCACATGCGCAGCCTTTGCAGTGTCATGCACGTTAAAAATCTCACAGCAGTTAGAAATCGAAAAGAGTAGTCTTAACGGCTGCTGCTGGGAACAAATTCAAAATTATGTTAAAAATCCACAAAATCCAATTCGGGATCCTCGCCGGTGCTACGGAGTTCGTGCATTGTGCTGAGATTCTCCAAAAATATGGAGAACAGAGAACTTATTTTGTGCAATGATGTTGATTCTTCGACAAAAACTAAAATAGTAAAGTTCACTTAGGCGTCAAATGCCCGTTGCGACGATCGACGACTACCATGTCCAACTACGTAGGATTTTTTGTGTGTAGTGTGTTGACTGAAATTCCTACAGGCTCCCCAGGTGGAGTCCAGGACTCCGCAGCCTTGGGATGAGGGTCGCAAGGAGTGTGTAGGGTCGCGAGGAGTGTGTATTGAACCAATGTTTGTGTCGGCTTTCCTTGTCTGTCCGTGTGTGACTCCCTATTTCTTCGCGTTCCGCCCCCGTGGCCTCTGGATTGTGTAGAGAGCGCAGCCATCTTACTACCATATCTAAACTCTAAACTAAAAGTATAATTTGCGACATTTCTGCGGTATATGCAAATGTTTTGAATGAGTCAGAGTCGACCTTTCCGCACAATGTAGTTTGGATGTCAAAATCTGAGAAATGGTTAATCAGGATATGATCACGTGTCTGGATGATTCGTGGATATTTAAGACACATCCAATTGAGACATTGGAAAAGAAGAAAGAGACTGGTTAATTTTTGTGAGAGATTTAACACACAAATACACCAGATGTCATTAAGTACCAACATATTTTTGTACAGCCTATTTTCCCACCACGTTAATGAGATTAAACGTTTCATACTAATACATATATTCTTTGTTATGTTTACTTCCGATCATAGATAGTTTCATTTTGTGTCTTACCATATTTAGATCTTCATTTTAGCTCCATTTCTTTCATATTCATGTATTTTATTTTGAATAAACTGATATACATAATTACAGCACTTGCCCTGGACTGAAAGACACAAATCGACAAAATTATCTATGACTGTAAAGACACAAATCGACAAAATTATCTATGGCTGTAAAAGACACAAATCGACAAAATTATCTATGGCTGTAAAGACACAAATCAACAAAATTATCTATGGCTGTAAAGGGTTAATGTGGCAGATTCCGTTAGTTCAAAACAATATTCAGATGACTTTTTGACTCCCCTCATATGATAGATATCTAGTATCATTGATTGATAATCACTGCCTGTCATACAATTGATATCTAGTATCATTGATTGATAATCACTGCCTGTCATACAATAGATATTTAGTATCATTGATTGATAATCACTGCCTGTCATACAATAGATATCTTCTATCATTGATTGATAATCACTGCCTGTCATACAATAGATATTTAGTATCATTGATTGATAATGAGGCTTTCATACAATCATTTCATTGGCTCTTTCCATCTTGTCAGACAATAGTAATTGTGCTTTGAAAAAAGGTATGTAACTACAGTCCATGGCGATAACGAATATGACTCGTTAGACCAATCCGAGCAGAGAAGCACAGTGTGTGTAGGAAAGTCAGAACCGGTTGTGGCATCGTATATTGTGGCATGTCTTCTCAAACGTAGAGTCTTTAGCCTATCAGCATCTCCTTTGTCTATAATCCTGCCCCTCCATGTAACACGATCCATGGTGTCAGGTTCCCATATCAATGCCTGCATCATTCATATCCCGCTTGCGTACTTCCTTGTAAAACAGAGTAGTGGCCGGCCCTGAGACCCGTTGCCCAACTGTAATTCCCCATAGAGAAGATCTTTTTGGCATTCTGCCATCATCCATCCTTCGACGACTAAGCATGGAAAAGGTTGTGACAGTGCCTGTTCTCCCCCACTCCTCTGCGTTGGCGATCTTTTCTTGCCACCCAACCCCCAGGATTCTGCGCAGGCCCCTCATGTGATTGCTGTTTAGCTGTATCTCCTGGTGCATGTAGGTAGACCACATCTTACTGCCATAGATATCTAACAGTGACTGACAATCAAGCTTTCATAAATAGATATCTATCAGTGACTGACATTCAAGCTTTCATACGATAGATGTCTAACAGTGACTGACAATCAAGCTTTCATACGATAGATATCTATCAGTGACTGACAATCAAGCTTTCATACGATAGATATCTATCAGTGACTGACAATCAAGCTTTCATATGATAGATATCTATCAGTGACTGACAATCAAGCTTTCATACGATAGATATCTATCAGTGACTGACAATCAAGCTTTCATAAATAGATATCTATCAGTGACTGACAATCAAGCTTTCATAAATAGATATCTATCAGTGACTGACATTCAAGCTTTCATACGATAGATATCTATCAGTGACTGACATTCAAGCTTTCATACGATAGATATCTATCAGTGACTGACATTCAAGCTTTCATACGATAGATATCTATCAGTGACTGACAATCAAGCTTTCATAAATAGATATCTATCAGTGACTGACATTCAAGCTTTCATAAATAGATATCTATCAGTGACTGACAATCAAGCTTTCATAAATAGATATCTATCAGTGACTGACAATCAAGTTTTCATACGATAGATATCTATCAGTGACTGACATTCAAGCTTTCATACGATAGATATCTATCAGTGACTGACATTCAAGCTTTCATACGATAGATGTCTAACAGTGACTGACAATCAAGCTTTCATACGATAGATATCTATCAGTGAATGACAATCAAGCTTTCATACAATAGATATCTTCTATCTTTGACTTGTAATCACTCCCTGTCGCACAATAGATATCGTCTATTATTAATCGACAATCAGTTCCCGTCATACAATAGATGTTTATTATTCATTGACAATCAGTCCCCTTCAAACATTATATATTGTTTATTATTCATTGACAATCAGTCCCCTTCAAACATTAGATATTGTTTATTATTCACTGACAATCAGTCCCCTTCAAACATTAGATATTGTTTATTATTCATTGACAATCAGTCCCCTTCAAACATTAGATATTGTTTATTATTCATTGACAATCAGTCCCCTTCAAACATTAGATATTGTTTATTATTCATTGACAATCAGTCCCCTTCAAACATTAGATATTGTCTATTACTGATTGACAACCAGTTGCCGTCATACAATAAATACCGTCTATTATTGATTAACAATCAGGTTTTCATACATTCATATGCAGAACTCTCCTGTTCAAAAGAACTAATAAGTGTGAACTAGTGCTACAAGACGTCAGCCATATTTGGCAGGTACTCGCTGTCATACTTCCTGTCACCCAAGACATGCTGGTACAGTCCAGGCTTGAGTTTGTCTGCTGCTGCCAACACAATACGCAGGTCCCCTTCTAATGTCAGACCAAGGTCCTGCCTTAATTTCTTCACATTGACACGAGCTGGTGCTGTGCTGCTTGGTTGACTGAAACCATTGTAAAAACAAAACAGCAACAATTAGTCCTAGATATTTTTGATTTGTCTTAAACTTCACTTCTTTATACAGGTTTAGAAAACTCTGCATAGTTTGTGTACAACTAGTTTCATTTACAGTTCCTTGCTCTAAAAGCTATGCTCATATAATCTTTTCTTCAATGCATTAATTGTCCCTGTCTCCACTACTTCCTGTGGCAATGCATTCCAAGTATTCATCAATCTCTGACTAAAAAATATTTTAATATCTAATCTGGAACTTTCTTCAGTTAATTTGTAGCTCTTGTTCTTGTAGGTGGTTGTATTTTGAAAAACTTGTTATAGTCTAATTTATCCTTTCTGTTGATTATCTTATAAACCTGTATTAGGTCACCTCGAATTATTATTTGCTCTTAACCAGACACAGGTCTTCTTCTTCTTCTTTGCGTTCAGGATATTTTGGAGCGGCTGCCCCACAGCTTTTGTCTCAGCTCCGAACCCTCTGGCCAAGTCTGGCATCTCATTTTCCTATAGATTGGGCATTCTGGGCCGACATGGGCCCTCATCAGTGTGTGAGATCTTCAGTCAGTATAGATGTTCTAGTAGTCTGCAGTGTCCAGTTCTCAGACGAATTAAGGTAGTTTGTTGATTTCTTTTGAGTTGGTGAATTGGGTCTGGTGTACTGCTCATGTTTCTGTCTTCTCTCCATTGGTGTATTTACTGATTTCTGATGATGTTCTTGATTTCTCTGTATGGTACTCGATGATTAAATTGTGCCTTTTTGTTGCCATCTTTTGCCAGAGCGTCAGCTCTGTCGTTTCCCGTGATTCCGCATCGGGAGGGTAGCCACTGGAGCGTTATTGTTGAGGCTCTCTGGAGTTTTCCTAGTTCTGATCTGATCTCTGATAACTGGTTTGTTGTTTGTTTCTTGTATTGTCTCTAATAGTTCTCTGCAGTCTGTGAATACAACTATTTTTGTTGGAGGTTGCCTTTCTGTTTGAAGTATTCTCAGTGCTCGCAGGAGGGCCTTCGATTCTGTTCTGAAGTTTGTGGACAACTTTCCTGTTGGGAGGGCCTCTTGTTATATTTCCTCTTTTGTGTCTTATGAATATGCCTCCTTCCCCGTTTCGACCTGCCCCCTCAGCTGAACCATCTGTGTACACCTGTGTCCATTCCTTGGTATTATATTTCTCCTCAACCATTGTTTGTGCTAGAATGTTCAGCTCGTGGACACTGGGTTGGTCTTTTCTTCTTATTCCTGGGATCTCTGAACTTATTTCGATGTTGTTTATGTTGCAGCTTGGCTCTTCATAGTTAATAAGTATTTCTATTTCTGTAGGTTGGTTGGGAATCAGTTCTCCATATTTTTGGAGACACAGGTCAACTATTGGAAGCTTGTACCAAAGCATGTATGTGCACACTTGCCAAAGCATGTATGTGCACACTTGCCAAAGCATGTATGTGCACACTTGCCAAAGCATGTATGTGCACACTTGCCAAAGCATGTATGTGCACACTTGCCAAAGCATGTATGTGCACAGTTGCCAAAACATGTATGTGCACACTTGCCAAAGCATGTATGTGCACACTTGCCAAAGCATGTATGTGCACACTTGCCAAAGCATGTATGTGCACACTTGCCAAAGCATGTATGTGCACACTTGCCAAAGCATGTATGTGCACACTTGCCAAAGCATGTATGTGCACACTTGCCAAAGCATGTATGTGCACACTTGCCAAAGCATGTATGTGCACACTTGCCAAAGCATGTATGTGCACACTTGCCAAAGCATGTATGTGCACACTTGCCAAAGCATGTATGTGCACACTTACCAAAGCATGTATGTGCACACTTGCAGTCATGATAATAAAGAGTCCAGTAAAAAGTCAGCTGAACTAAACACTCACTTAATAAAGATTCCAGCCAACTAGAGTTTCACACAAGATAATCAATAAAATGTCAGTTGAACTCACACATAATGATGTTAAAGATTCCAACCAACTAAAAATCACACAAGGTAAAGAGACCAGCCAAACGACAGCTCTACTAAACACTCACACATAATTATGATGTTAATAAAGATCCCAACCAACTACATCAACTAAAATTTCACACAAGATGGCTTGGCTTGGCTTCGTTTGTTCTCAATCTCCCGCTACCAAACCCTGAAAGGGCTTAAGTAGCAGAATGTAGTCCAGAAAATGAAATGCGTTGTGTCATAGTTTACAGCTTGACTGCGATATTTGCACCTTTCGGTCCAACACATCCAACTTCAGCAATCATTTTTTGAGTACCGGGTTAGCATTCCCTCTTCGATCCCTTCTTCTTAGCCAGTCTGCCCTGCTGCAGCCTGTTATCAAGGAACACCGCATGGAGGTGTAGAAGGGACTTGGCAACTCTGTTTTGCTGGCCGTGACGCTAGCAGTCAGCTATGGGTCGCTGACCGCTGCAGCTCATGCGCTGCTCAGCTCTGGTTCACTGGCCGTGACGCTAGCAGTCAGCTATGGGTCGCTGACCGCTGCAGCTCATGCGCTGCTCAGCTCTGGTTCGCTGGCCATGACGCTAGCAGTCAGCTATGGGTCGCTGACCGCTGCAGCTCAGCATCTTGATCCTCCACAAGATGATAACAAACAGGCATGCCAATAGTCAGCTCAACTAAACATACAGACCAAGACAGTCTGACTTAACAATACAGACCAAGACAGTCTGACTTAACACATGTCTACTAACACTTACTTATCTCCCTCTATGTACTTGATCAGACAAAATGCTCGCCGTTGAAGTGTGTGCATAAAGTGAGAAATGTAAGCAACTCGCTTTCCATTATCAGGTGGTAATTTGAAAACCTGAAAGCATATCATATCTTATTGTTATATCACAGCTTATCATATCTTATTGTTTTATTACAGTTTACCACCAAAAAAAAAACAATGTTTATTTATATCTCTTATCTTAATTGATAAACATGTGCAGATACCATTACATGGCATTGGGCCGTGGGCGAGAGCCCAGGTGCTGCTCAATCTGTAACAGCAACATATCTCTTCTCTTCTTCTTCGGCGTTCATCCTGAATAGGATTTTGTGTTGTAGTTCACAGCGAGGCTACAATATCTGTGCCTTTCAGCCCAAAACATCCAATTTTGTTTGACAATACAGTTGGCTTTTTTTGAGTATCGGGTTTTCCCACTGTGATCTCTACTCTGTTAGCCAGACTACACTAGTGCAGCCTGTTTCCAGGGTTGCCTCTTGAATGTAGAATAGGGTCTTGGTTAGCTGTAGTTCACTGAGACTGATGCAAGCAGTCAGTTTGAGTCGCTGGCTGCTGTCAGCTCATTCACCGTGCTGCTGTCAGCTCATTCACTGTGCTGCTGTCAGCTCATTCACCGTGCTGCTGTCAGCTCATTCACCGTGCTGTATCTTTGGCACCCATTCATTTATATAAAAGTGTACCCAAAATAATCACATTTCTATCCAAAGTTTTCTACAAATAATACAACAAACTTTATTTTCATATTTATATCAGTTTTCTCCCATTATTAGAAATTCAAACACACCCAGTTCGTATCTCGCCACATCCAGTTTGGCAGACACTGGGATTTTTACTTGATGTGACGGCTCTTCCGAGTACGGAAAATAATGGCAACCTACCATACTGCACACCTGCCCAAAAAACTTATAACAGCCAAACAGGTTTGCGGTTGTAAGAAGCAACTTTAAGTAAGGACATGCTAGTTACATACACTCTACAAGGGGCTTGTCATAAGTCTTTACCCTGACCATGAAGAATTAGGAGGAAAAAGTTTTAATTTAGCACAGTGCTTATTCCTTCTCAATGTAGCCACCACTTGAATTTATACATTTCTGCCATCTCTGCGTGACCTTCAAAAGACCTTCAGAATAAAGTAACCTATTTTTCGAACTAAACCAGTTATCACAAGCCAGTGTGACATCTTCGTCACTGTCAACATGATTTTCTTTCAGCTGTTTTTTAAGTTTTTGGAAAAGAAAAAAGTCTGATGGAGCTAAATCCGGAGAATATGGTGGGTGTGGAAGCAAAGGCAGAATTTGAGCCCGCGCTATCCCTCATTTTCTAAGTTTGGTAAGGAGATCTGCATAATATTGCCCATTAACCGTGTTGTCATGAGGCAGGTAATCTTTAAATATGACACATTTGACGTCCCAAAAAACAGTCAGCATCACTTTTCTTGCAGATTTCTGTGCTCTTGGCTTGACATGTGTTGGTGAGCCCGAGGTTTTCCATTGCATGCTGGAAATTTTGAATTCTGGGTCATAATGGTGAACCCAAGTCTCATCTACTGTCACCATGGTCGGAAACATGTTTTTCGACAGACACATTTTGAGCAACTGGCCACAGCAATCAACCCTCGTTTGTTTCTGTTCACATGTCAGCAGACGCGGGACCCAGCGGGCACACACTTTTCTCATGTTCAGTCTGTTGTGTAAAATTTGAAAAACTGGACTTTCCTTCAGTTTTGCTGACCTAGATATCTCTGGACTTGTCATTTTCCTATCCTGGTCAATGATTTTCTTCACTTTTGCAGCATTTTCATCACTGCACTCTGAGGATGGTCTTCCTGATCTTGGAAGATCAGCAACATGGGAACGGCCAGACTTAAACTGCCTACACCAGTTTATTACAGAAGCATTCGAAGGAAAAAATTCTTCAAACACTGGTTCTATCTTCCTGTGTATTTCTGTAGGTATTTTTTCCTGCAACATCAAAAATTTGATCACAGCTCTGGCCTCTGATTTCTCCATTGTTCTGATAAACTGTTAGAGTAGCAGATTCGATCAATAAGGTGTGTTGTGCCATGCACCATACCGGATAAACCCGTCGAGGAGGGAAATTCATACTTCTCAAGTCCAGTATAAATTAAATGAGCTACATTTGTGCCAAATTTCAACTTTCTCCTCCTACTCGTTCATAGTCAGGATAAAGACTTATGACAAGCCCCTTGTATTTACGTAGTTTAATCAGTTTTCCACAATAATTGCATATCATGATCAGTTTTACTGTGAGTTGCTGCATGTAGTATTTGCATGTCTGGTTCGAAAACATTTATGAATACGTTTGCTAATGCACTGAACAACAAATTGATTCATTATTTTTTGTTTAATGTACCATTGTCACCGTAGATATCGAGATTTATTAACCTTAATTGTTCCATTTTTGGAATGCTCGATCATGGAACAATTGTCAGACATTTTGGTTTTTAGTCGCTTACAATTATTATAAATTAAAATAATAGCAACACAGATTATATATGCCACTGATATCTTGATGATGGTCCATTGTTCATACAAGTCACTGACATGTCAATGGTCCATCTCTTCATACAAGTCACTGACATGTCGATGGTCCATCTCTTCATACAAGTCACTGACATGTCAATGGTCCATCTCTTCATACAAGTCACTGACATGTCAATGGTCCATCTCTTCATACAAGTCACTGGCATATCGACAGTCCATCACTTCATATACGTCACTGGTCCATCTCTTCATGCATGCCACTGACATGTCGATGGTCCATCGCTTCATACTAGTCACTGGCATATCGACAGTCCATCTCTTCATGCATGCCACTGACATGTCGATGGTCCATCACTTCATACAAGTCACTGACATGTCAATGGTCCATCTCTTCATACAAGTCACTGACATGTCAATGGTCCATCTCTTCATACAAGTCACTGACATGTCAATGGTCCATCTCTTCATACAAGTCACTGACATGTCAATGGTCCATCTCTTCATACAAGTCACTGACATGTCAATGGTCCATCTCTTCAAACAAGTCACTGACATGTTGACGGTCCATCTCTTCATGCATGTCACTGACACTGTGAGGATCCATGTGTTTCATGTTCTTCAAGTTTGCTCCCCTTCTCCCCCTCTGTGAATTAGTTCCTTTTATCTTATCCTCCTAATGACAACATGGCACTGTTAGTCATGAGAACTTCCACAGCTGGTAGACAATCATAAAGAAATGAATCTAAGACAGGAGCACACTTCTACGGAAAGTCTTTATTGGCAACAGCAATAATGAAGACAGTACACACAAGGTCTGAGTTCTTAGTCGACCTGTACTTCTACAGGTCCGAGCTCTGGTATGGCTTGGCTTCGTTCGTTCTCAATCTCCCACTACCAAACCCTGAAAGGGCTTAAGTAGCAGAATGTAGTCCAGAGAACGGAATGCGTTGTGTTGTAGTTTACAGCTTGACTGTGATATTTGCATCTTTCGGTCCAACACATCTGACTTCAGCAAGCATTTTTTGAGTACCGGGTTAGCATTACCTCTTCGATCCTTTTTCCTTAGCCAGTTTGCCCTGCTGCAGCCTGTTATCCAGGATCACCGCGTGGAGGTGTAGAAGGGCCCTGACGCTAGCAGTCAGCTATGGGTCGCTGACCACTGCAGCTCATGCGCTGCTCCGCATCTTGATCCCAAGCTGCTTAATACTCCACTGTGCTGGGACAAGTGCTTACGGAGGGTGTTTAACCGATGTGCGAGTCAATCTTAATAAACTCAAACACTAGAGCAAAGTAGACTCACAGCCTGTTAGGTGACATCTATGCTACTCTAAACAAACCACCTAACCATGGCCGGTGTTATGCCATGTCACACAGTTAGTCACCCCTTACGACACGCTCTCAGTGTGGCAGTGGTGTTATTCTTGTCCTTGTCATACACAAAGACCCTGGCAGACCACTCAGCCTGAGTAATCTAAACTAAATATATTTAACAGCGTGGAATAGTACAATCTTATCTTAACATCTTTATACTGGTTTAGAAGACTCTGCAGAGTCTGTGTACAACCAGTTTCATTTACATTGCCCTGCTCTAAAACCTATGTGCATCCAATTTATTGTTAAATACATTAATTGTCCTTGCCTCCGCTACTTCATGTGGCAATGCATTCATTCCTAGCATTCACCGCTCTCTGACTAAAAAAATATTTCCTAATATCTAATCTGAACCTCAATCTGGCTCAGAAAGAATTGTATTGTAACAAAGGCTTAATATATGTGACTAATCACATGTTTTCTAGTTTCTATATGCTTGTTCATGTGTTTTATTTTGATTGGTTGTACATGGTGGGTCCAAACTGTATGTGACTTGACTGTTATAGATCGTCATCACACTTTTGTTGTTGAATTTTATAATAATGATTGACAAGTCCATACTCAGAAACATTCACGAAGATACAGCCTATCAGTGTTAGAACACAGACCAGGAGACAGCACTTACATACTCCAGCAAATCTTTCACAAGGCTCTCAGATGTAATACTGGCTGGTGGATTAAATTTAGCTGGCCTAAAGGAGTGAAATTAACGTGTGTTTTAGAAGAATTGAAAACAAATAAATGATCAAATCAAGCAATGGACTAACAATTCACATCAGCAGTTAAATAATGATCAATGAAAAATAATAACTCTTCTTCGTTCGTTCTCAATCTCCCGCTATCAAGCTCTGAAAAGGGCTTTGCAAGTAGCATGATGTAGTCCAGAGAACAGAATGTGTTGTGTTGTAGGGTTACAGCTTGACTGCGATATTTGCACCTTTCGGTCCGACACATCCGACTTCAGCAAGCATTTTTTGTTTTGAGTACTGGGTTGCCTTCCCTCTTCCATTCCTTGCTACTTAGCCGTCTGCTCTGTTGCAGCCTGTTATCCAGGACCACAGTGTGTAGGTGTAGAAGAGTCTTCACAGCTCTGGTTCACTGACCCTGACTATAGCAGTCAGCTCTGGTTCACTGACCCTGACGCTAGCAGTCAGCTCTGGTTCGCTGACCCTGACGCTAGCAGTCAGCTCTGGTTCACTGACCCTGACTATAGCAGTCAGCTCTGGTTCACTGACCCTGACGCTAGCAGTCAGCTCTGGTTCCCTGACTCTGACGCTAGCAGTCAGCTCTGGTTCGCTGACCCTGACGCTAGCAGTCAGCTCTGGTTCACTGACTCTGACTATAGCAGTCAGCTCTGGTTCACTGACTCTGACTATAGCAGTCAGCTCTGGTTCACTGACTCTGACGCTAGCAGTCAGCTCTGGTTCACTGACCCTGACGCTAGCAGTCAGCTCTGGTTCGCTGACCCTGACGCTAGCAGTCAGCTCTGGTTCACTGACCCTGACTATAGCAGTCAGCTCTGGTTCACTGACTCTGACGCTAGCAGTCAGCTCTGGTTCACTGACCCTGACTATAGCAGTCAGCTCTGGTTCACTGACTCTGACGCTAGCAGTCAGCTCTGGTTCACTGACTCTGACGCTAGCAGTCAGCTCTGGTTCGCTGACCCTGACGCTAGCAGTCAGCTTTGTGTCGCTGACCGTTGCAGCTCATGTGCTGCTCTGCATCTTGGTTACAAAAATAATATAATATGATATATAAATATTGATACTAAACTATATTCACACTAGGTCGGATGTTTAACCTTGCAAGGCTCAAGGCCAAAAATGAAGATCACCATCAGGGACTTGCTTTTCTCTGATGATACCGCAATTGTCCGCCACAGTCAGCAGGAAATTCAGAGGTTGATAGATCGCTTCTCCCAGGCTTGCAAAGATTTTGGTCTTACAATTAAGTCTCAACAAAACAAATGTTCTGGGGCAGGAAGTAGACACCACGCCAAGTCTTCGGATTGATAATTATGAACTGACAGCTGTACATCATTTGACATACCTGAGATCCCCGACAAGCTCTCTCTAGGTCCAGAAATAGACAGTCGCATTGACAAAGCTGCTGCTACATTTGTTCGCCTCACAATGTGTTTGGAAAAACCAGAAACTGAAACCAAGGCCATGGTGTGCCTTGCATGTGTCGTCAGCACGCTTCTATATATTATGGTAGCGAGACTTTGACAAATTATGCCAAACAAGAGCATAGGTTTATCACCTTTCATCTAAAGCGTCTGCGATCCATTCTTGGAATTACATGGAGGGAAAGAGTGACAAATGCAGAGGTGCACTCTCGCACTGGTCTCCCAAGCATGTACACTTTCCTCAGGCATCGAAGACTACGATGGCTTGGTCATGTTCGTCGCATGGAAGATGGTCGCATTCCCAAAGATATCCTTTATGGACAGTTGGCGGATGACAAGAGAACAGTCGGCCGACCACAGTTGAGGTTCAAAGATGTGTCTAAGTGTGACATGAATCTGACATCTTGGGAAGACGAAGCTGCAGACCGATCCAGGTGGAGATGTACCCCGAATGGCTGGCCGGCTCACACTTGGTGAAGAGAAGCTCTTGCAACACAGAGACATGGAAAGACAACCTAACCCTAACCCGGTGTGCACCTGCTGCAATAAAAGCCCCACCCATCGGGAGCAGCGCACACCGAACGTGCATCCCCTGCATCATTCACACTAGTGTCACTAGGATCCTCGTCAACTGACCCACCCATCAACGATACTCTCGCTGCGGTATAGATCTAGCTCACCGTTATCACTCCCTATCTCAACATCTGATTGGTTATCGTCACAATCAGAGTCTAGCTTGTAAAATAGATCAAACAGATTCTGTCTTGACGGTCCTGCTTGCCCACTATCAGATAAACCACTAATTTTTGTGTGAAAATGCACTGGTTTTAACGTCCAAGCTGTTTTCGATTCATCATGGATTTGAGGACGTCAGTGGTTACCAGCTGTACAGAACTTTAAGGGTTAAACCTTGACCAAAGTTGGTCCCCCACAATACATGTGCAATGCTTGGAACATTAGTCTTTGCCCCCATGTTATGTTGTTTAGAGTCTAGTTTTACTAGCCTATTCCATAATACATCAGTTGGTCACAACAAGGATTCACCTCTCCCCATAACCCTCTTGGCCCTGGTACAGCTCCTCCAGCTCTCTCACCAGAGCTTCGTGACTCAGCCTAGGGTGGTCAGCCGTTGAGCTAGAACAGGAAACATCTCGAGCGTCCACATCAATGATTGTTGTTGGGTACCTGCTACACAGCAAGTCTCGCTGGCTCATGTTTATGCTTCCATCGTCATTCTGAAACAAGCAGATGCACATCATTTTCCTGTTTCTAAATGTCTAGCGACTGTTTTTAAATAACATGTAACTTAAAGCAAAAACCATCCAAAGAATTCAACAAAAAGGTCGAAGCATTCATTTGTACAGCTTAAAAATAATTCTTAACAGTTCCATTTGATCATGATTGATGAACAATAAAACTTCCATTCCTGTCCGACAGAACCAAAATCAATAGCTCGTACATCCATATCTGTTGATGTTTTTGTATTTAGTTTCGAGGTGGATGTGATAGACAGCCCAACACACAACTCTCCTCAGTTGCATTTGACCACAGATGACAGTGTTGCCATGCACCCCTTTAAGGTAGGTTAATGGTGAATACGGCACGGGTGTTGAAAGTTACAATTTGTCATTTTCTGTCTAGTGCAGTATCTAAACCATACATATCTCTCTACAGCTTGATTTGGCCGACACAGAGTATCTGCAAGACATCAATTTCCATCTGAGTCAACTTCTAAAATCTTACGTTCTGTCATTCAGTCATTTTATTTTGAATAAAATTATTTGGCATAATACGGATTTGCTGCACTTGCCCTGGACTGAGAGACGCAAATCTGCTGCACTTGCCCTGGACTGAGAGATGCAAATCTGCTAAATTAACACGGATTGGAACGGGTTATATATGTTTTTTACACATGATTTCAAAGAGCAGATCTTGAAGAGTCGTAGGAGACAATTCAAAATCTGAATGGGATTTCCAGTCTTAAAGAAGAAAATGGTTTAGTCTTTTGGTCCGCAAGCAAAAAGACCAACAGTTATAATGCATATTTTACACTGCAGCAACACGACACATGGCACAAGCAAATAATGACTGTTTAACGCTTTCCTATCCACACTAATTTTGCAAATGTGTGTCTTACATTCCCCGGCAAGTGCAGAAACTCGGTGTACCATATAGTTTTACTAAAAATAAAACCATTAATATTAAACAAATTTAGCCTATGTTTTCCTACGGAGAGCACCACGTGCAGCCAAACGACAGCAACTTGTAATATTGTGTACAAACATGTGGGTTAATGCTATTGAAATGGCTAGATGTGCGTATCTGAATGTAATTAGGCGTTACATCCTTCTTCTTTCAAATCAGAGATGGGGGACGGCGTGGCCTAGTGGTTAAGTGGCACGGCTCACAATCCGAAGGTGCTGGGTTCGATCCCCATTAGAGCACCGGCCGTTACCCCGGGGAAGCAAACCTTTAGAAAATGCAGGAGGAAGCAGACCCTTACATAAAATGCATGCTGAAGTCGGATGCACTGGGCCGATAGGCGCAAAATAAAAACCCCAGTGCAACGCACACCCGCCTTGGGGAATAGAGAAATAAGGCGAACGCAAAGAAAAAGAAAAAAAATCAGAGATGTGCTTGTGGATATTTATTTTAAAAGTTCAAATGACATATTCTCTATTTCACTAGATTTGAAAATTATCTCATTATTGAGGGGGATGAAGTTAGGTTGTTGCAACAGATTTTTCTGAGGTAGATCTGTATAGTTTGTTTATATAGATGTAATAAATACGTTTGTAGTGGAACCTTTCAGATAAGCAGATGTTGTTAAGAACACTATCAGTGATTTGTGGTATGCTGCCGAAGACGGATGTGTCGGACCGAAAGGTGCAAATATCACAGCCAAGCTGTAAACTAGCGACAACAACGCATTCCGATCTCCGGACACCATCCTGCTATTTGCAAAGCCCTATTCAGGGCTTGGTAGAGGGAGATTGAGAATGAACGCAGAAGAAGAAGTGCTTTGTGGCAATTTCATGAATTTACTAAACAAGTGGCACCCCCCAAAATAGGTTAGTCAGCTGCCGAAGACAAATGTGTCGGACCGAAAGGTGCAAATATCGTAATCAAACTGTAAACTAGTGACATAACGCATTCCACTCTCCGGACTACAACCTGCTACTTGTAGGGCTTGGTAGCAGGAGATTGAGAACGAATGGAGAAGAAGAAGGTAAGTCTAATTGGTTTTCCACCATTTTCACCTTCATCTTCTTGTATCTCATAAACTGGGATCAAGATGCTGAGCAACGAATGAGCTGCAGTGGTCAGCGACCCATAGCTGAATGCTAGCATCAGGGCCAGCGAACCAGAGCTGCCAAGACCCTTCTACACCTCCACGCGGTGATCCTGGATAACAGGCTGCAGCAGGGCAGACTGGCTAAGGAGAAGGGATCGAAGAGGGAATGCTAACCCGGTAATCAAAAAATGCTTGCTGAAGTCGGATGTGTTGGACCGAAAGGTGTAAATATCGCAGCCAAGCTCTAAACTACGACACAACGCATTCCGTTCTCTGGACTACATTCTGCTACTTAAGCCCTTTCAGGGTTTGGTAGCGGGAGATTGAGAACGAACGAAGAAGTAGCTCAGAAACTAACATACACACATCACAAACAATAACACCAACAAGTTCTTTATTCATTTATGTTTCTACACACAAACAAATCATATTTATAGACTGGCAAATAAAAAGGTTACTGGTTCTCAAAGTCAAGGCAAAAGCCGCCTTCCATCGTAGACGATGATGGTATAATTAATTTTGCTAGCGCTATTTTTAGCAAGGATTAACTGCGCTACTTTTTATCCTCACTCTCTTGTCTCGAGCCGCCCGACCCCAGTGGCAAGTCAAGGACAAGACGACTACGAGATGCAGGGGACTCCGCATCAAGCACCTGTGAAAAAGACGGCGGAGTCCGGAGTCGAACCCACACCACCTAATCACGAGGCCGACGGCTTAACCACTTCGCCAGGGAATCCCCAAAGTCAACAATTATAATAAAACGTGATGTGCTGAACAATAATGCCGCCGCGGTTTAAATCTGCATAATTTTTTTACGGAGGTTGGCTAAGTATGACAAAGTTTGCAGAAAAACAATTTTTTTTTTTGGGTTTGCCTTATTTCTCTAAATCCTCAAGGCGGTGTGCATTGCACTGTGGTTTTAATTTTGCGCCTGTCGGCCCAGTGCATCCGACTTCAGCATGCATTTTATGTACGGACCTGCTTCCTCCTGCATTTTCTAAGGGTTTGCTTCCCCGGGGTAATGGCCGGTGCTCTGATGGGGATCGAACCCAGCACCTTCTGGTTGTGAGCCGTGCCATTTAACCACTACGCCATGCCATTCCCTAATAAAAATATGCATTGGTATGAAGTTTTAAATGTCATTAACCTTTACAAATCTGAATTTTAAAAAGTACGGAAGTTCTTCAGCACCTGAATTATTTTTCAGCCGTCACGTTTTTCTTGGTTGTTCACTTTGAGAGCCTGTATCTGTTTTGTTTGTCATTGTATAAATATGTTTTGTTTGTCATTGTATAAATATGTTTTGTTTGTCATTGTATAAATATGTTTTGTTTGTCATTGTATAAATATGTTTTGTTTGTCATTGTATAAATATGATTTGTTTGTCATTGTATAAATATGATTTGTTTGTCATTGTATAAATATGTTTTGTTTGTCATTGTATAAATATGTTTTGTTTGTCATTGTATAAATATGTTTTGTTTGTCATTGTATAAATATGTTTTGTTTGTCATTGTATAAATATGATTTGTTTGTCATTGTATAAATATGATTTGTTTGTCATTGTATAAATATGATTTGTTTGTCATTGTATAAATATGATTTGTTTGTCATTGTATAAATATGATTTGTTTGTCATTGTATAAATATGTTTTGTTTGTCATTGTATAAATATGATTTGTTTGTCATTGTATAAATATGATTTGTTTGTCATTGTATAAATATGTTTTGTTTGTCATTGTATAAATATGATTTGTTTGTCATTGTATAAATATGATTTGTTTGTCATTGTATAAATATGATTTGTTTGTCATTGTATAAATATGATTTGTTTGTCATTGTATAAATATGATTTGTTTGTCATTGTATAAATATGATTTGTTTGTCATTGTATAAATATGTTTTGTTTGTCATTGTATAAATATGATTTGTTTGTCATTGTATAAATATGATTTGTTTGTCATTGTATAAATATGTTTTGTTTGTCATTGTATAAATATGTTTTGTTTGTCATTGTATAAATATGTTTTGTTTGTCATTGTATAAATATGTTTTGTTTGTCATTGTATAAATATGATTTGTTTGTCATTGTATAAATATGTTTTGTTTGTCATTGTATAAATATGATTTGTTTGTCATTGTATAAATATGTTTTGTTTGTCATTGTATAAATATGTTTTGTTTGTCATTGTATAAATATGTTTTGTTTGTCATTGTATAAATATGTTTTGTTTGTCATTGTATAAATATGTTTTGTTTGTCATTGTATAAATATGATTTGTTTGTCATTGTATAAATATGATTTGTTTGTCATTGTATAAATATGATTTGTTTGTCATTGTATAAATATGATTTGTTTGTCATTGTATAAATATGTTTTGTTTGTCATTGTATAAATATGTTTTGTTTGTCATTGTATAAATATGTTTTGTTTGTCATTGTATAAATATGATTTGTTTATGTGTAGAGACATAAATTAATTAAAAAATTGTTGGTCTTATTGTTCTTGTTGTGTGTGTGTTGATGAAGAGTAAATTACTATACCCATTGGCCAATTTATAAAAAATGTCAATCTCTGACTGCTGTACTTTTTGGGGTCAGAAAAATTGGTTGTTCAAACTGCTTAAGCTTCTGCTCACAGTTCTTTAGCAGCAAAACAAAGAAAAGATTAGAAGATATCTTGTTCTTTTAGTTCTCAATACACTAGCCAGACTCCCCCAAAGTGGACTGGTTCACTTAGCTCTCTTATTAACACTAGCCAGGCTCCCCCAAAATGGACTGGTTCACTTAGCTCTCTTATTTACACTAGCCAGAATCCACCAAAATGGACTGGTACACTTAGCTCTCTTATTAACACTAGCCAGACTCCCCCAAAGTGGACTGGTTCACTTAGCTCTCTTATTAACACTAGCCAGACTCCCCCAAAGTGGACTGGTTCACTTAGCTCTCTTATTAACACTAGCCAGAATACACCAAAATGGACTGGTACACTTAGCTCTCTTATTAACACTAGCCAGACTCCCCCAAAGTGGACTGGTTCACTTAGCTCTCTTATTAACACTAGCCAGACTCCCCCAAAGTGGACTGGTTCACTTAGCTCTCTTATTAACACTAGCCAGAATCCACCAAAGTGGACTGGTTCACTTAGCTCTCTTATTAACACTAGCCAGACTCCCCCAAAGTGGACTGGTTCACTTAGCTCTCTTATTAACACTAGCCAGACTCCCCCAAAGTGGACTGGTTCACTTAGCTCTCTTATTAACACTAGCCAGACTCCCCCAAAGTGGACTGGTTCACTTAGCTCTCTTATTAACACTAGCCAGAATCCACCAAAATGGACTGGTACACTTAGCTCTCTTATTAACACTAGCCAGACTCCCCCAAAGTGGACTGGTTCACTTAGCTCTCTTATTAACACTAGCCAGACTCCCTCAACATGGAACACTGAGCAGGAGAACTCAGGAATGTTACCTTCAAGCAGCCTTGAATACACAGGTCCTGATAGAAGGGCCAGTTCCGTCCGCTCAGAGCAGCCCTGGAGCACAGACGCTCACTGTCCCAGCAGAACAGGCCCAGAGTGTAGACCAGCATATTCACCCTGTCTACCCGTCTGCCAATGACCACGCTGCGTCCAAATGTCATTAAATGTGACGCTATTACCTGCCTTAGAAACTCCATCTCAAATGTGTTAGGTGAACTAAAAGCTGTGTAACTCAGCTGCAGAAACAAAAACATTTGTTAAATTCAATGCAGTTAATGCATTTAAGAATAAACTGGATGCGCATAGATTTTAGAGCAAGGTGATGTAAATGTAACTGGTTGTATACAGACTCTGCAGGGTCTTCTAAACCAGCATAAAGATGTTAAGTTAAGTTAAATTCAATCAAGATAACATTGCACCACAACATTTTTTTAAAGAAAGAAAAATCCAATTAACATCGTAATTGCCACCATCACTTACGTCTGATGAGGTCCACAGCAAGAATTTATTACGTCAAGGAATAAATGTTGCTTGCCCTACAGTCACCAATTGTTGCAGAGGTTAAGTTTTTATTTTACCTCTGATTTAAAAACCTATACCGTACTGAGGTTATGAATGCACGTCCTCGAGGTAAGAAAGCTGACATACAAACAGCTTCTCTCAATTAACATAACCTTCTTGAAATTCTCATTTTATGTGTGACATTTGGAAGTACTTTTATGTCGCTAGCAGGGTACTAAGTTGATCATCACTGTAATCTTACTTAATTTAACGTCTTTATACTGGTTTATAAAAGACTCTGCAAAGTCTCTATACATCTAGTTTCATTTAGATTTATTTGCTCTAAAAGCCATGTGCATTCAATCTATTTTTAAATGCATTAATTGTGCTTGCCTCCACTACTTCCTGTTGCAATGCATTCCAAGCATTCACTACTCGCTGACTACAAAAATATTTCCTAATATCTAATCTGGACCTCTCTTTAGTTAATTTGTAGTTATGTCCCCTTGTTCTTGTGGTTGTATTTTAAAAAACTTGTTATAGTCTAATTTATCCATTCCTTTGATCATCTTATAAACCTGTATTAAGTCATCTCGAATTCTTCTCTCTTCGAGACACTGTAGGCCAGTTTTTCTGAGTCTTTCCTCATAACTGTAATTCTGGAATCCCACTATCAGCTTTGTTGCCCTTTTCCACCATGTTTATATCCCCTCTATGATAAGGACTCCACACCTGTACACAGTACTCCAATCTAGGTCTAACTAAAGCTTTATACAGTTTGACAATCACTTCCTTGCTCCTATGTTTAATATTTCTTTTTATCATACCTAACATTGCTTTAACCTTTTTCACTGCTACCTGAACTTGATCACTCACTTTACCTGTATGATCTATTATAACTTCTAGATCCTTTCCCACCATCTTCAGGTCACCCTAGATATAAAAAGACTCACCAGAAACTGCTACCACAGAAAATGCATCAAGAGTAAACCATTTATTTGACACATCAAGAAGATCTACAACAATGTACAAATGATAGAGAAATAATGTTATCAGTGCCTGGGAAATGTTGAATAGGATCATGCTAGAGAGATTAAAAGAGTCCATAGACCAGCAGATGACAAATCAGCCCGTGTAATTCGCTTTCGGAAAATCTATTTTGGCAAATTTTTGTTTTCCTTCTCCTAGATAAATGAGCACATATGACTTTGCACATTGTCTAACCAGAATATTATGGCTTTAGGTCACAAGAGACTTGAACCTAGGCCCCTTCTCTTGTTGGTAAGAACAGTCTTGTCTCAAGAACGACTGGAGATGTACCTTTACTGTGAACTGTGCACACTTTGGGAATATTTAATTGGAATGGAGAGCGTAACCTCAATTCAACAGGTCGCTATGAACAGAATTTGGGTCCTAACCAAACGTACTATGGACATTGACACATTAGCAATCACTTTGAACATCGCAGGATGTTCCAACAGAGATGATATTGTGTGACATCTAGTGTGTTGTGGTGGTGTTCAAACCCGTACCTCTATTTTCTGTGGCAAGCCAACTTCCTGCAGTGACGAGAGCATGTCCATACAAGACCACAACCACGACGACAAGTCTGCCAGGCCTGATGTTCCAAAATCTTTCTGTGGGTTAACAAGTTCATGTTATGCCAGTTCATTACATCAGTTCATGTTACATCAGTTCATACTACATCAGTTCACGTCACATCAGTGATCCATCTCAGCCTGGACAGTCCATACCCTTTGAGATGTGAAGCACTTTTCTTGATCACCCATACCCAATCCGCTGTGGAGTGCAGTACAGATCTTGATCACCCTTACCCCCTCCGCTGTGGAGTGGAGCACAGATCTTGATCACCCCTACCCCCACAGCTGTGGAGCACAGATCTTGATCACCCCTGCCCCCACAGCTGTAGAGCACAGATCTTGATCACCCCTACCCCCTCAGCTGTGGAGCACAGATCTTGATCACCCATAACTCCTCAGCTGTGGAGCACAGATCTTGATCACCCATAACTCCTCAGCTGTAGAGCACAGATCTTGATCACCTTTACCTCCTCAGCTGTGGAGCATATTGCCATTGCAGGCTGGACTTAATTGTATCTTATTCCATTATTACATTGCCAAAAGCACTTTCCGTATCCATCATATCAGCAATCAAATCAATGAATATTAATTTGCTGTATTGCTTGTTGATATGATCGGCAAAAGTGACTAAACAAACAAAAAAGTAAGTAGGATGTCCTTTGTATAACGTCGCTTCTTACAACCGCAAGCTATTTGGCTGTTATAAGTTTCTTGGCACAAGTGCAGTACAGTAGGTTGCCATTACTTTCCGTTTATAGAGGAACAAAAAAGACCATGTCTGCCAAACAGGACATGAGCGTGATTCGAATCGGGTGCATTGGGATTGTGAAACGGACACTTTACCCCATAGGCCACACAGCCTCCCATAAACAAAATCAAACTGAATTTGAAGTAACAAACATTTCAACAAACATTATACTCTGCCTAAATAACAGATCCAACTTACCTTGGCACATATTACTCTTAGCTTTGCAATTATTCGAGTCAACCAAGAATGAATCAGATCTACCTGAAAAAAATTAATGCATGAAACAAACCATTAAAGGGCGTCCTTTTCTTCCTCGATAAACATCTAGAACTCACTACTATCAATTAATGTTTTTGATTAAAGTGGTTGTAATAGTAGAAACACAACCAGTTTGTGGGGAAATAATTTGTGATGCCTGTTTTTACCCTTACCAGGGGGAGAGGCTGGCTAACATCTGGTCACGCACATGTTGATCAGACATGTTAGTCAGAGTCTGGCAAAATACACACTGGCCAAGACCCCCACCTCGATTTCCCCATAGTCCTTGCTGGAAACGAGCTGTTTCCATGGCAGCCTGGCTAACTGGAAAAGAGGGGGTTATCAGCACACTTGGAATGTGAGGAAAGCTAGAACCTGCCACTTAACGTCCTTTTCAGTGTGCACAAAAGAGTAATCCTGCTCCCTGTGGGCATTCAACAACAACAGCAACAACAACACTCACCAAGAGAAGTAACCCTTGAAATGAAAAATAGATAATACATATGTGCCAGAATGCAAACAAAATATGCAATCTTACTTACTTTAATGACTTAGTCCCTACTTTTCCATCATAAGCTATAGAGGTCTTTATTTGTTCTTGTGACTTATAATTTCTGGAGTCATTGTTACTGAGAGGTAAGGTGCTTGTCTCACAAGAAACGAAAGCGCAATATGGTAAGTGTTCAAATCCCGCAAGATTCAAGCGTTCCCTGACCCAAAGCGAGATGAGATCGGCGTCAAATTCTATTGAAGATGGATGATAAATTTGGAGATCCTGTGTATACGCTGTGCACATAAAAAACCCTTGGCAGTTGAAAATCGAAAAGAGAAGGCAACAAATCTATAGGTAATGAAAACCTTCCCAAATAGTGACATATACGAAGATCAAAAGGAAGCAGTCCCTCCTCATGCAAAAAGACAAAGACACAGCAGGCTAACCGCCCGTTTGCCACCATATACAAAAAGATCTCTACATCTCCAATGGTCAAGAAGAGGAGCCAAGTGAAGGTTTATATTGTCTATAGAACGTGGTATCCTGCCCCATATCAAACTCTTCTTATTTGCATATAATGGCATGCCTAGTACCGGACCGAACCGGTCTCAGATCCTCAGGAACACACCAGCGACCCAATCTAGCTACCACAATAAATTCATTAAAGTAGTTAATTTTAAAATAAAAGGTTAGGTTCCTCGTGTTGTATGCTTAACATGCATATGATTTATGTGAACAATTTTGTATCAATTACAACGTATTACTATTCAAGACATATATGTGCAAGCCAGTCCCTGCTGCTACTGACTACAGCCACTCATCAAACCTCAAAGATAAGATAATCAATAAATGTGACACCAATGTACATAATAGACATAGACAAAATGAGGTCATGCCTACCTGGTGTAGGTAGAGTGTTAGCTCTGAGTTGGGGATGATTAAGGCTAAGGCTTGGAGAGAAAGCCCACTACCAGCCTCAGCTGAGAAGATGAAAGAAGGGACGATCACACCTTTGTCTGGAATGTCAAAGAACTTGAAATCCACCTGCACATGAAAACACATTTCATGAACATATTAGACTTGAATAATCTTTATCTAGACGTAAATCTTTCTTCTTCTACTTTGTTCAGTATTTCTTAATTGTGAAGGTACCGTGTGGCATAATTTCCAGTTCGAATTCGATATCAGCCTGGCACATATAGGCCTGGCACATTAGCTCTCTACAAGTTCTTTTTATTCCCATGAATTTTTGTTTACCTACTCGTAAATAAATAACCACCTATGGCATTTAACTTTATGTATTTGACTGGTTTAGAAGACTCTGCAGAGTTCCTGTTTACATTTCCTTGATTCAAAAACTATGTGCATCCAATATATTCTTGAATGCATTAATTGACCCTGCCTCCACTATTTTCTGTGGCAATGCATTCCAAGCATCCACCACTCTCTGACTAAAAATATATTTCCCAATATCTAATCTGGACCTTTCTTTAATTAATTTGTAGCTATGCCCACATGTTCTTGTAGGTGGTTGTAATTTGGAAAAAACTTGTTATAGTCTAATTTAACCTTTCCTCTGATCATCTTATAAACCTGTATTAAATCACCTCAAATTCTTCTCTCTTCTAGACACTGTGGGCCGATTTTTCTGAGTCTTTCCTCATAACTGTAATTCTGGAATCCCACTATCATCTTTGTTGCTCTTCTTTGTATCCTTTCTAGCATGTTTATATCTCCTCTATGATAAGGACTCCACACCTGCACAACTCCAATCTAGGTCTAAACTAATGCATTTGTTCTGCAAAGGAAATTTTTTTTTCACTGCTGCCTAGACTTGCTCACTCACTTTACCTGTATGATCTATTATAACCCCTAGGTCCCTTTCCTTATCTATCATTCCAATATTGTTCTCGCCCATTCTGTAATTATGTTCCATATTGGATCTACCCATGTAGATGACTGTACATTTATCTATATTAAACTCCATTTACCATTTCACAGACCAGTCTCGAATTGTATCAAAATCCGACCTCAGTATATCGACTTCTGAGACACAACTGCATAGTTTTGTGTCATCCATGAATTTTGCAATCATAGATCCGATATCAATGTCCAAATCATTTATATATATCAAGAACACGGGGGTTGTCTTTTTGTAGTTTTATTCACTTTCTGAGCTATGTTTTGCTTGTCCTAATATTTTTCATGTTTTTTTTTTTATATATCTACGTCTATATATTTTTTCCATGCGCATAGTTGTAACTCAGAGCTTTCTGGATTTAGGTTACTAGAGACCTGAGCCTAGCCTCTTCTCCAGTTCCGCGTCATAGAGGCCTGGAGATGCAATTTTGATGTCAGAGACTGTGTACTGTCCACTCTTTGGGACCATTTAGTTTGAATTTCTTTTTGAGAGCTCAACCTGCATTCCCCTCATGGCTATGGCAGAATTTGGGTACTAATAACCTTACGCACTCCACATTATTTTTGGAAAAAATTTGACCTAATTAATTTTCTTAATTAGTCGCTGTGGTAGTCGTCTTTCAAAATTTGTAACTTTTATGTTTGTTTGTCAATAAATATGATTTTCTGGTGTGTAGATACACAATAGCATAACGAACATGTGGGTGTTATTGTTTTTGTTGTATGTTTGTTAGTTTTTGAGATTTAAAAAGATGAAGTTGAAAATTTATGAAAATCTCGGGAAAAATTTGGACTCGACCACTAGGCCTAGTCGCTTCGATAGAAAACCATTGAAACCACAACAACGTATCGATACTGTGTTTACAATATCGCCACAACTGTTAGTTTCCAATTCAAACGTAGTTCTTTCATTTAACCAAACAAAATAAACAGATCTACGCGATAAAAATCTTTCTCAACAACCTACTTCCCCTTTCGCAAAAAGTCGGCTTGCTCCAAACGGCGTATACAAAATTAAAACTGTTCAAAAGCCATTTGTAATCGAACACACGATACTTTAACCGGCAAAATATCGTGTATATATGGAGGACGTACTCAGCAGTAAAAAATGGCTGTCAGGAGTGACTCCGTTCAAAAAAAAATAATTTTTTCCGCACACCGTTTTTGCAGGCCGAGCTGGTCCAAAGAGAACGGACAAGGGCGTGCTTAAGGATAACAACAATTTAAAAAACACATTTTTCCCATTGTTGGGGTAGTCGAGGGGTTTTAAAGGCTAAGGACTACAGACCGCTACGCCACTGCCTGTCGCCACGTCAGGTGCTGGCTATGTTTGTTTATTTCACCCTCAACAAAAAATGAACATATGCCATACCGGGGATTCGAACCGCTGCCCTCCTTGTCGGCAGGCAGGCCTCGAAACCATTCGGCCATGCGCTCCTCTTAAATACTAGCCAAACCATTTACTAACAGAAAAACATTTGCAATAACTATAAGAAAAGACATGTCAGTATGTTTCATGTTCACCATACCTTGATTATGATTATGTATTCCATTCCCAGTAAACAGTGAAGCACAACGAAGGGGCAGCTAGTCAAGTAGTTTGGATATCAGTTTTCTAACCACAAGGATATGTGTTCAAAACTTTGGTACAGCATAGCATTTGTTTATAATTGTAGGTAAAGTAAACACTTAGCATGCACAGATTCTGACTGCAGGGTCAAGCTGCATTTATTCCTCAGCCATATAAACCTTCCCAGCGGACTTCAGCAACGAGAATAAATGTAGTAATGATAGTTGTTTTGTTGTCTCTACAGTGCTGAGCACCCCAGGGTAGAAGAGGAGCAACTAAGCCAGTCAGTCCATTATAGTGAGACACGAACAACATAAGACATGTTCCTCCAACACATTCCTCCAACATGTTCCTCCAACACATTCCTCCAACATGTTCCTCCAACACATTCCTCCACACTCAATTTGTGTACAGATCTGGGTAGAGAGGCCATATCAACTAATTTCCTCACGGACACATCTGATAAGAATTATCACAACTAATGTACTCACTCACCAACACATGTAGACACCTGACTAAAATGACTACAATAAACTGGCTAAACAGCGCATGTACACACCTGACTCGAGTGACCATATCAACTAATTTCCTCACGGACACATCTGATAAGAATTATCACAACTAATGTACTCACTCACCAACACATGTAGACACCTGACTAAAATGACTACACCAATAAACTGGCTAAACAGCGCATGTACACACCTGACTCGAGTGACCATATCAACTAATTTCCTCACGGACACATCTGATAAGAATTATCACAACTAATGTACTCACTCACCAACACATGTAGACACCTGACTAAAATGACTACACCAATAAACTGGCTAAACAGCGCATGTACACACCTGACTCGAGTGACCATATCAACTAATTTCTACACATTGAATACTTAAAAAAAAAAATTACCGACATACCCAATAAGGGTTATCACAATTAATTTCACACTTAACTATATATGAACAAATTAACTTATTAAACAAAATGACCACCTAACTAATTGCATGAACACATCACATGTACAAACCTGACTAGAGTGAACATCTCTGCATATTTCTCCACTCAGCACTTGGTTTGTAACAAAGCGAAGAATGTTTGTATGAGGCTGTGATCGTCCTGTCACATACCACACATGTTCCAGTTTGGGGCCAAGTATATTATCCCAATGGCACAGCAGCAGAGCATCCACAAAACTGTGCTCAATATTTCCAATGGAAGACACAGAAAATCCTGAGCTGGGACTTAGTGGGGTTGAATCATCAAACCCCAGAGTAAATTGGCTATCTGGAATTACAGTCATCACCCCAGTATCGAAGGAACTGCGCTTAGACGATGTTATACTTCTAGACTGCGATGATTTATTTGAGGCCATTTCGCTATATAGCTCAGCAAATATCAAATACTGACCAAAATGTCTGATGAAATATTTGATCAAATGTTATCTAAACAATGTTGAACTTGGTCAATTGTGCTGCAGAAATCCCGAAAGAACAAATGCAAAAGGCTAGTAACAAGTACTTCTATCTACATTTGATAAACAGCTTTGATCTCCGTTTGCAGCCTAATAGATTCCACAAGAAAGTTTGCTATGACCAAATCGATGAAGATAAAACTGAGTGCCATCATAGACAATGAGGTCATCAGGTCCTGTTGCGTCTGGGATGTGTTTGTCATCAGCATGATCACCAACACAAAGGACAGAACCACAACAGAAAAGAAGGCATAGTTCACACATAGAATGACAAGTGCCTCTCGGTTGACAAACTGCATGTTAACACCTCTACGAAGGAAGATGACTTCATTCCAAAACATTTGTGCGAATATCAAGGACCTCTTGTAGAAGCCTGCTGAAGCAAATGAGTATCGGCTACATTCTGCCGTCACCCTGCAGCATAACAATAAGTAACAACAATTAAATCAGAGAAACATAACACCTTTATTTATTTAACATATATCAAATATTTAATATCATAATTTGTAATAATATTGAGGTGGAATAAATAAATAAGTACAAATATCTTAGAATAAGTGTTATCATTCTGGAATATAAACCAGCATCTTTATACTATAACTATGCCTTGGGCAATTTTAATAATAATAGCAAGAAAGCAATTTAAATGTGAATCTGATATGATAAAACATGATGATCTATCAGAATACAAACAGTAGAACCGACCAAACATATACTCTCTACACTGATAATGATTTATTAGACTACAAACAGTTTATGAACTGTAGAACCGACCAAACATATACTCTCTACACTGATAATGATTTATTAGACTACAAACAGTTTATGAACTGTAGGACCGACCAAACATATACTCTCTACACTGATAATGATTTATTAGACTAAATTTATGAACTGTAGGACCGACCAACATCACACTTCACACTGATAATAATGATTCACTGTTTTTAGTCCATCGAAGCTAGGACCACCACTACAGCTGGCCACTTCACAGGAAGCATGTTCCAAGCATTTACAGAGCAGTTTCAATAGCAATGGTTTCAAATGATGAGGTTTCCAATCCCATGCACAGCCCTCTTTAGTCAGTTTTTACACTGTGCTTTGATGGTTGCAGTTTTATTATTTTCAACTCGGGTACCACTCAGGTGTATACTGTTAATGCTATATTACAAACTGCATCTGCAGTCGAAGATACAGCACAGTGAATGAGCTGTAGCTGCTAGCAACTCACAGCTTGCATCATGGTCAGCGTACCAGAGCTGACTAAGACCGCACTCCACCTCCAAGTGGCGGCCCTGGAAATAGGCTGCACTAGTGCAGTCTGGCTAAGAGAATAGGGGTCGTATTAGAAAGGAAAACCCAGTACTAAAAAAAACCAGCTGAAATCAGATGTGCCGTGCTGAAAGGTACAGATATCACAGCCTCGCTGTTTTCTTCGACACATCGTTTTCAGGATAAATGGCAAAGACAAAATTGTATCTTACAAATAATGCTTGCACTTAAAATTCTGGTGAATTCTATCTCGCTCCTTTGCTTCTTCAGTATGATATTCCAAATAAATCAACCAATCAATCTTCTTCTTCTTCATTCGTTCTCAACCTCCCACTACCAAACCCTGAAAGGGCTTAAGTAGCAGAATGTAGTCCAGAGAACGGAATGCGTTGTGTCGTAGTTTACAGCTTGGCTGCGATATTTGCACCTTTCGGTCCAACACATCCGACTTCAGCAAACATTTTTTTAGTACCGGGTTAGCATTCCCTCTTCGATCCCTTCTCCTTAGCCAGTCTGCCCTGCTGCAGCCTGTTATCCAGGATCACCACGTGGAGGTGTAGAAGGGTCTTGGCAGCTATGGTTCGCTGGTCCTGACGCTAGCAGTCAGCTATGGGTTGCTGACCACTGCAGCAAACCAATCAATCAAAACCCTTTAGCTTCCCATGGAGCATAGATCCACAAATACTCGTCAGGTCATCATGTTCTATGTCCTCCTTTCCAGTTCTGTCCACCTCTTCCCTGCCACCTTTATGTTCGTCTCAAGCTCTCTTCTCTGAGTGTTTAGGTCTGCCTCTACTCCTCTTGCACTGGTGATTCCAGAATAGTAATTGTCTTGTAGTGCTATCAGCTGTTTTCCGTAATGTGTGTCCTATCCAGCGTCAGCGCCTTCTGCATACTTCAAGTCCCACTGACAGCTAGCCAGTTCTTTCCTACAGTTCCATATTAGTGAGCCAGTGGTTAGCGCGCTGGCTCCGCATCTGAGTGGTCCCAGGTTCACTCCCCAGTTGAAGCGGAAATGTTTTTTCAGACCGCAATGGCTCTCGGGTTGACCCAGCCTTAAATGGGTACCAGTTCAGTCCAAGCAACCAGCATGATGCTGACCACATCATCCATCAAGTGCCGTGGGTTACAAAATAATATGGGCCTAATACCATATTTTCTATGTACAGTATGGCGTGACGGGATCTTTACTTTTTAAAATTTGTTTATTCACCCAATTCAGCGATAACATCCAGACACGGCTCACAACCAGAAGGTGCTGAGTTCGCTCCCCATCACAGCACCAGACATTACCACTGGGAAGCAAACCCTTAGAAAATGCAGGAGGAAGCAGACCCTTACATAACAAGTCCTATTTTGCTTGCACTGGCCAACTATTATTATTATATTGCTAACCAAGATAAGGTTAGCTCTTGGAGCAGCAACTCTCTACAGGGTTTTTTTTGTTTTCACTTTCCTTGCTGCGATATCTTTTCACTTCTCTGTGTTGCATGAGCTTATTTTTCCCCAGCCTGAGATGGCTTTCAGATTGCATCTTTATGTGAAGAGGTCTGCAGCTGTCTTCCCAAGATGTCAGATACCAATCCAGTGCCTACATGTCCAGCTTACACTCATATGAGTGTACCTCTATCTGATATACACAGGAACTATTTTTGCCGAAAGACAGTCAATCAAATCAGTTACAAAAAAAAAGAGTACGGACTGTACACTGTAGTCACTGGCGGTTCATTTTCAATTGAATGATTCAATAGTCGACTGTGCAAATTATAATCTACTTTGTTCTGTAATTTATGTGCAATAATTTGGCTAATAAAGGCTATATTATTAGTTATTACAAGAAGAAACGACGAACGCTGGAGTGTCAGTACTGCCCTATTAATGGTACCCGCGCAACAAAAAACAACATCGCGGACGGTCTCCCAACCGATGGCAGAGCAGAACTCGCTAGAAATGAACAACAATATCCAAGATCTTATTATATATATTATATATACCGAATAAGGCTTTATAAGCTGCTTGTCCACTGGTCAACTTGTGCCAGAGACCGTAATGACTGGAAACAGAGTTGGGTCCCGCACAAGGCCAGCCACCTTGTCGAAGAATGGGTTGATTAAGATTATTTTATTAGTTAAATAACTTAAAATAAGTTAAGCAAAATGAAGACAAGATAATACTTAATAATAATACTAATACTATTTTAACTATTTAGTAATAATAGTCTAATATTATTACCTAGTCGGGCTTCAACATTAGCTAACTCGATGATGAACGTATTACTATTAACTCTTCCAGAAAACATAAACTGCAATTTCAAGCTTCGTGTCGCTTATTTGAATTAATCAGTTTGTTAGTTGTGTGATGATTTGCAGCCCAGTCAGTCACTTCAGTCACACGGCAATTGTTGTTTAGAAAATGATAGCCATTTTCTGTCCGGTCGGTGTGTGTGCAGGTGATTCAACAAAAATAAATCATTTCAAGTAATCTCAACGAGAGACGAGTAATCAACAAAATGTATATTTGTATATTATATTTCAAAAAATTATTGTTCAAATAACTACTATAATAATAATGAAGAACATTACAAACAACGCTTTCTTTTCAACTGCACAATAGATAATAAATAGTCTGAGCTGTATGAAAACACATGTTTGGCTTGTTAATTGCAAACTGACATATTCTGGACTGAATGAAATGAACAGTTACTGAAGTAATGTTTGGCTTCGTTCATTCTCAATCTCCCACTACCAAACACTGAAAGGGCTTAAGTAGCAGAATGCAGTCCAGAGAACAAAATGCGTTGTGTCTTAGTTTACAGCTGGACTGCGATATTTGCACCTCTCGGTCCAACACATCCAACTTCGGCAAGCATTTTTTTAGTACCGGGTTAGCATTCCCTCTTCGATCCCTTCTCCTTAGCATGTCTGCCCTGCTGCGGCCTGTTATCCAGGATCACCGCGTGGAGGTGTAGAAGGGTCTTGGCAGCTTTGGTTCGCTGGCCCTGGAGCTAGCAGTCAGCTATGGGTATCTGACCACTGCAGCTCATGCGCTGCTCAGCATCTTGATCCTGAAGTAAAGTTTAAGGTAAATGGATTGTCCCAACGCAGGATAGCCGTCAGGATGAAGTGTTATAATCTTTATTGTACTAGGCCTAAGCTATTTCTGAGGTGGTGTCGCCAGTTTCTTTATTGTTCTCTTGTATTGTGAGAGTGTGGTCAGGGGTTGTGAGCTTGGTTTACTAGTTCATCGTACTAGATTCAAATAATGTCACGTTCGGTTTTGATATATTGGACATTTCGTAGGATTTTTCATGGTACCACTTCTCCCAGTTGACCTAACTGTGAATTGGTACCTGACTTTGCAAATAATTTCGGAGCTATGGAGTTTGTGCTCTGTCTCGGTACTTTCAGCAATGACAGGGACCGAGGACATAACGGGACTCCCAGGTACAAGGAAGTCTAAGTCTGTTCCATTCGTATTCCCTTGCTACTGACTGAATTATCAAGAGCATAACTTACAACAAGTAAATATTTGGTAAAACTAAGTTTCGGTTATATGTTTTTATTTATACTAAGAAAATGTTGCTATTTTGCAATTCGATGAATCACTAATCTTCACTTTTACTTTTTGAATAATTTAAACTTTCACAATTTTAAGAACTTTGCTGAAGATGAGATTCGCCTGTCACGAAATGAAGTGATCGATGAACAATGTTTACAAATTACACGTTTCATGCTTTTTACAAGAATTTTGTGGGGAACTGAGACGGTAGTCCAGTCAGGCACAACATTCTGACCAGGACGTCACATCAGTGTCATACACAATACACTGATCAAGACCACAATCTCTCTTCCATGTATCCTTCACTGGAAACAGGTTGTTTTCAAGACAACCTGGCTGACGAGATTTGGACCAATGTGATCCCGTAGTAGTGAGCGCCACGCAGATGAAGCTAAGTATAACACAACCACCTGGAGGACCGCGCTTTGACAATCGTCTGTCACGCTACAAACCTAGCATAGGTACATACAGATGCATACATGCATCCAAGCACTGGTTTATGCGTCCTGATATCGCCTAATTGACTACGGTCTGGGGTGGAAAATGGCGCGCCTCCGCCAGTAGAAACTAGTGAGGCAAACATTTAAGCAACAAAAAAACAAAAAAAAGAATTCTACCGAGACCTGGTCACTGTTTCTGTATCTAAGAATCTACGTCACTGCACTTCGAGCAAACCCATTGGTGCTCAGTTTCTTAGCAAATGGCGCAGGGTATGGATGCTGATGGTACCTGTAGCTCGCTGGTTGTACACTCTCTTGCTCTGTCCTCTCATGCGCCCTACTCCGCTCGAACCTCGTTTAATGTCAAAACGTTGCAGCCTGTGGATTGCTGCTTCATCTATTGCAATGTCCTCATCTAACAGGTGGTCTTTGATTGATTTCAAAATGTCAGGAACGACGTGATCACGCAACAGACCAAATTAAATATCAAGAAACTGCGTTTTCTGTAATTTATTTAATGACATCTCCAATATCAATCAAAATTTTATAAATTAACGTGTCACACTAGTGAAGATATGTACTAAATATACTCTCTGGGTTATCGGGAAGTTGGGTTAAATTTGAGAGATTGAAGAACCAGTAGCGAAGCGTGATGATAATTTTAGGGTAAGCTGAGTTATGAACACAAAAGGACACACTTACCGATGTCAAAAAAAGGGAGTGGAAGGAAGACTTAACTTCTGGTCAGGAAAATCATACTGATCAGACATATTAGTCAGGTTCAGCCTGCCGAAGATGGATGTGTTGGACATATCGGACAAGACCTTCACATTGGCTTCCACGCAGCTCTTCTTGAAAACGGGCTATTTTCACGACAGCCTGGCTAACAAGGTGAGGGATCCACGTTATCCCCGTAGTAGTGAGCGACACGCAGATGAAGCCAAGCATAGCACAACCGCCTGGAGGATCCCGGTTCACCTTCATCAGTACACTCCGGATGTGAGGAAAGCTACTGCAATCCGCCACTTAATGTCCTTTTCAGGGTGCACAAAAGAGTAAAGCCACTCATTGTAGGCATTCAACAACAACATGTAAAAAAAAATGTTGAAATGTACTTGGTGTTTGTGTTGAATGAGGTAGTTGAAACCAATGCTGTCATTTTCTACGTTTTCTTGTAAATCATTTCTAAGTGTGCTAGTTTCATTTCTAAGAAAAAAATAGAAATCACCCTTTCTTTTAGCACGTGATCTAACGCAATTAGAAAACTAAGCAAAACTACACTGGCATAACATTTGAAACACACTTTGAGAGCTTGGAATATAACTCAGTCAGAGAAGGCGGCCTAATTTGTCGCAAGTTGGCTTTGACAAAAAGTAGCGTCCTAATGAGCGTCTCCTAGCTACTAATTGACATGATTCATACATTGTGTTAGGCTGGACGCAACCAACTTACCTTCGAAATAGTAACTGTTAAATTCACTTGCTAACATGTTTCTACGCTTAAACAGAAATGACCATTACAATTCCAATTTCTAATTTATTTCACATCTGTTTTATGAAAAGGGATGTCATCTCTAATTCTTCAAAACCGTTTGGGATAACTCAGGCTATCCTATCTATTCTAGCACTTTGCTTCTGAAATGAACACGCATCAGAACAACGATCATGTCACATTTTTGACAAGTAAATTTTTTTCCGTACGTTTTTCTGTAAAAGTTTGTATTTATAAGAATTTTACACTGCAGTAAACATAGAGTAAAACGAATTATTAAGAATAATACTCGTGAAATTTGGATGAACTGTGGGCGATAGGAACAACAGGTCGCAGTGTATTTAGCGAAATGTCACAATCAAAAAAGTATCGATGACATAAATTGACTTCATTGAAGAGATCAAAGTCTCATCTTACAGTTCCGAACAGGACATACCATAGTCAATAGCCACTTGAACCGCGTCAACCTCCAACACCTTGCTCTCATCCTGAAGAAACAGTTTGACATATACTAATTGAGTGCAAGGCGCTTGCGGACACGAGGAAAAGATTCTTAAAAGCACTGCCGACAATTACCAACACACTGTATGGAGCAGTAACTCAACTGAAGAAGATCTGTATATATATATTATAATGGCATTGGGCTGCCAAGAGCAGGCTTGCTCAGATATGGGATAACAACAACAACATTATAATTCTACTGAAGATGAGATCAGTCTGTCGCGAAATGAGCTGATCGACTTATTATTTTGAACGTTTTTTAAAAAATATTTTAATGTTTACTTGCAATAATTTTGTGTAACAGAGAGGGCTGTGTTACAGTAGCAGTAGTAGTAATAGTAGTAGTAGTAGTAGTTGGTGGTGGTGGTCCTCACCGACGACAATGGACGAATTATCATTATATTATCGGTTATAATTAATACTCTGGCTCTCGGGCCTCCTTTTCTACCCCAGGAACAATGTACTCACTTTACCCGCCATCTATAGACAGTGGCTGATAGCTTTGAAATACAGTAACTATTCTGGAACCTCCAAGGCAAGAGAAGTAGATGCAGACTTTAGCACTCACAGCGAAGAGAGATTGCAAGAAACATAAAGGCACCAGAGAAGACATGGACAGAGCTAGAATGGATGACGCAGGACAGTAAGGTATTGTGAGTATTTGTTGGAGATATGCTCCGTATGGAGTTCAAAATTGTTCATTGCATGATTGATTTCCTGAGAGTAAGGCGGGTATAAATTTAGAGCTTAGTAGACCAGAGCGTAAAAGAATCCGGCACCTTTGGTCGTCAACAAACACAAGCCAAGTTTTTATATCATGAGCAGCCTGAGCTAGTTCTGTCCAAGTGTTGCCTTGATATTGGCATCCAACTCCATTCCCCATGAGTGTCTGGGTCTACCGCTATTTTTCTTGACCTGTGGATTCCAGAACAGAGACTGTCTTGGAATGTTGTCAACTGATCTCCGTAATATGTGGCATATCCGTCGCCAACACCTCCTCTTTATTTCATTTTCCACTGATATCTGGTCGGTTCTATACAACAGCTCCACGTGTGTGATCTTAACGTTTCATTTCCACTCATGTTTGTATTCAGGGCAGGAAACTATTTACGCAAGTTTATACCTTTTTTGTAATTGTAGCACAAGCTTACTACTAATAATCAAATGTGAAGATGAAAGGTAAGCCAGGGAAGGCACGCATCTTTTAAGGGCATACCAGATGGATTTGCAGAACAGAAGGATATCTTTTGGCTAGCTGGCATCAGACACTGATCTGTTTGATTGAAACCAGGATTCCTGTATTCCGGTAATCTTTCGGTTTTTGGTTTGACAATGACTACGTTCTGCTACAGCTGTGACTGCCACAACATTTGGTCAACATGGCGGACACCAGTAACGGAGGCGTGCTTCCTAACGGCTCTGATATAGACACCGCGACTGCTATTAACGGAACAGTAAAAACACCAGCTACTCCAGAAGGCATTTTGATTGCGTGCGGAAGTTTGTTTGTGATGTCTGTTATACCAATTTTTATTGGATCATTCCGATCTGTGACTCACCATAAGGAGCAAAAAGTAAGTTTACAAAAAGTTGAAAAAGTGAACTGAAAACGTGTCGTGTCACTACTCCCTCCTCAAGTACTGTTGTTAGTTACTACCGAGCAGTACTACTACTACTAGTACTACTCACACTCTCTGCTACAGTATTCTTCTGTCATATTATATTATTATTCTTTCCAAAGACTGCCAAGGTTGTGGTGTGTATTGACCCTCACTGTATACTGTGTATAGTAATGAGTAAATGACTTATACGGAGACCAGTGAGTCGAGTGACTCGTGAGTGGTCAGTATCGCAGTCTGCACTGTGAAACATGCCGGTTGGCAAAACATGTTTCAGTTCAGACCGTCTAGTGATGATCAGGTCCAACTGATGCCAATGTCTGGAGCGAGGATATCTCCAGGATACTTTGTGTTGGGGCTTCATTTGGAAGAAGCTGTGGTGTTACTGATGCACAGGTTGTGGTAGACACACAGCTCCAATAGCCGCTGTCCATTTTCATTATCTTTCCGACACTGAACTTTTCCATACACATAGGTCAGGAGTCGTGATCAGCGCCCACCCATGCATTGGTCCCCCAGTAGAATTAGGTGTTCCTCACTAGGGATCCTTGGGATGAGTGAGTACAGCTGGTGATAGAACTCATCCATGGCGTTACTAGTGGCGCCAAGTGTAGGAGCATACACGCTGATCAGATTGACTATGGCATTGGATGTTTGGCATATCTCCGCCAATGCTGGAAGGGAGTTTTTATCAGCAAAGGCTCCTGAGTAGGCTGCGAAAGCTGGCTGACAGGGTGTATCCGGAATCTCAGTATGGTTTCCGCGCAGAACGGTCCACCATTTATATGGTTTTTTTCACTGAGACAATTGCAAGAGAAATGCAGAGAACAACACAGATCACTTTTTCTTGCCTTCATCGACCTCACCAAGGCATTCAACCTGGTAAACAGAGAGGGTCTTTTCAAAGTATTGTCCAAAGTTGGATGCACACCTAAGCTACTAAGCATGATCAGGTCTTTTCATGTGGGTATGAAAGGTACAGTGCTGCATGACGGTCAGGAGTTTGAGGCCTTCAGCATTCAGTTGAGTCAAACAAGGTTGTGTCCTGGCTCTGACTCTATTTTCTTTGCCATCATGCTTAAATATGCCTTTGGAACTGCCACGGGGGGGGGGGGGGGGGGGGGGGGGGGATCTTTCTGCATACTATCTCAGATTGGAGGCTATTCAATCTAACCAGACTGTGAGAAAAACGTAAGAGAAGGGAGACTGTCATTCAGGATATGCTCTTTGCAGACAATGCTGCCCTGGTCACCCACATGCAAGCCGAATAACAGATCCTTGTTAATAGTTTGGCAAAATCCCGTGAACTGTTTGATCAGCATACAAAAGACGAAAGTGATGGCACAGGGTGCAGATCCTGGGACATTGTCTTAAACTATAAAAATCTGGAGGTAGTAAATCACTTCAACTATCTCGAATCTATCATCACTGACAACCTTTCACTGGACGCGGAGCTGCAGAAACGATTAGGGATGACCTCATCAGCACTTGCCATGCTCCCACAGAGAGTGTGCAATAATAACATGCTGACCATCTCCACAAAGGTTGGTGTGTACAGATCCTGTGTTGTTAGTACCCTGCTCTATGCCAGCGAAACATGGACTCTGTATGCCTTACATGAAAAAAGGCTAAATGATTTTCATATGCGCTGCCTTAGCTGTATACTTGGAATTTCATGGAGGGACAGAGTGACTGATAACGAAGTGTTGGGCCGTGCAAAGATTGTCAGCTTGGGTCCGATCTTCCGCCAGCGTTGCTTGCGGTGACTTGGTCACATGTGCAGAATGGAGGATGGACGAAAACCAGAAGATATCCTATACGGAGAGTTGACCACGGGCATGGGTGAGAAAGTAGATCCTTCCTCCGCTAGAAAGATGTTTGCAAGAATGATCTAAAGGCGTTGGATATGAACACCTGCAGCTGAGAGGGACTTGCCAAAGACAGACTCTACTGGAGGCAAGCTTTGTGTGTTGGTCTGCAGGCTTGGAAAGACAAGATGTGCAAGATGCAGGCTCCAAACATCAGCTGCAAAAGCAAGGGCAACAACTGACTGTTCCCTCTCTAGAGTGAAGTCCATTGTCTCTCGAGACTGACAAGGTGCCAATCATATTATTATATAATATATTGTCTCATAAACCTGCTAACTTGTTATTTAATAAAAGTTTAGCATTAATTTTGGCAATGACACTACTTTTTTAGACACACAAACACCTCATACACGGACACAGACTTAGACCCTTTGGTTATACTAGGTAATCAGGGATAAATACAAATTGGTTACATCATTAAAAAAATCAGGTATATAGAGAAGACTTGGAACTCTTTGGAGCAATTAAAAAGGATTAGTCCTAAAAAGAACAATTGAAGTACTGACTATAGTATCATTACTGAGTAGCTTCTGGTGAATATAATAATAATATAATCATATAGTAGATCTAATATATTTCTTAATACAGTCAATAACATGCACTGTACAGAAACATTTTCAAATTAACTTTATAATCATAGCATTACAAATGCTATCACAATGGTTACACTAAGTCAGGACTCGCAAGATTCAATTCAATGATAAAGGTCTCTGCATCTAACCAAACAAAAAAAGTAACAGGTTCCCCATAGTAGTGAGCGACACACATATGAAGCCAAGCATAGCTCAACAGCCTGGAGGACCTCAGTCCACTTCATCGATTCAAGCGAGATGTGAGGAAAGCTACTTAAACCCACCACCTAACGCCCTAGTCAGGGCACACAAGAGAGTAAACTTATTCGTTGTGGACATTAACAACAGGACCAAACAAAATTACAGAAAAAATGTTCAGAGTTATTTCCCCCTTTTCTCCAAAATCTGATGATATCAAAGTACTGACAGTACATTATAATAGCCAAGAATTATCTCTTGCAGTCTGAAATTATGCATAATCTGAAATGTCAAATTCTTTACAGGCTTGATAGTCCAGTAATATGGCTTTACTAGGCGAGACAACAAACAAATGATGCCTTGCAGGTAGTTTTGTGACTACCAAAGGTCATTGAAGCAACCCAAGAATGCATGTTGAAGGTAGCTGCACTGGCCCTCAGAACACAGTACAACACAATCCACTTCACAAGGACAGCCACAGACATGACTTTGTTGGAACAGCCACAGAACTGACTTTGTTGGAACAGCCACAGACATGACTTTGTTGGAGCAGTCACAGACATGACTTTGTTGGAGCAGCCACAGACATGGCTTTGTTGGAGCAGCCACAAAACTGACTTTGTTGGAGCAGCCACAAAACTGACTTTGATGGAGCAGCCACAAAACTGACTTTGTTGGAGCAGCCACAAAACTGACTTTGTTGGAGCAGCCACAAAACTGACTTTGATGGAGCAGCCACAAAACTGACTTTGTTGGAGCAGCCACAAAACTGACTTTGTTGGAGCAGCCACAGACATAACTTTGTTGGAGCAGTCACAGACATGACTTTGTTGGAACAGCCACAGACATGACTTTGTTGGAGCCATTGTTCGTAGATGGATGTTTGTTGGTAAATAACATAACTAGCCTCATAAAGACGGCCACAGATGTCACTTTGTTGGAGCCATTGATGATGTCAAACAAGCAAGATGTATAAACTCTGCACCAAACAGTGTTACAACCTGTCGCAATTTTTGTTCAAAGAATGGAACCTGATATAACTCCATCAAATTTGCTAACATATCAATAGAAAGGCAGCTTCATTACTTGAAAATATGTGTAGTCTTATTCTTCTTCTTCTGCGTTCCTTCTCAATCTCCCACTACCAATCCCTGAACAGGGCTTTGCAAGTAGGAGGATGTAGTCCGGAGAACAGAATACGTTGCGTTGCTAGTTTTCAGCTTGACTACGATATTTGTACCTTTCCGTCCGACACATTCGTCTCCAGCAGATGTCGGTAATAAAATAGCATGATCCTCTGATCTGCACTCTGATCATTGCCACTGGCATAATTCCTTGTGCGACAAAAATGTCTTGTTTGATGATGCCAGTGTTATTTTCTAAAACTGATGTACATCTACTTGCAGGAGTCAGGAGAAAAGCCAGACACCATGACACATAAAGATGCCGCCATGTTCCCTATTATTGCAAGTTGTGCTCTGTTTGGGATCTACATTGTTTTTCAGGTGAGATGCATATCATAGAAACATGTATTGCCCTATATCTTAGGTACATTTCTAATTGGTCCTGGGGCCCCTTACTGGAGAGGACGGAATACATTCACTACACCTCTACGTGTTATAAAATGCAACCAAAGCTGACTGCTAGCAACAGGGCCAGCGAGCCAGGACTACCAAGGCTCTTCGCCACCTCCACGTGGTGATCCTAGATAACAGGCTGCAACAGAGCAGACTGGCTAAGGAGAAGGGATTGAAGAGGGAAGGCTAACCGGGTACCTAAAAATGCTATGCTGAAGTTGGATGCGTGGGACTGAAAGGTGCAAATATTGCAGTCAAGCTAAACACTATGACACAACGCATTCCATTCTCCGGACTACATCCTGCTACTTGCAAAACCTTTTTGAGAATAAATTACGAAGAAGCAAAGCAAAATACCAACAAACTGGAAGGAAGGCTATGTAGTCAAGTTGCAAAAAAAAGGAAGATCAGCAGCAGTGTGCACATTATAGAGTGTCTGAGAAAATATTGAATAGGATCATGCAAGAGAGATTAAAAGTGTCCATAGACAGACAACTGAGAGGAAAACTAGCAGACTTTCAACAAGATAGGTCATGTGCAGATAGCTACGCTGAGAATAACAGTTCAACAAAGTCAGGAATGAAACTCACCACTTTATATATCTTCTTCTGCCTTCAGGCTTTTTGGTCATGCTAGATTTGTAGTTCCAGTCGCTAGGACGAAGTTCACAGTCCTCTCCAGATCCAGGTGGCAGCCCCACAGCTTCTGCGTCACCTCGGCTACCTCTGGCCAGCTTTGGCATTGACGGTCTCTGTGTATTGGGCAGTCCTGTAGGATGTGTTTATGGTTCTGGACTCACGTTCCACATGGGCAGTAACTTGTGTGCGATATCTTGAGCTGATGTAGGTGACCCAATCGTCTGCAGTGGCCTATTCTCAAGTGAAAGATGATGGTTTGCTGGTGTCTGTGGAGCTGGTAGATTGGGTCAGGTCTATTGCTCACTTCCATGTCTTTCTTCCATTTTGAGTTGTACTGATTGTGTATGATGGTTTTTGCTTTTCGGTAGGACACTGCATGGATATGTTGCTCTATCTTGCCACATACTTTGGACAGGGCATCAGCTCTTTCGTTCCCTGACATTTTACAATGGGAGGGTAGCCCACTCAATAGCAACTGTTGAGGTTCTTTGGATTTTTTTTTAGCCCTGATCTGATTTCCCGCAGCATTTGTTGACCTCTGGTGTTTTGTATTGCTTCTAGTAGTGATCTGTAATCTGTAAAGAATACAATCTGAGTTGGCGGGTGTTCGTCTGGTCAGGTGATCATTCTTAGTGCCTGTAGTAGCACCATAGACTCTGCCCTAAAGCTGGAAGACATCTTTTCAGTAGGGAAAACTCTATGAGTATCTTCCCATTGTTGTATCTTATAAATATGCCTCCTCTACCATTCTTAACTGTGCCTCTGCAGATCCATTCTTAACTGTGCTCTCTGCAGATCCATTATTAACTGTGCCATCTACAGATCCATTCTTAACTCTGCCCTCTGCAGATCCATCAGTGTATACGTCTCCAGTCCTTAGGGCAGTATTTTCCTTCAATCGTCATCTGAGCTAGAGTTTTTAGGTGTTTAGCCTGGCAATTTTCCTTTTTTGTTCCTGGGATCTCTGTGGTTATTAGGATGTTTTTATGGCACTTTTATATATGATTTGTGGGCTAAGAAAAAGCATTTGACAAGCTCAGATAGAGAATCTTTTGGACGTTGCTCAGGATGGTCTAGGACAGAACTTGGCATGTATTTGTTGAAGACTTGTACCCTACATGTAGCTGAAAGACTGTGATTGATCGATTGAGTTATTGAACAGCAAACCAATATTCATCTTTTACATGACACGTTTTTTACTTACTCATCCTGTAGAAACTATAAGTTGTTAAGACGGATGTGTCAGGCGGAAAGGTGCAAATATCACAGTCAAGCTGTAAACTAGTGACACAACACATTCCGTTCTCCTGACTACATCCTGCTACTTGCAGGGCTTCAGGAGATTGAGAACGAACAGAGGAAGAAGAAGAAGGAGAGACTGTAAAAGATACAAGAAAAGAACAGGGAAAAAAACTACACCCCATGGTAGAAGAGGAGCGACCAATCAAGTCTTACACCCTTTCATTCATCTTTCATCTTCTAAGACTTGTAAGGAACTCCTGTTAACAATCTTTAATGAAAGAGTGAAACATTTCTCTCTTTTGTAACTATGATTCTGAAAGGTATATTCTTCTTCAAATGCAGATATTCTCCAAAGAGTATATAAACATGCTCCTGACCGTCTACTTTTTCTTACTTGGAGTGCTGGCCTTGGCTCACATAGCTGGGTAAGCTGTTACATTAAGTCAGTCAGTGTGCTGGCCTTGGCTCACATAGCTGGGTAAGCTGTTAAATTAAGTCAGTCAGTGTGCTGGGCTTGGCTCACATAGCTGGGTAAGCTGTTACATTAAGTCAGTCAGTGTGCTGGGGCCTTGGCTCACATAGCTGGGTAAGCTGTTACATTAAGTCAGTCAGTGTGCTGGGCTTGGCTGACACAGCTGGGTAAGCTGTTACATTAAGTCAGTCAGTGTGCTGGCCTTGGCTCACATAGCTGGGTAAGCTGTTACATTAAGTCAGTCAGTGTGCTGGGGCCTTGGCTCACATAGCTGGGTAAGCTGTTACATTAAGTCAGTCAGTGTGCTGGGGCCTTGGCTCACATAGCTGGGTAAGCTGTTACATTAAGTCAGTCAGTGTGCTGGCCTTGGCTCACATAGCTGGGTAAGCTGTTACATTAAGTCAGTCCAGTCAGTGTGCTGGCCTTGGCTCACATAGCTGGGTAAGCTGTTACATTAAGTCAGTCAGTGTGCTGGGCTTGGCTCACATAGCTGGGTAAGCTGTTACATTAAGTCAGTCAGTGTGCTGGGGGCCTTGGCTCACATAGCTGGGTAAGCTGTTACATTAAGTCAGTCAGTGTGCTGGGGCCTTGGCTCACATAGCTGGGTAAGCTGTTACATTAAGTCAGTCAGTGTGCTGGCCTTGGCTCACATAGCTGGGTAAGCTGTTACATTAAGTCAGTCAGTGTGCTGGGCTTGGCTCACATAGCTGGGTAAGCTGTTACATTAAGTCAGTCAGTGTGCTGGGCTTGGCTCACATAGCTGGGTAAGCTGTTACATTAAGTCAGTCAGTTTTTGTCATTGAGAAAATAAAGTGATTGATTGAGAAATGAGGTTTTGCATGGAGTTTGGCCGAATAGAGCAAAGAATAATTAGAATGTAACCTGACAGGTATGTTGTACGGAGCAACTGAGGAGGGTTGGGGAGGATGATTTGCTACAGCTTATCCTATACAAACAATAAACCACAAGAATATCTCTGCTACTCCATGGTAGAAGAAGAGCGACTGAGAAAACTAAAGATAACAGTATTGAGATTGAGAATGTTTGTTTCATTACTTGAGTAAGTAAATGGTTGCCTCACCATTCGTTATGCTTTGCTAGAAAAGCAGTGAACCCGTAAAAAACGGATGAAACCAGCTAAATTGTCAACATTTTCAGCTAAATTTATGGATAAAGAAAAGATTTTAATTTGTTATTGTTAGTAGTCTATATAATGTAAGTTTACCAAATAAAACAAAACATGTATATTAAACTCTTTATGCGGGATCAAGATGCTGATCAGCGCATGAGCTGCAGTGGTCAGCGACTCGTAGCTGACTGCTAGCGTCAGGGCCAGCGAACCAAAGCTGCCAAGACCCTTCTACACCTTCATGCGGTGATCCTGGATAAGAGGCTGCAGCAAGGCAGACTGGCTAAGGAGAAAGGATCGAAGAGGGAATGCTAACCTGATACTAAAAAAATGCTTGATGAAGTCGATATGTTGGACTGAAAGGTGCAAATATCGCAGTCAAGCTCTAAACTACGACACAACGCAATCCGTTCTCTGGACTACATTCGGTTACTTAAGCCCTTTCAGGGTTTGGTAGTGGGAGATTGAGAATGAACGAAGCCAAGCTAAACTTTTTATGCAGTGATACTTACAAAAAGGAATATATCTGGGTCACTCAAATATAATCAGACAAAATATGGTGAACAATGACTGAGTTATGATGTGTAACCTGGAGACACTACTGATGCCCAGGACATGCAGTACATAATATATCAACACTGAAGATAACAAAATCAAGACAGGTGGAAGCCTCAAAGTTTTAAAAAATCATAATACTAAGATCAAGAATGCTCCCCATAATAATTTTACACAATAAATAATTCAACACAAAAGCATTCTTGCAAGAATATTTTAGTAAAATCTACATCTATACAAATCTCACTTGATTTAATCATCCAATAGTTGAATATCTTCATACACACTTGATGTAGAAAGTCACCTTAGAAATATCAATATACTTTGATGTACAGAAATTGATAAAGGCACTGCTTTCAGTGTGATTGTGTTTTTTTTACTTCATATGATTTATTAAATATGAAATATTGCAGAAATTAAACATTTGCGAAGCTTATAATGCACTCTGCTAGGATTAGCTGACACTTCACATAAGCAGTTGTTAAATATATCATTTGTTGTTCATTTGTTCCAAAATTTATGTTTATAAATACCATATTTACCCAAATATAAAAATCATCAATTATAAGACAACCTCTATTTGAGAACTGGAAGTTAGAGAGAAAAAAAAAACCTTTTAATTAATCTTTTATACTAGTCAATATTTAGTCACCAGGCAATAACTCTGATCTTATAATTACATAATATTTAGTCATCAGGCAATAACTCTGATCTTATAATTACATAATATTTAGTCATCAGGCAATAACTCTGATCTTATAATTACATAATATTTAGTCATCAGGCAATAACTCTGATCTTATAATTACATAATATTTAGTCATCAGGCAATAACTCCGATCTTATAATTACATACAAATTACTAGTTTTGTTTCATGGTTATTTACTATTATGTAGAATTTATGTTTCAATATTTATAGGAAGCTTTAACATCAAACCTGCCATTTTGTTAGTCCCAATTGTAATTGAATTGTAATGTTTAAGTATGTTATCTTGTCGTCTATTTTTTACTAATGGATCGAGATTATCAACTGCGGTTTAGATATTGGAACAATAATGGTAGCCATTACAGCAATGCTGCTATAAATCATACAAAAACGTCCTCTGTCTTGTAGACTACAACAGAGTGTAAAAAGCATTTTATCTTTCATTTTTAACTATAACATTTTTTTTCCAGCAGTGTTTTGTCATTGCTTTACCATCTTTTTGACAATTTTGAATTTCTAATACTGTTATTGAGCTGTAAAAGTGGCTGACATAAGATGAATTTCTTAGCACAATACATCGTAATAGCTGAAAACAACCCACATATAATATTTTACCATGAAAATATCTGCTAAAATGACAAAAATTCCAATTTAAACATATAAATGCCTTTTCTTTGTAAAATTACCATTTATACCAGTATTATCCAACATAAAAATGTTGACCTTGCACCGATATTTTAGTTCATGAGCGAATATAATACAACTGCTCAATTTTTGACCTAGTGGTTAAGTGACATGGCTCGAAACCGAAAGGTGCGCACCGGCCGTTACCACAGGGAAACAAACCCTTAGAAAATCCAGGAGGAAGTAGACCCTTACATAAAATGCATGCCGAAGTTGGATGCACTGGGCTGACATGTGCAAAATAAAAACATTGTGCAGCGCACACTGCCTTGGAGAATAGAGAAATAAGCCTGCCGAAGATGGATGTGTCGAACCGAAAGGTGCAAATATCGCAGTCAAGTTGTGAACTAGCGACACAATGTATTCCGTTGTCATGATTACATCCTACTACTTGGAAAGCCCTGTTCAGTGCTTGGTATGGGGAGATTGAGAACGAACGCAGAAGAAAATTAAAAGTAATGCGAACGTAAAAAAAATAATATTTTTTTAAACATAAATTTTCTGATGTGTAAGGCAACAGAAGAGCTGAACAGTAACATCACTACTAGTTACAACTTACAAGACAGCTCAGATATAACCCAGAAAAGTGAAATTACATGTCCTGGATACTAACTGTGACCTCACTTTGATGTATCACTTGTTTGTCTTGTGGTAGCAAAAGTTAAAAAAAACTGAGGCAGATTTTTATTGCTAATACTAATATATTGTTACCAACTAAGTTAAATATATCTTTTACTGATGTCAAAGCATTTTAAATAGAAAATGTGACAAAATGGTAATGCCATTTTTGTGTAATATAAAATTCTAAAGTTAACCATAAAATTAAATCAGCTGAAGTGTTGTTTTTTTTAATGGCACGTTTATTTGGCTGTAGATCAAAAGTAGATATTTGTCAGCTAGACTTTGGAAGCAGATCTGCAGAAAAATGTCCAACCAAAAAATGGCAACCTTGATAGAAAGTGAACGTGTCTATTTATTTTCTCACCAGGCCGTACATTAGAAGACTTCTCCCTGCACTGTTTCCTAATGAGGAGTACACATTTTCCCTGACCCAGGGTACAGCAGAGAAGAAAGAAGGTATTTCAATCAGTTTCAGAAATCCCTTCCTGAGCATCATCCTTTCACTCCCAAAAGTATGTTTTTGTTGTTAGAATGTGCTCTGTGTCTAATGTCAAATCTCTAAACAGGAATCATTGACTAGTTTACACCTTATCTGCTATCATTTATCTAGAGCTTCAGACTTTTATTTCTTTCCTGTGGACATTTCCTTTTTCCATTTCTGTAAACTGCATATCTGGAAATCTGAATATTACATTGAACATGTTTCTGACCTTTCTGGCACAGTAAATTTTTTCTAATAAGCCATAATGGATGAAGCTCATAAATAATGAATTGAATGTTGAAGCCAAAATAGAATAACAGAAAAAAATGGTGTCCTGTACACAAGTCATTGAGACACAGTTTTACAGAAGGTTGTTACAAATCTTTGGACAGCTAATGAATGACTAATGTTGGTTTACTGATGGAAGCCAAATCACAAGAACAGCTTAATACAAATGTGTTATAGAAATTGGAGTTGTAGAGTACACTATGACTACAGAAAAATGTTCTTGGAAAAAAAAAGAAAATAAGATAACGAGAGAAGATACTGGATAGTTTAGCATTATTGGAACGAAGATCAACAGTAGGGCTTAAAAACAGCACCAGAAACAGAAGGTGTTTTAGGAATAATGGTCTTTTCTGCCAGCCATCATGCTACAGGAAGAAGGAGAAAATAATTGTACTTCTTCATTATTCTCCTACTCTTACACACACAAAGCTTGGTGAACGTAGGCTTTCTTACGCTGAAGATATCTGGGGCCAAAGATGCAGCACAGTGAATGATCTGACAGCAAACCAGAGCTGGCTGCTTGCATCGGGGTCAGCGAACCAGAGCTGGCTGCTTGAATCAGGGTCAGCAAACCAGAGCTGGCTGCTTGCATCAGGGTCAACGAACCAGAGCTGGCTGCTTGCATCAGAGTCAGCGACCAGAGCTGGCTGCTTGTATCAGAGTCAGCGAACCAGAGCTGGCTGCTTGTATCAGGGTCAGTGAACCAGAGCTGGCTGCTTGCATCAGGGTCGGCGAACCAGAGCTGGCTGCTTGTATCAGGGTCAGTGAACCAGAGCTGGCTGCTTGCATCAGGGTCGGCAAACCAGAGCTGGCTGCTTGTATCAGGGTCAGTGAACCAGAGCTGGCTGCTTGCATCAGGGTCGGCAAACCAGAGCTGGCTGCTTACATCAGGGTCAGCAGACCAGAGCTGGCTGCTTGCATCAGGGTCAGCGAACCAGAGCTGGCTGCTTACAACAGGGTCAGCAGACCAGAGCTGGCTGCTTGCATCAGGGTCAGCGAACCAGAGCTGACCAAGACCCTATTCTGTCTCCAAAAGGCAGCGCTGGAAACATGCTTCTCTAGTGTAGTCTAGCTAAGAGGATAAGCTCGCAGTGGGAAGGCAAACCAAGTATCCAAAAAAGCCAGTTGAAATTACATATGTCGAGCTAAAAGGTGCAGATATCGCAGCCTTGCTGTAAACTAGGACACAACGTACTTTTCAAGATAAACACTGAAGAAGAAGAAGCTCCCATTTACAGTGCTCATCTGCTTATAAAATGAGATGTACAACTCATGTCAGTTTTCGTGCTGTGGGATCCAGATGTACAACTCATGTCAGTTTTCGTGCTGTGGGATCAAGATGTACAACTCATGTCAGTTTTCGTGCTGTGGGATCAAGATGTACAACTCATGTCAGTTTTCGTGCTGTGGGATCCAGATGTACAACTCATGTCAGTTTTCGTGCTGTGGGATCAAGATGTACAACTCATGTCAGTTTTCGTGCTGTGGGATCAAGATGTACAACTCATGTCAGTTTTCGTGCTGTGGAATCAAGATGTACAACTCATGTCAGTTTTCATGCTGTGGGATCTTCTACTTGACACTTCTGGCTCCAAAGAAAATCTCTTGCATGTGCCAATCTATTGTACAAATCCCTTGTATATGCCAATCTATTGTACAAATCTGTTGTAATTGCCAATCAATTGTAATCTATTGTATAAATCTCTTGAATTCACCATTCTATTGTACAAATCTCTTGTATGTACCAATCTATTGTACAAATCTCTTGCATGTGCCAATCTATTGTACAAATCCCTTGTATATGCCAATCTATTGTACAAATCTCTTGTAATTGCCAATCAATTGTAATCTATTGTATAAATCTCTTGAATTCACCATTCTATTGTACAAATCTCTTGTATGTACCAATCTATTGTACAAATCTCTTGTATTCACCAATTTATTGTACAAATCTCTTGTATTCACCAATCCATTGTACAAATCTCTTGTATTCACCAATCTATTGTCCAAGTCTCTTGTATTTACCAATCTATTGTACAAATCCCTTGTATTTACCAATCTATTGTACACATTTCTTGTATGTACCAATCTATTGTACAAATTATTTGTACAATTCTCTTGTATTCAACAATCTACTGTACAAATCACTTGTATGTACCAACCTATTGTACAAATCTCTTGTATTTACCAATCTATTGTACAAATCTCTTGTATTTACCAATCTATTGTACAAATCTCTTGTATTTACCAATCTATTGTACAAATCTCTTGTATTTACCAATCTATTGTACAAATCTTTTGTATGTACCAATCTATTGTACAAATCTATTGTATGTACCCATCTATTGTACACATCAACTTGTGTAGATTGTCTTTTCTTCCTCACAGACCTACTGTTTGCTTCTCAAGTTTGAATGCCTCACTTCTACCTCCTAACTCTGAAATCATCTTACTGAATGCCCATACCTTACAACTTTCAGACATTCTCAAGTATTTGTTTGACCGCAAAGACTTGGTGGGTTTGGCCGTGTGTAGTGTCATTGGCATCTGGTACTTGTTTACAAAGGTAAGGGTAACATGTATTGTATTGCTATAATCAGCATCATGTACCAGCCACTCCAGATGGTGGAGTATAGGTCCAACACTAGCCACTCCAGATGGTGGAGTATAGGTCCAACACTAGCCACTCCAGATGGTGGAGTATAGGTTCAATACTAGCCACTCCAGATGGTGGAGTATAGGTTCAATACTAGCCACTCCAGATGGTGGAGTATAGGTCCAACACCAGCCACTCCAGATGGTGGAGTATAGGTCCAACACTAGCCACTCCAGATGGTGGAGTATAGGTCCAACACATCATTTGGTTTACCCTAGCTAGCTTTTAGGGAATCCTGGTTCCCTATCTGTAGTTCAGTTTCATTAGCGATGGTTTTTGCATGATTAAGTTTGTCAGCACCATGCACAACCGTCTATAGTTGCCTGTCTCAATTTTCTTGGAAGGAAAAGTTGGTCTTGGAATAAGTATGCGTTTGTTGTTACCGTTCTCAGTCCAGTGTGGCAGGGTTCAGTGGCGTTCAAAACAGAAGGTAACAGATACATACATCGAACAGCTGTCACTGACCGCCAGGATTTCTGCTCCTTTTATATCTCTATTCCCAATTCCGATTGCCTGTCAGCACTTCAATTCTTCCTTGGTAGTAGGATCAACCCCACTATTACTATGTCTGCTGTCCTCCGCTTGATGGAGCTTGTTCGTACCCTCAACTTCTTTTAATTTGACGGTCAGTAGCTATGGACACTAAGATGACGGTCAGTAGCTATGGACACTAAGATGACGGTCAGTAGCTATGGACACTAAGATGACGGTCAGTAGCTATGGACACTAAGATGACGGTCAGTAGCTATGGACACTAAGATGACGGTCAGTAGCTATGGACACTAAGATGACGGTCAGTAGCTATGGACACTAAGATGGGTCCCAGCTACGCTTGTCTCTTCATGGGCCGTTTGGAACATCTTGTTTGGTCTCGTTATCATGGCTCCCTTCTCTTAATCTGTTACAGATACATCAATGATTGTATTGGTGTAACCAACAAGTCTGAGGCTGACCTCTCTAACTTCTCATTGACTTTCTTAATTACTTCCATCCATCAGTACACTTCACTTCTAGTATCTCTATTTCGTCGGTCAACTTCCTTAACCTTGCTGTCTCTATACACCCTTCTGGCGTCTACACCACCGCCTACTATAAACCTATTGACACTTTACATTTCTTCTCACTCTCCATCTTAATGTGACTCACTCCTGTTTTCTCAGCATCTGCACCATTATTGCATATGCCAGGAAGAAGACAATTTTTGCCATAAGACCCACAAGCTGCTTGACTTTTTCCTTAAGCGTCTCTTTCCTGAAGCTATTCTTACCTCTGCCCTTCAACATGTTATCCCTCTTTCTCGTACAGAGGCCCTCACCCCTTCCCGCTATCCTTCATCTGACCATGTTTAAACTGGTTCTTACTTGTCATCCACACATACCTCCTCTGTCTGTGAGATCTTATTCCGCCATTTCCCTATCCTTCATGCAAATCCTTCCACACCGGTGGTTTACAGACGTGATAGGAACTTGTTGGTTAGAAGTTGATTCAAAGCTCATCTAATGGACCATCACGACACTATACTTTGGAAAAACAAGCATAGTTGCATAACTTGTCTCTATGTTATCCAGGCACAATATGTGTCCTTCCTGATGAATGCAACCGTTGCAACAGGAAATACATCAGTGAAACTGGCCTTAAACTTCGTGCCGCTTCCTTCAACACCTCTGTGACATTTCCCAAAAAATGTCTCCTGTCGCTATCCACTTTAATAGCCCTGGACTATATGCACATCAGAGCTACTAGTATCTTCTCCTGCTCCTCTCTCTGATGAACTTGAGAATCATTTGGTTTTTTTATTGGTTTCCTCAAACCTCGAGTTTGAATACATTTCATACATTTACAGAGGGACCACAGTGGTTAGAGCACTGACTTCCCAGCCAAGTGATCGGGGTTCAATCCCGTTAGTGCAGGATTTTTCCGATTGCAAACCGGCTCCTTCAGTCGATCCAGCCACACAAATTTGGTGCCAGGAAAAATCTGGGAAGTAAAGTTGGCCGGCGTGATATTGACCACATCACCCAATATGTGCCGTACTTATACGACACGTATGTCTCGTAATATTTGTTGGTTTTGTTTGTTTTTTTGTCGTGATTTGTTCATATTTCATCTGTTTTTGTATGTGTGCAATCATATTGACTATTGTCTTGTTTAGTCCACACTGTTTTATAACTGGCACTTTCCTGACACATCTAGTTAATTGCGGTTAGCTGAAATCGCTCAGGTTACATCTTTTTTTTTTTGGTGTGATTTGTTTTCATTCTTTTTTGTGACTGACGAAGGCCATAACATAAGAATAATTTTTGTGTGGCTACTGAGCCATTATCTATATGTGTTTTGATCTAATTTGACCTTCATTACCGCGATAGCTTGGATCTATTTAATTCTCCTTGGTCTATTCTAATAACTTCTTGTTTTATTTCCAGCACTGGATAGCCAACAACCTTTTTGGTATTGCTTTTGCTGTGAATGGTGTGGAGTTGCTGTCCTTGAACAGGGTTAGCACCGGCTGCATCCTATTGGGTGGTCTCTTCATCTATGACATATTCTGGGTAAGGATCAGCGGAACAAATCAGATGTGTCTTTGCAATTGTCTTTCATCAGTACTTCACTTTATTAGTGCGGTGAAACTTATATCAAAGAAGAATAATGGCGTATGGAGAAGACAGAAACATATTAATAGAACGTACACATTCTCGTCTCGCTGATCCATTCAATAAGTCATGATATGTATGTCATGAGGAGATGAAATATTCTTTCTTGTGACCATTGTTATTTTCAATCCATGCATTTTTTGTGTTTCTTTTACACATCAGTCCATATTTTCCTCTTGCTTTGGTGTTACAGGTTCATGTGGTGGGAAGGTTTGTGTATTAAAACCATTTAACGCTCTTCCTGTCTATACATATTGTACATGTAATATCTCCCTCATTCTGTCTGATTTCTTCATTTTTCAATTGTCTTCTCTAAATAAAAAAAATAACCACTTTCCATTTTCATTTCATTCCTAGTCACAAAGCCTAGATCAGTGTTCTTCAACCTAATCGCTAGCGCCCACTAGTGGGCGATTTTAGCTTTCTGGTGGGCCGTAGCAGACACAACCGGAGGAAACTATCACAGAATACCAGCAAACTAACAAAAGGGAAAATTCTGAGAACCTGTGTTTTTCCCAGGGCAGCATTACGGCTGTGAAAAGGCCAGTTACCCAAACCTCAAGTCTAAATGTTAAAGAAGGATTCTCAGAATACAGTACATAAAAAAACAGAAGAATGCAGACATTAGTGGGCGATTTTAGCTTTCTGGTGGGCAGTAGCAGACACAACTGGAGGAAACTAGCACAGATGTCAAGGAAGGCTTAGACTGGAACAGGCTGGAGACTTGGCAAGAGAGGCAGAGACAGACCAAGAAGGTGATGGCACCAAGATGTCAAGGAAGGCTTAGACTGGAACAGGCTGGAGACTTGGCAAGAGAGGCAGAGACAGACCAAGAAGGTGATGGCACCAAGATGTCAAAAAATGCTTGGGCTTGACTCTGGAGCAAGAGATCGAGTTTCTTTCAGATGGGCTGTGATTGTAGTTACGTTCTTCAAAGGACATGCTACATGATTAAATACTTCTAAAATATACACTCAGGGGATGATTGTGGAGTTTTCTTCCATTTAGATTTTATTGGGCGGTAAGGACAATTTGCCCTCATGAAATTTATAAAAGTGGGCGGTAAGGACAATTTGCCCTCATGAAAGTTATAAAAGTGGGCGGTAAGGACAATTTACCCTCATGAAATTTATAAAAGTGGGCGGTAAGGACAATTTGCCCTCATGAAAGTTATAAAAGTGGGCGGTAAGGACAATTTACCCTCATGAAATTTATAAAAGTGGGCGGTAAGGACAATTTGCCCTCATAAAAGTTAAAAAAGTGGGTGGCTAGGACAATTTGCCCTCATGAAAGTTATAAAAGTGGGCGGTAAGGACAATTTGCCCTCATGAAAGTTATAAAAGTGGGCGGTAAGGACAATTTACCCTCATGAAATTTATAAAAGTGGGCGGTAAGGACAATTTGCCCTCATAAAAGTTATAAAAGTGGGTGGCTAGGACAATTTGTCCTCATGAAAGTTATAAAAGTGGGTGACTAGGACAATTTGCCCTCATGAAAGTTATAAAAGTGGGTGACTAGGACAATTTGCCCTCATGAAAGTTATAAAAGTGGGTGACTAGGACAATTTGCCCTCATGAAAGTTATAAAAGTGGGTGACTAGGACAATTTGCCCTCATGAAAGTTATAAAAGTGGGTGACTAGGACAATTTGCCCTCATGAAAGTTATAAAAGTGGGTGACTAGGACAATTTGCCCTCATGAAAGTTATAAAAGTGGGCGGTAAGGACAATTTACCCTCATGAAATTTATAAAAGTGGGCGGTAAGGACAATTTGCCCTCATGAAAGTTATAAAAGTGGGCGGTAAGGACAATTTACCCTCATGAAATTTATAAAAGTGGGCGGTAAGGACAATTTGCCCTCATAAAAGTTATAAAAGTGGGTGGCTAGGACAATTTGCCCTCATGAAAGTTATAAAAGTGGGCGGTAAGGACAATTTGCCCTCATGAAAGTTATAAAAGTGGGCGGTAAGGACAATTTACCCTCATGAAATTTATAAAAGTGGGCGGTAAGGACAATTTGCCCTCATAAAAGTTAAAAAAGTGGGTGGCTAGGACAATTTGCCCTCATGAAAGTTATAAAAGTGGGCGGTAAGGACAATTTGCCCTCATGAAAGTTATAAAAGTGGGCGGTAAGGACAATTTACCCTCATGAAATTTATAAAAGTGGGCGGTAAGGACAATTTGCCCTCATAAAAGTTATAAAAGTGGGTGGCTAGGACAATTTGTCCTCATGAAAGTTATAAAAGTGGGTGACTAGGACAATTTGCCCTCATGAAAGTTATAAAAGTGGGTGACTAGGACAATTTGCCCTCATGAAAGTTATAAAAGTGGGTGACTAGGACAATTTGCCCTCATGAAAGTTATAAAAGTGGGTGACTAGGACAATTTGCCCTCATGAAAGTTATAAAAGTGGGTGACTAGGACAATTTGCCCTCATGAAAGTTATAAAAGTGGGCGCCAGGTATAAAAATGAGCACTGCTCTAGGGGATAGGGCCATGAAATTATGGGATATTGCAGACTACCTGAAGTTATCTCCAACTTCTATAAGGAAAGTCAGATATTTTGTTTTCCTGAATTACTCTGGCCTTGTCCATTGTTAGCCAGTATCAGATGTTATCATTTGGGCAAATCACTTTTATAAACAACATAGTTTTCATGGTATGATTATGATGTATTATCCTTCATTCATCTCATTTCCAATAGACTCTTCTGAAAGACAATTAAGTCTTGTGGGTCCATAATTTAGCTTCCTTTATCATCCATGTTGATATTAATACTGATAAAAATCATAATGACATCATTGTTTCCTGGACTTCCTGTTACAGGTTTTCGGCACAAATGTGATGGTAACTGTCGCCAAATCTTTTGAAGCACCAATCAAATGTAAGTGTTTTTGTGAGTTACTTTTCTTCTTCTTCTGTGTTCGTTCTCAATCTCCCGCTACCAAGGACTTTGCAAGTTGTCAGGAGAAGGGAATGCGTTGTGTCGCTAGTTTACAGCTTGACTGCAATATTTGCACCTCTCGGTATGACACATCTGTCTTCAGCACGATGTGAGTTACTATCTGCACATGCAAATCATCTACTGCGATTTGTCAAACTGGAAGCTTGAGCATGGGACACTCACATTATTACATTCCACCAACCATTCTTTCCTTATTTTTGTCATCTTTGAATGATCAGTTGTGGATATAAAGTGACAGACTACCACTGGGTCATTATCACTCTGGGAAGAGAATGCAGGAACTGGCACGATGGAAAAGCGGGCCTCAAAATGTAACTTACTAATAAGTGAAAATGTCAAGCATTCTGATGCTGTCATATATACAGATGGATCTGTGCTACATGATAAGAAAGCTGGTTGGGGCTAGAGTGAGAAGCAGGGTCCTTGGTGAGGGGAGCGATGCATACTTTACAACAACGTCTAGTTTGAGGATATAGATTGAGACTCTGAGGGGAGCGGTGCATACTTTACAACAATGTCTAGTTTGAGGATATAGATTGAGACTCTGAGGGGAGCGGTGCATACTTTACAACAACGTCTAGTTTGAGGATATAGATTGAGACTCTGAGGGGAGCGATGCATACTTTACAACAACGTCTAGTTTGAGGATGGAGATTGAGACTCTGAGGGGGCTATCTGGTACCCCTTTAATGAGGGTTGTAATGATCTCTGGCTCTGGGGACGACGTGGTTAAGTGGCACGGCTCACACTCCGAAAGTGCTAGGTGGGATCCCCATCAGAGCACCGGCCGTTACCCCGGGGAAGCATGCGGGTGGAAGCAGACCCTTACATAAAATGCATGCTAAAGTCGGATCCACTGGGCTGACAGGTGCAAAATAAAAACCACAGTCCAACGCACACTGTCTTGGGAATAGAGAAATAAGACAAACACACAAAAAAAACTCTGGCTCCCAATCCTTGTTTTGGAAGTTGCAAAAGGGCTGGCTGTGGCATGAGGGGATGGTGGACTTAAAGACTTCCGAGTATTTGTGTGGATCTACTGGCCGTGCTGAGGTTTGCGGGAAGGAAAGAGCTAGCCTCAGTGACACTAGCAGTGAGAACTTCGGCAATGGATAGACTATCATTCACTCTCAGATATCAGAAAGCTGCATCTGTACCCTCCGGTCCTCATGTTTCTTTTTCATTCACTCTCAGAAAGTTGCATCTGTACCCTCCAGTCCTCATGTTTCTTCATCATTCACTCTCAGCTGTACCCTCCGGTCCTCATGTTTCTTCATCATTCACTCTCAGATAGCTGCATCTGTGCCCTCATAAACCTCTTGGTCCTTTTCGTGCTCATTGCTGTCTCATCAGCCAGCAGCCCTGAAGAACATGTTCTGTTGAGGTTTTGGTGAGTAGTTTCCATCTCCTGGCTCCCCAGGCTGGAGTAGGGTGACCACCAGTAGCGCTGGTTGAGCCCCTCAATGCTGGGAGTCGATCATTCCATCTGCCTGGTGGGACTTCTTTGATGGAGCGCTACATCTGTAGTAAATATGTTGAATTGTTGATGTAAACACAAATGACGTTGTGCCCACATCTTACAGTCTAACTGTAAGACAAGAGGTGGTTTGTAGTCAAGAGACTTCCTTCTCTTAAATGAGCTGCCTCATCTCATCTTCCCAAAACATGTATCTGGTTTTAGGACACCAGAAGCTCGCCTGTCACCACTTGCCATGTTAATATAAGCAATCGTGTTACGCGAAGGCCAGGAGTTGGATATTGCTATATGAGATGTACTTTGTGGGAGCATTTGAATGCAGTTGGAGAGCTTGTCGTCCACTCTACTTCTGCCTATGACAACATTTACAACTTATTCTAGTACCATATATGTGGTATTGCTTCTAGAGCTCTCTTTCAAACCCAAAGTCCAACTCTATACTCCACTCACTCACTTATGTTCTTAGTGAATGGAGCGGTGTGCAGGTCATGAGCTGAAGAAGACTTCTACCTCATGGAAACAGGCCACACTGTTAGCGAGTAGAGAAGACTTCTACCTCATGGAAACAGGCTACACTGTCAGCGAGCGGAGAAGACTTCTACCTCATGGAAACAGGCTACACTGTCAGCGAGCGGAGAAGACTTCTACCTGATGGAAACAGGCCACACTGTCAGCAAGCGGAGAAGACTTCTACCTCATGGAAACAGGCTACACTGTCAGCAAGTAGAGAAGACTTCTACCTCATGGAAACAGGCCACACTGTCAGCAAGTGGAGAAGACTTCTACCTGATGGAAACAGGCCACACTGTCAGCAAGCGGAGAAGACTTCTACCTGATGGAAACAGGCCACACTGTCAGCAAGCGGAGAAGACTTCTACCTGATGGAAACAGGCTACACTGTCAGCGAGTAGAGAAGACTTCTACCTCATGGAAACATGCCACACTGTCAGCGAGTAGAGAAGACTTCTACCTCATGGAAACAGGCCACACTGTCAGCGAGTAGAGAAGACTTCTACCTCATGGAAACAGGCCACACTGTCAGTTGTCTATCACAATATTCTTTCAGTGGGGCAGGGGTTGTATTCAAGTCTTCTACCCTGGAAGGGTTGGGGAGAGCAGACTAATGCCTGGTTCGGCAAAACATACTGATAGGAAAGTGTTATTCAGAATCAGATCAAATATACTGCCCAAGACCACCTCACTTTCAATACAGTTCTACCTGGATTTCAGTCTCACTATCAAGGTGGGGATCATTGTGATCCCCGCTGTAGGGTGCATCACGCAGATGGAGCCAAGGTTAGCACAACCGTCTCGTGGACCCCGGTCCACCTTCATCAGCATGTTTGGGATGTGAGGAAGGTTACTGCCACCTAACGCCCTTTTCGGGGCACACAAAAGTAAAGTTACTTATCGTGGACATTCCATAACAACAACCTTAGAGGGGTCAGACTAACCATGCTGACCCTAGCGGGATCAGACCAACCACGCTGACCCTAGCGGGATCAGACCAACCACGCTGACCCTAGAGGGGTAATACCAACCACACTGTCAGTTGTCTATCACGATATTCTCTCTGTGTGGTAGTGGTTGTATTCTGATACACACACGTGTTGTTGTTGTTGTTGTTCATCCATCACGAGTGATCAGGACCTTTTCTTTTTTCACCTAGCCAGTCCTTCCAGTCGAGAATTCTGTAATTCCGGGTTGTGAATGGGTACGGAGATGGCTGACTAGTCTGATTTGGGATCTGCATACTCGCAGGCAGTAACAGCATGGAAAGTTTGCTTCGCAAGATGGTGATCATGATTGTCAGCAAATCCATGTATCTCATCTGCTATATTGCTCAGCCAGGTGTCCCGCAACTGACGCAGCTTTTTGACTAGTTTAGCTTGTCAGCGGACTTGTTCTCCACTTTGCTGCTCGCCCGTTGTCACAGGGCTCGACTGTGTTAGTGCTGGATACATGAAAAGAGAATGACTTGCGCGATAAATTTGATTTAAGTGAGGAAGGGTTGCGCAGTTCGTCCACCTCACTCTCTCGCCCGAGTCCAACTTTAACCAGTGACAAGACAAGTCAGGACGACTGGATATGGACTCGGGTGCAGTGGATGACCACGGCTGCTCAAGTGCCTCTCCGTGATCTGCGCAGTCCACACTGCTCAGCACATTTGCTGTCGTGGTAGCCTGATGATGAATTTCCTGCTTAGCTGGCTAGGCTTGAGCAGGGCAGGGCAAATCTTAAAAAGCTTTCCCTGTTTTTGGCTTCCTACTTTTTCTTTTACCACCTCTCCTGCCCCTTGTCTTTCCATACATTTGTTTTGGTCTCTCACTGACAAGGACTCCAAGGTAGGCAAGACGTCTTGTCACCTCTAGTGGTAATGAGTGACCCCTACATACCTCCGATCTAAGTGTCAACAAGGTACCTTGAGAGTACGTGTGCATTTTCGCGGCATGGCCCAGCGATTTTATGCTCACGCATTGTCGGGAAAAAGGGACAATAGGCTTAGAGTTCGACCACAACTAGAATACGGCACATTATCAAATAGGTGTATCTTATTTCACATATACCAATTGTAGTACGGTCCTCATGTGGTGTTCCGTCGATAAAACACTTCTTTAATTCATTCAAGTTTTGGAAGAAGATGAATTATCACAGAATATCCTAAGCTGACGTGTCAGTGGCCAGTCACGCCGCTCACACACATACAGCCTCCCTGAAAGCACTCTGGCACAAGAAGTGCTTTAAAGTCAGAATTTGGAATCAGATATTTTTGCATATGTGGACAGTGGAGCTGTCTTCAACCAACTTGCTATCACACACAACAACAATAAAACTGATTATGTTGGTTTTCTGTTTGAATATTTCAGTCGTGTTCCCACAAGATCTCTTGGAAAATGGCCTGGCAGCAAATAACTATTCTATGTTAGGTCTAGGAGATGTAGTCATCCCAGGAATATTCATTGCATTACTGTTGCGTTTTGACTTGAGGTATCGTATTGTTTCTACAATATTTTACTGTTGCTTTGAAATGTTTTTTAGAATGTATTTAAAGGTGTATATACTTTTGTTTCTGAACTAGCACTTTTGTAGTTGATGACAAGTTTCCTCAACATCAAAGGTTAGAAATGTATTGTGGCTCTCCTGCCCTTCCACTTGTTGAGTTATAAGCTTTATACCAACCATCATTCGATCTTCCCTCTCCCATCCAACCAACTCTCCCACCCACCCAATCATCCAACAAACTCTGCCACCCACCCAACCATCTAATAAATTCTCCCACCCATCCAGCCAACCAACTCACCCAGCCATCCAACCAACTCTAAACCATCCAACCAACTCTCCTACCCACTCAGCCATCCAACCAACTCTAGGCCATCCAACCAACTCTAGGCCATCCAACCAACTCTAGGCCATCCAACCAACTCTAAGCCATCCAACCAACTCTCCCAGCCATCCAACCAACTCTCCCAGCCATCCAACCAACCAACTCACCCAGCCATCCAACCAACTCTCCCACCCAGCCATCCAACCAACTCACCCAACCATCCAACCAACTCACCCAACCATCCAACCAACTCTCCCACCCAGCCATCCAACCAACTCACCCAACCATCCAACCAACTCACCCAGCCATTCAACCAACTCTCCCACCCAGCCATCCAACCAACTCTCCCACCCAGCCATCCAACCAACTCACCCAGCCATCCAACCAACTCTCCCACCCAGCCATCCAACCAACTCACCCAGCCATCCAACCAACTCTCCCACCCAGCCATCCAACCAACTCTCCCACCCACGCAGCCATCCAACCAACTCACCCAGCCATCCAACCAACTCACCCAACCATCCAACCAACTCACCCACCCAACCATCCAACCAACTCACCCACCCAGCCATCCAACCAACTCACCCAACCATCCAACCAACTCACCCAACCATCCAACCAACTCACCCAACCATCCAACCGACTCTCCCACCCAACCATCCAACCAACTCACCCAACCATCCAACCAACTCACCCAGCCATCCAACCAACTCTCTCACCCAACCATCCAACCAACTCTCCCACCCAACCATCCAACCAACTCTCTCACCCAACCATCCAACCAACTCTCTCACCCAACCAACTCTCCCACCCAACCATCCAACCAACTCTCCCACCCAACCATCCAACCAACTCTCCCACCCAACCATCCAACTAACTCACCCAGCCATCCAACCAACTCTCCCACCCAACCATCCAACCAACTCTCCCACCCAGCCATCCAACCAACTCTCCCACCCAGCCATCCAACTAACTCACCCACCCAGCCATCCAACTAACTCACCCACCCAACCATCCAACCAACTCACCCAGCCATCCAACCAACTCTCCCACCCACCCAGCCATCCAACCAACTTTCCCATCCAACCAACTCACCCAGCCATCCAACCAACTCTCCCACCCACCCATCCAACCCACCCACCCAGCCATACAACCAACTCACCCAGCCATCCAACTAACTCTCCCAGCCATCCAACTAACTCTCCCAGCCGTCCAACTAACTCTCCCATCCACCCAACCATCCAACCAACTCACCCAGCCATCCAACCAACCATCCAACCCACCCACCCACCCAGCCATCCAACCAACTCTCCCAGCCATCTAACCAACTCTCCCAGCCATCCAACCAACTCACCCAGCCATCCAACCAACTCTCCCAGCCATCCAACCAACTCTCCCACCCACCCACTGGGGCCCATGTGCCTCCCCACAACAAACCTGCACATCTTGAGCAGTGTTCCACAAAGGAATCGTAATGCTGGCTCACTCTGGAACAGTTACTCAATCCTCAAGCGTTGGCCAGACAATTCTGGTACACAAAGATTACACTTGTTCCAGGATGCCCAGCATGGAGGTCGTTCAGGATCTTGGTTAATGTCTAATGTCTGACCCTGCAACTCGTGCAACAAAAGCATCGTGACTTTCTTTGCTTCCACCAATATATACTGTATATTATGCATTTATAATATGTTAAAGATAGGTTACCATCTCTGGAATACTTTTCTGCTTACAAATAAACCTACATACAAAACACTTTCTGGCAGTTGAGCACATTTAATAACTGTTTGCTGAAAGAGAATCCATAATTGTTAAAATAATGGGATGTATTATCTCCAGTATATTTCTGGCCTTAACAAAAACTAAAGGTACCATACGTACGCCACAAACAACTATTTATTCTTTAGCGTTCATCCTGAAAAGGACACAATGTCATAGTTTGCAGCGAGGATACGATATCTGCACCTTTTGGCCCAACACATTCGATTTCAGCTGGTTCATTTTTGTGCCAGGTTTGCCTTTCCACTGCGACCCCTATCCCTTGGTCAGACTATGCTAGTGCAGCCTGTTTCTAGGGCTACCACCTGAAGGCAGAGTAGGGCCTTGGTTAGCTATGGAATGCTGACCCTGGCTACTCATTCACTGCTGCATCTTGGCCCAAACAACTATTTGAAAGTGACCCCTTTCTCTGAGGAGACCTTCCAGGTTGGGGAAGATCTACATACCAAGGGTCACCCTTAAACCACTTAAATGCTTCAGATAGATGAGCCTGGCAATGCAGCTTATCCAGGAGACGAAAAACTCTACAGCCGTGCAGGTGAGAAAATTGTGCATCAAAGGCTACCTAAGGAAAAATCAAACAACCCAGGTAGATAAGATTCACTAGCTTATAAACAAGACCTGCTCCTCAAGGTAGATGACAAGCAACCAAATTGATGTCCATGATCTGACTTGACTATTTGATGTTTCAGCCTCCAGAGAAAGAGCAAAGTGTACTTTTACACCGGGTTTGTGGCCTACTGCCTGGGCTTGCTACTCACAATGGTTATTTTGCATTGTTTCAAACATGCACAAGTAAGATCTTATCTGTGGTATGCTAGTAGCTTGTCTGTATGTTCGTTGTGACAAGTATGGGCTCTAGATTTCAAGTCTCATTGTTTATGGGCTAGAGAGATCAGGACTCATTGTGTGAGTCTAACAAATGACGAGCATGGGCTAGAGAGATCAGGTCTCATTGTGTGAGTCTAACATGTGATGAGTATGGGCTCTAGAGTTCAAGTCTCATTGTTTATGGGCTAGAGAGATCAGGACTCATTGTGTGAGTCTAACATGTGATGAGTATGGGCTAGAGAGATCAGGACTCATTGTGTGAGTCTAACATGTGACGAGTATGGGCTAGAGAGATCAGGTCTCATTGTGTGAGTCTAACATGTGATGAGTATGGGCTCTAGAGTTCAAGTCTCATTGTTTATGGGCTAGAGAGATCAGGACTCATTGTGTGAGTCTAACATGTGACGAGTATGGGCTAGAGAGATCAGGACTCATTGTATGAGTCTAACATGTGACGAGTATGGGCTAGAGAGATCAGGACTCATTGTGTGAGTCTAACATGTGACGAGCATGGGCTAGAGAGATCAGGACTCATTGTGTGAGTCTAACATGTGACGAGTATGGGCTAGCGAGATCAGGTCTCATTGTGTGAGTCTAACATGTGACGAGCATGGGCTAGAGAGATCAGGACTCATTGTGTGAGTCTAACATGTGACGAGTATGGGCTAGAGAGATCAGGTCTCATTGTGTGAGTCTAACGAGAGATCAGGACTCATTATGTGAGTCTAACATGTGACGAGTATGGGCTAGAGAGATCAGGTCTCATTGTGTGAGTCTAACATGTGACGAGCATGGGCTAGAGAGATCAGGTCTCATTGTGTGAGTCTAACATGTGACGAGCATGGGCTAGAGAGATCAGGACTCATTGTGTGAGTCTAACATCTGACGAGTATGGGCTAGAGAGATCAGGACTCATTGTGTGAGTCTAACATGTGACGAGTATGGGCTCTAGAGTTCAAGTCTCATTGTTTATGGGCTAGAGAGATCAGGACTCATTGTGTGAGTCTAACATGTGACGAGCATGGGCTAGAGAGATCAGGACTCATTGTGTGAGTCTAACATGTGACGAGCATGGGCTAGAGAGATCAGGACTCATTGTGTGAGTCTAACATGTGACGAGCATGGGCTAGAGAGATCAGGACTCATTGTGTGAGTCTAACATGTGACGAGCATGGGCTAGAGAGATCAGGACTCATTGTGTGAGTCTAACATGTGACGAGCATGGGCTAGAGAGATCAGGACTCATTGTGTGAGTCTAACATGTGACGAGCATGGGCTAGAGAGATCAGGACTCATTGTGTGAGTCTAACATGTGACGAGCATGGGCTAGAGAGATCAGGACTCATTGTGTGAGTCTAACATGTGACGAGCATGGGCTAGAGAGATCAGGACTCATTGTGTGAGTCTAACATGTGACGAGCATGGGCTAGAGAGATCAGGACTCATTGTGTGAGTCTAACATGTGACGAGCATGGGCTAGAGAGATCAGGACTCATTGTGTGAGTCTAACATGTGACGAGCATGGGCTAGAGAGATCAGGACTCATTGTGTGAGTCTAACATGTGACGAGCATGGGCTAGAGAGATCAGGACTCATTGTGTGAGTCTAACATGTGACGAGCATGGGCTAGAGAGATCAGGACTCATTGTGTGAGTCTAACATGTGATGAGTATGGGCTGTTTCCGGTTGTTCAAGATGGTGGTTGGTTTGAATTGACAGAACAGAGATTTATAACGTTTCAGATAAGTATTAGTGTTGAAAATTAATTTGTGTAATAATAACATAGTTGTGATTGTAGTTTATTGTAGCATACGTATTTTCAAATATAGTGGCCTTGTTATAACAGATAGTTAGTGACTTGACAGAATTAAATAGCGTAGAACAGTGAGCGGTAGTAACACTCAGATAACACTAGGCCTAGTCGTTTTGATACTTTGTAGAAAGTTAAATACCAGCGACATTTGTTTGTTCCTTTTTTGGCGTTGCTTTAAGAAGTATACATTTTATTAGGTATTAATATAACTTATTGGCTAACGGAAATAAATAGCAAAATTAGTATGGCCACTAAGACGAGACGAACTGCTGCGAGGAAAGGCCAAGTCAGATTATGTGATTTGTGTGGCGAAAATGTTAGTATTACTACAACGTTGGAAGATGAAGGAACCGTTTTATGTAGGATATGTAGAGTTGAAGAGAGGCAGGCACAAATGGAGTGCAATATAAGGGAAAATGAGAAGAGATTAGAGGAGATAGAAAAGAGGCAGATGGAAATACAAGGGAAACAAGTGAAAATGGAGGAAATTTTAAAGAAGCTGCAGTCAAGGTGTAGTCAAGGAAGTAAGGGAGATTTGAGTGAGGAAACAGCTCACAGGGCAGAGAGCTTTGGAGAGAAGTATGCACATATAGGTGAGGGGTCAGTTTTGGTAGTAGGAGATTCAATGGTGAGAGAGGTTGGCAGACATTTGTCTAAACAACACAACATGTTTGAAAGAATGGATATTGGGGGAGCAAAAATAGAGGACATAGAGGGGAGAATAAAGAGGTTAGATGACAAAGGAAACAGTCATGTGGTAGTATTGGCAGGTACAAATAATGTAAAGAGAGATGGTACAGAAATAATTATGGATAAATATAAAAGTCTTATGAGAACACTTAAGGAAAAAAAGTTTAGAAAGGTCACAATGATGGGCATTTTAGACAGAGCAGATGGGTCAGACTATCTAGATAGCAAAATAATAGGTATCAACCTTAGGCTACAGGTGATGTGTGCGGACATGGGAATGGAATTTATTGATGTTAAAGTAGACAAAAGTAAAATGTTAGATAGGGGAGGTTTACATCTAAATGAGATAGGACAGCATGTTGTAGCAAAGTATATGTTCTATCATTGTGTTAGAAATTTAAACTAGTTAGGCCTATGAAGTATGAGACTAAAGATAGGCCTACAATAGGGTGCTATAGAGGATGTAGTCAAAGGGGTAATTTGGTGTCAGGGAAGTGTGAAATACATAGTAGAAAAGCAAACACTAAAATGATAAAGCAGAAGCAAAAAGAGGAAAACCAACAACATTACAAACTAAAATGTTTTTATGCAAATGTGAGAAGCATAGTAAATAAAAGAGAAGAATTGGAACTGTATGTAGAAGAAGAAAAACCAGATATAATAGGGTTAACAGAATCATGGACATATGAGGAGATTGCAGATAGTGAACTTGAAATTGAGGGATATACAATGTTAAGGAAAGATAGGATAATTGGAGACAAGACTAAGGGAGGTGGCGTTTTATTATACTGTATAAATTCTGTTAATATAACGATCAAAGATTATTTATCATGTGGTAACAAAAATGAAAGTGTATGGGGAGAAATAGAAAGTGGGGGTGAAAAAACAGTGATTGGAGTGTGCTATAGATGTCCATCAAGTCAAAAAGAGGAAGATGAGGAGCTGATTAGTAGCATAGCAAAGGCAAGTAAAGGGAAATTATTATTAATGGGAGATTTCAACTATCCAGAAATAAAATGGGATATGGCAGAAGCACTTGTAGAGTCAAAACCTTTTGTTACGTGCATAACTGACAATTTTTTAATTCAACATGTAGAAGCAGCCACCAGAGGCAAAAACATACTCGACCTAGTTTTTACCACAGAGGAAAATATGATTGAAAACGTTACCGTTGGGGAACTGTTTGGCTCAAGTGACCATCAAATCATCCGTTGGGATCTTATTGCAGGGAAAGAAGTAAACATAAACACGCGAACATACGACTACTCTAAGACAGATGTTAAGAGGATGAAAGAGGCAGCGAACCACATAATCTGGAAAGATATTATTGTAGGAACAGATGTTGAACAGGAGTGGGAAAGTTTTAAAACAGTTCTAGAAACGCTAAAAGAGGAATGTGTTCCATGTAGGGAGGTAAACCCCAAGCGTAAAAAGTGGATAACTAGATTTGTAGTGAAATGTAGAAGAGCAAAAAATAAAGCATGGAAAAAATATATAGAGGCAGGTAAATCAAAAGAAACATATGTAAAATATTTGGACAAGCAGAACATATCTCAGAAAGCGAATAAAACAGCAAAAATAGACTTTGAAAAAAAACTTGCTCAGAGGATCAAGACTGACAGTAAAAGCTTCTTCTCTTATATTAGGAATAAACAAAGAACGAAAGACAAAGTAGGCCCTCTCATAGACAGTACAGGGAAAATAATAAGTGAGAATAGGGAGGCTGCTAATCTGCTTAATCAGTACTTTGGCACAGTCTTCACAAAGGAGGACTGCTCCGGGATCCCAGAGCCTATAGGTATTTTTCAAAGAGACATGGATACAGCGGGATTAAGATCAATCTGTATTACAGAGGAAATGGTTTTTAAAAAATTGGAGGGGTTGAAAGTGAATAAATGTCCAGGTCAAGATGGTATTCACCCAAAATTGCTGTATGAAATTGGAAACCAACTAGCAAAACCATTGGCTATATTATGTTCTCAATCACTTACAAAAGGGATTGTTCCACGGGATTGGAAAGATGCAGGAGTGATCCCCTTATTCAAAAAAGGCAAAAAATCAGATCCGGCAAATTATAGACCGGTGAGTTTAACGAGCATAGTCTGTAAATTGTTAGAGTCAATAATCAAAGAAAACATTGTAATGCATTTAGACAAATTTAATCTAATTAGAAATAGTCAGCATGGGTTTACTAGAGGGAGATCATGCTTAACAAATCTATTAGAATTCATGGAGGAGGTTACTAAAATCATAGATAAAGGGGAGCCAGTGGATGTTATTTATCTAGACTTTGCAAAGGCCTTTGATAGAGTACCTCATCAAAGAATATTTCGAAAGTTAAAATCACATGGAATAGGTGGCGAAGTTGCCAAATGGATTGAAAATTGGTTAACAGGAAGAAGGCAGAGGGTGGGCATAAATAAGGAGTACTCTGAGTGGAGTGAAGTGAAAAGTGGTGTGCCACAGGGCTCGGTTTTGGGACCAATTTTGTTCTTGATATATATAAACGATTTGGATATTGATATGAGATCCATGATTGCAAAATTTGCTGATGACACAAAACTATGCAGTAGTGTCTCATCTAAAGCGGAAGTGGATATATTGATGTCGGATTTAGATAAAATTCGAGAATGGTCTGTAAGCTGGCAAATGGAGTTTAATGTAGATAAATGTACAGTCATCCACATGGGTAGATCCAATATGGAACATAATTACAGAATGGGAGAGAGCAATATTAGAAAGATAGATAAGGAAAGGGACCTAGGGGTTATAATAGATCATACAGGAAAGGTGAATGAGCAAGTTAAGGTAGCAGTGAAAAAGGCAAATGCAATGTTAGGTATGATAAAAAGAAATATTAAACATAGGAGCAAGGAAGTGATCGTCAAACTGTATAAAGCTTTAGTTAGACCTAGATTGGAGTACTGTGTACAGGTGTGGAGTCCTTATCATAGAGGGGACATAAACATGCTAGAAAGAATACAAAAAAGAGCGACAAAGATGATAGTGGGATTCCAGAATTACAGTTATGAGGAACGACTCAGAAAAACCGGCCTACAGTGTCTCGAAGAGAGAAGAATTCGTGGTGACTTAATACAGGTTTATAAGATGATCAGAGGAATCGATAAATTAGACTATAACAAGTTTTTTAAAATACAGCCCTCTACAATAACACGAGGGCATAGCTACAAGCTGACTAAAGAGAGGTCCAGGTTAGATATTAGGAAATATTTTTTTAGTCAGAGAGTGGTGTCTGCTTGGAATGCATTGCCAGGGGAGGTGGTGGAGGCAGGGACAGTTAATGCGTTTAAGAATAAACTGGATGCGCATAGATTTTAGAGCAAGGTGATGTAAATGTAACTGGTTGTATACAGACTCTGCAGGGTCTTCTAAACCAGTATAAAGACGTTAAGTTAAGTTAGAGAGATCAAGTCTCATTGTGTCAGTCTAACATGGCAACCACCACAATCAACATAAAGTGAAATAATCTATTCTAGAATTGAACCTTGGTCCAGCCAGATGAGGGAACCATCTTGCTACAAAAATAACATGAGAATTTGGATTCCAACACCCAATTAAAAATGTTATCGCTGACCTGTCCTTTCTTTGTACTCAGCTTGCGGCTATGGAATATTGACCTAATTTGGTCCAGACATTTTGTATAGACTCTTATTGTATCTTAATTTGTCATCAAGCCTAGACTATTTGTAGGCCTGGTTTTACTGCTAGTGTTGGTCAAAGATAAACATTGTATTCAGTGATAGTTTCACATACAGAAATGTCAGGAGACTAGGAGAAACACTTGAGTCTAGTCGAGTCAATTGTATGCAAACTGAGAAGCCACTATTGGAACAATATAACTTCCATAGTGGGCGGACATCACAAACTGAGAAACCACTATTTGAACAATATAACTTCCATAGTGGGCGGCCATCACAAACTGAGAAACCACTATTTGAACAATATAACTTCCATAGTGGGCGGACATCACAAACTGAGAAACCACTATTTTAACAATATAACTTCCATAGTGGGCGGCCATCACAAACTGAGAAACCACTATTTGAACAATATAACTTCCATAGTGGGCGGACATCACAAACTGAGAAACCACTATTTGAACAATATAACTTCCATAGTGGGCGGCCATCACAAACTGAGAAACCACTATTTGAACAATATAACTTCCATAGTGGGCGGACATCACAAACTGAGAAACCACTATTTGAACAATATAACTTCCATAGTGGGCGGCCATCACAAACTGAGAAACCACTATTTGAACAATATAACTTCCATAGTGGGCGGCCATCACAAACTGAGAAACCACTATTTGAACAATATAACTTCCATAGTGGGCGGACATCACAAACTGAGAAACCACTATTTGAACAATATAACTTCCATAGTGGGCGGCCATCACAAACTGAGAAACCACTATTTGAACAATATAACTTCCATAGTGGGCGGCCATCACAAACTGAGAAACCACTATTTGAACAATATAACTTCCATAGTGGGCGGCCATCACAAACTGAGAAACCACTATTTGAACAATATAACTTCCATAGTGGGCGGCCATCACAAACTGAGAAACCACTATTTGAACAATATAACTTCCATAGTGGGCGGACATCACAAACTGAGAAACCACTATTTGAACAATATAACTTCCATAGTGGGCGGCCATCACAAACTGAGAAACCACTATTTGAACAATATAACTTCCATAGTGGGCGGACATCACAAACTGAGAAACCACTATTTGAACAATATAACTTCCATAGTGGGCGGCCATCACAAACTGAGAAACCACTATTTGAACAATATAACTTCCATAGTGGGCGGCCATCACAAACTGAGAAACCACTATTTGAACAATATAACTTCCATAGTGGGCGGACATCACAAACTGAGAAACCACTATTTGAACAATATAACTTCCATAGTGGGCGGCCATCACAAACTGAGAAACCACTATTTGAACAATATAACTTCCATAGTGGGCGGCCATCACAAACTGAGAAACCACTATTTGAACAATATAACTTCCATAGTGGGCGGACATCACAAACTGAGAAACCACTATTTGAACAATATAACTTCCATAGTGGGCGGCCATCACAAACTGAGAAACCACTATTTGAACAATATAACTTCCATAGTGGGCGGACATCACAAACTGAGAAACCACTATTTGAACAATATAACTTCCATAGTGGGCGGCCATCACAAACTGAGAAACCACTATTTGAACAATATAACTTCCATAGTGGGCGGCCATCACAAACTGAGAAACCACTATTTGAACAATATAACTTCCATAGTGGGCGGACATCACAAACTGAGAAACCACTATTTGAACAATATAACTTCCATAGTGGGCGGCCATCACAAACTGAGAAACCACTATTTGAACAATATAACTTCCATAGTGGGCGGACATCACAAACTGAGAAACCACTATTTGAACAATATAACTTCCATAGTGGGCGGCCATCACAAACTGAGAAACCACTATTTGAACAATATAACTTCCATAGTGGGCGGACATCAGCCGCTATGCTGCTTTCTGTGGTATGACATATTGGCCATTATAAATATCGTCATTAAATTTGTAGTTATGATTTTTACCATTTCCAAACAGGAGGCTACTATTTTTGTAAATACTGCATTCCTGTTGCTATTTTTAGCTTACAATGACAAAAGTTATTCCAGAATGTAAATGTGCATTCTTTACGCCACCAATGAAATTAAACTTTTCCTTTTTAAAAAGAACAATGTTAAACTAATGAGTCTCTTCAGAGGAAAAGTCCACAGAACTGAAACCATCACATGTTAGCTGCACTAACAATTGTTGATCCTTGTTCTATATAAACAGATTGAAGCAGCAGAGGTACTGAAGGCCAAAAGCAGATAAATGCATACATAATGGCTCAGTGACAGCACCAGGACAAAAACATAACGACACCTGTGTTACGACCACAAGACCACCATGGACAAAGAACGAACGAAAACAATTAACAAGTCACAACACAAAAGAAGACATGATGTAAATTGAGCTGTTTATGATTTATACCTGGATGTGCAGACTGTTTTTGCAAGCTTACCAGTGAATGTTTGGAACTGCCATGGCATCAGTGTTGCAACTAAGGTCAAGGTCTATTGTGCTAACCACCCTTCTTATGCATCCAAAGTGTGGACGCAGTCATGCCAGCAAACTCAACCATTTCCACATGAACTGTCTCTGACTGCTTGGGATTGGCTGGCGGAATGAAGTACTCAACTCATGATGATATCAGGACTACGACACAACACATTCCGTTCTCTGGACTAATTCTGCTACTAAAGCCTCTGGTCAGGGTTGTAGCGGGAGATTGAGAACGAACGAAGTCAAGCCAACTCCTTGTTCTATGTCAGTATATCACGATTTATCTCGACAAACCATGCCATTACGCACCCATTTTCATTCACAAAAATATTATTCAGTTTAATTTCTTCATTAGTACTGTCACTTTGATCACTATTATTGAAGGTCGGTTTTGGTGTGTAGGCACACAGAATTAGGGTAGGCGTGTTTGACATAAAGGGTTAGGAAGAGAAAGAAAGTAGAGATGGATAGGACACACTCTTAGGAAGAGACCTAACAATATTACAAAACATTTCTTGATTTGAAACCCACAGAGGGAGAGGAAATCAAAGCAGCTACAGTTCTATGGTCAAGAAGTTGGCCCAGAATTGTATTCTGTGGAAGAGGGTGTATGTGTTTCTACACTCCAGAGTGGAAGAGGGTGTATGTGTTTCTACACTCCAGAGTGGAAGAGGGTGTTTCTACACTCCAGAGTGGAAGAGGGTGTATGTGTTTCTACACTCCAGAGTGGAAGAGGGTGTATGTGTTTCTACACTCCAGAGTGGAAGAGGGTGTTTCTACACTCCAGAGTGGAAGAGGGTGTATGTGTTTCTACACTCCAGAGTGGAAGAGGGTGTATGTGTTTCTACACTCCAGAGTGGAAGAGGGTGTTTCTACACTCCAGAGTGGAAGAGTGTGTATGTGTTTCTACACTCCAGAGTGGAAGAGTGTGTATGTGTTTTTACACTCCAGAGTGGAAGAGGGTGTTTGTGTTTCTACACTCCAGAGGGGAAGAGGGTGTTTCTACACTCCAGAGTGGAAGAGGGTGTTTCTACACTCCAGAGTGGAAGAGGGTGTTTCTACACTCCAGAGTGGAAGAGGGTGTATGTGTTTCTACACTCCAGAGTGGAAGAGGGTGTATGTGTTTCTACACTCCAGAGTGGAAGAGGGTGTATCTACACTCCAGAGTGGAAGAGGGTGTATCTACACTCCAGAGTGGAAGAGGGTGTATGTGTTTCTACACTCCAGAGTGGAAGAGGGTGTATGTGTTTCTACACTCCAGAGTGGAAGAGGGTGTATGTGTTTCTACACTCCAGAGTGGAAGACGGTGTTTCTACACTCCAGAGTGGAAGAGGGTGTTTCTACACTCCAGAGTGGAAGAGGGTGTTTGTGTTTCTACACTCCAGAGTGGAAGAGGGTGTTTCTACACTCCAGAGTGGAAGAGGGTGTATCTACACTCCAGAGTGGAAGAGGGTGTATGTGTTTCTACACTCCAGAGTGGAAGAGGGTGTTTCTACACTCCAGAGTGGAAGAGGGTGTTTGTGTTTCTACACTCCAGAGTGGAAGAGGGTGTTTCTACACTCCAGAGTGGAAGAGGGTGTATGTGTTTCTACACTCCAGAGTGGAAGAGGGTGTTTCTACACTCCAGAGTGGAAGAGGGTGTATGTGTTTCTACACTCCAGAGTGGAAGAGGGTGTTTCTACACTCCAGAGTGGAAGAGGGTGTTTCTACACTCCAGAGTGGAAGAGGGTGTTTGTGTTTCTACACTCCAGAGTGGAAGAGGGTGTATCTACACTCTAGAATGGAAGAGGGTGTTTGTGTTTCTACACTCCAGAGTGGAAGAGGTGGATATACCTATAAGATGATATTTAGTGTATAAGATGGATGCAGAAAGTGTAGAATGTCCTTGTGTCTGTGTAAACTGTTATCTCTGTAGCTGTGACTAAACATGTGTCTGTATTGTGTCTGTGTAAACTGTTATCTCTGTAGCTGTGACTAAACATGTGTCTGTATTGTGTCTGTGTAATCTGTTATCTCTGTAGCTGTGACTAAACATGGGTGTGTCTGTGTAAACTGTTATCTCTGTAGCTGTGACTAAACATGTGTCTGTATTGTGTCTGTGTAAACTGTTATCTCTGTAGCTGTGACTAAACATGGATCTGTCTTGTGTCTGTGTAAACTGTTATCTCTGTAGCTGTGACTAAACATGGGTCTGTCTTGTGTCTGTGTAAACTGTTATCTCTGTAGCTGTGACTAAACATGGGTCTGTCTTGTGTCTGTGTAAACTGTTATCTCTGTAGCTGTGACTAAACATGGGTCTGTCTTGTGTCTGTGTAAACTGTTATCTCTGTAGCTGTGACTAAACATGGGTCTGTCTTGTGTCTGTGTAAACTGTTATCTCTGTAATTGTGACTAAACATGGGTCTGTCTTGTGTCTGTGTAAACTGTTATCTCTGTAGCTGTGACTAAACATGGGCCCGTCTTGTGTCTGTGTAAACTGTTATCTCTGTAGCTGTGACTAAACATGGGTCTGTCTTGTGTCTGTGTAAACTGTTATCTCTGTAGCTGTGACTAAACATGGGTCTGTCTTGTGTCTGTGTAATCTGTTATCTCTGTAGCTGTGACTAAACATGGGTGTGTCTGTGTAAACTGTTATCTCTGTAGCTGTGACTAAACATGGGTCTGTCTTGTGTTTGTGTAAACTGTTATCTCTGTAGCTGTGACTAAACATGGATCATCATCTTCTCTGAACACAGCCTGCACTCTTGTACTTGGTGCCAGCATGTCTGGGCCTACCCATCTTGGTGGCATCACTGAAAGGAGACATCAAACCCTTATTTGAGTAAGTTTGGATGTGTAGCAGTACTGCACTATGTTTTTCTGCTTACTTGCAAATAATTCTGATTAATATACAAAACTATGTAGCTGTATCTGTTGCCTGTCTGTCTAACTGTTTCTCATCATGAAGCTAGACACCATCTAAAACTGTTTCTCATCATGAAGCTAGACACCATCTAAAACTGTCTCTCATCATGAAGCTAGACACCATCTAAAACTGTTTCTCATCATGAAGCTAGGCACTATCTAAAACTGTCTCTCATCATGAAGCTAGACACCATCTAAACCTGTTTCTCATCATGAAGCTAGACACCATCTAAAACTGTCTCTCATCATGAAGCTAGACGCCATCTAAAACTGTCTCTCATCATGAAGCTAGACACCATCTAAAACTGTTTCTCATCATGAAGCTAAACACCATCTAAAACTGTCTCTCATCATGAAGCTAGACACCATCTAAAACTGTTTCTCATCATGAAGCTAGACACCATCTAAAACTGTTTCTCATCATGAAGCTAGACACCATCTAAAACTGTCTCTCATCATGAAGCTAGACACCATCTAAAACTGTTTCTCATCATGAAGCTAGACACCATCTAAAACTGTTTCTCATCATGAAGCTAGACACCATCTAAAACTGTTTCTCATCATGAAGCTAGACACCATCTAAAACTGTTTCTCATCATGAAGCCAGACACCATCTAAAACTGTTTCTCATCATGAAGCTAGACACCATCTAAAACTGTTTCTCATCATGAAGCTAAACACCATCTAAAACTGTTTCTCATCATGAAGCTAGACGCCATCTAAAACTGTCTCTCATCATGAAGCTAGACACCATCTAAAACTGTCTCTCATCATGAAGCTAGACACCATCTAAAACTGTTTCTCATCTTGAAGCTAGACACCATCTAAAACTGTTTCTCATCATGAAGCTAGACACCATCTAAAACTGTTTCTCATCATGAAGCCAGACACCATCTAAAACTGTTTCTCATCATGAAGCTAGACACCATCTAAAACTGTTTCTCATCATGAAGCTAGACACCATCTAAAACTGTTTCTCATTATGAAGCTAGACACAATCTAAAACTGTTTCTCATCATGAAGCTAGACACCATCTAAAACTGTTTCTCATCATGAAGCTAGACACCATCTAAAACTGTCTCTCATCATGAAGCTAGACGCCATCTAAAACTGTCTCTCATCATGAAGCTAGACACCATCTAAAACTGTTTCTCATCATGAAGCTAGACACCATCTAAAACTGTCTCTCATCATGAAGCTAGACACCATCTAAAACTGTTTCTCATCATGAAGCTAGACACCATCTAAAACTGTTTCTCATCATGAAGCTAGACACCATCTAAAACTGTTTCTCATCATGAAGCTAGACACCATCTAAAACTGTTTCTCATCATGAAGCCAGACACCATCTAAAACTGTTTCTCATCATGAAGCTAGACACCATCTAAAACTGTTTCTCATCATGAAGCTAGACACCATCTAAAACTGTTTCTCATCATGAAGCCAGACACCATCTAAAACTGTTTCTCATCATGAAGCCAGACACCATCTAAAACTGTTATGATGAAGGAAACAAAAGGATTAAAATTAAGGCTTCACTATGTTGTTGTTTGCTAATGCGCATAATGAGTAGGTTTACTCTTTTGTGCGCCCTGAAAAGGACGTTAAGTGGTAGTAGCTTTCCTAACATCCCGAGCATGCTGATGAAGGTGAACCGGGGTCCTCCAGACGGTTGTGCTATTCTTGGCTTCATCTGCATATCACTCACTACTATGGGGATCATCTCGTTAGCCAGGCTGCCATGAATACAGCCCGTTTCCAAGGAGGGCTACTAGGAAGCCGAGGTGAGGGTCTTGGCCAGTATGTTTTGTCTGCTCCTGACTAACATATTTTCCTTGACCAGACTTTAGTCTTCCTCCCCAAGGCTGTACTGAAAACGGGATATTAATATTCGACTAGCTGAATAAAGGCATATAACTATTCGGCCGAATATGAATACGAATAGGGAATGAATGTTAATTGGCAAATAAGTTTGGGTTATTAAGTCTACTGTGATCTGTATTAATTATAAATTGATCATGTTGTCTTTGACCTTCGTCCTGAAAAGGATGTTTGTGTAAAGTGTCGTTTACAACTGTGCTGCAATATCTACGCCTTCGGCCTGACACATCCAGTACCAGCTGGCTTTGTTGAGGGTACCAGGTTTGCCTTCTCACTACTTCCTATTCTCTCAGCCAGGCTACACTAGTGCAGCCTGTTTCCAGGCCGCCACTTGGAGGAGGAATAGGGTCTTGACCAGCTCTGGTCCGCTGACCCTGATGCGATCAGCCAGCTCTGGTTCACTGACCCTGATGCGAGCAGCCAGCTCTGGTCCGCTGATCCTGATGCGAGCAGCCAGCTCTGGTTCACTGGCCCTGATGCAAGCAGCCAGCTCTGGTCCGCTGACCCTGATGCAAGCAGCCAGCTACGGTCCGCTGACCCTGATGCAAGCAACTAACTATGGTCCGCTGACCCTGATGCAAGTAGCCAGCTATGGTCCGCTGACCCTGATGCAAGCAGCCAGCTATGGTCCGCTGACCCTGATGCAAGCAACCAGCTCTGGGGTGCTGGTCATTGTCCGCTCATTCACTGTGCTGCATCTTCAGTCCCAGTGCTCGTTTCAGCTCCAAAACAAATACAAGAGAACAAACTCTTGGTACAGCCCTAGTTCAAATGTAGATTTACACAATAACTGTATGATAGTTTTCCATATGCACTATATGAGATGACAATGAATGTTTGTACCTATAATGGTTTTTATCAAGGACTGGACAAAACTAAAACAGCACCAAAGAAACAAACCCATCTAAATGTCATGAATAGTGTAAGATCGTGTCATTCAGCAATTGAAGTTATTAAAACAAGTCATGAAAAAAGGTTCATTAGGGTCACATACGTGGACAAATGGGAAACAGAACATATGAAATGCACATGAAATGATGCTTATTACCAGTTGAACAGAAGAGAGCAAGTTGACGTCTGACAGCGTACGAAGAAGTAGAAGAAGAACAGAAGAGAGCAGGTAGTGTTCGTCAGACTCCGCACAGGCCACAACAAACTGAGGTACCATCTATTCAATAAACTGAAAAAGTCCTACTGACGAATGCATCTGTGGAACTGGTAAAATGACCCCTGAAAATCTGCTGAAAAATTGCCCGACATACGAGGACCAGAGAAAACACATGTGGCCATCACCAGTGCCAACACTGGACATGCACTTTGGCAGTGTCAACACCTTCATTATGACCGCTGCTTTCTTTGAACAAATTCAAGTCGATGTCTTACAGCGTAAGAAGAAGAAATAAGTCATGAAAGGCCACATATTCATTTGGGCTCTTTAGGTCTGGTCACGGATAAACATAGCTGGTCACGGATAAACATAGCTGGTCATGGATCAACATAGCAAAAATAGCTAACATTAGCAATCATATTTGAAAAGAACAGAGTAGTAATTTGTTTTTCTTACCAAAAAAGGCTGAGGGGAGTAGGAACAGAGACAGTTGATGGAAATCAGACATGCACAGGAGAAAGTATGGAGATTCTATAAGCTGTTTTAGGGAAATTTACCTTTTTTTTTAGAGAATTAAATTTATCGTCCTGTCTTCTCTGCTCTATTTGTCTTGTCTTGTCCACTTGTATCATGAGGCATCGTGAGGAGGCGTAGTTTTCTGTTGAGGGACAGATGTGTCACTGGAGTAATCATTCCATGACTATTTAGAATATCCGCAACATTTTCTATCCATTTTGTGCTTGGCCTGCCACTATTGCGAAACCTTGATCACTGTGCGTTATAGGCGCACAGGGGTAGTTGGTCAGGTTGCATTCTCATTAGGTGGCCAAACCATTTGCATTTTCTCCTCATTTATTCAGTGCAGGGTCATGCTTCAACGATGTTTCACACCTCTTCATTGCGCATTCTGTCTCTCTTAGTTAATTGATCATCTGGCTTGGCTTCGTTCGTTCTCAATCTCCCCCTACCAAACCCTGAACGTTCTCAATCTCCCGCTACCAAACACTGAACGTTCTCAATCTCCCGCAACCAAACACTGATCGTTCTCAATCTCCCGCTACCAAACTCTGAACGTTCTCAATCTCCCACTACCAAACACTGAAAGGGCTTAAGTAGCAGAATGTAGTCCAGAGAACGGAATGCATTGTGTCGTAGTTTAATAGCTGCCACTGTACTCCGTAGTCGTCTAGGATGGCCCATAGTTTATTTCTGTCTACTCTGTCAAAAACCCTTTTCTTTATCTGTGAATGCAATGTTGAGTTTCAAATCGTCATCAAACATGCAAAAACTCATGGCAGTAACCTAGGCATCTCAAAAGTCTTGGTGGCGGATGCTGTTGCTAGTAACCTAGGCATCTCAAAAGTCTTGGTCGCGGATGCTGTTGCCAGTAATCTAGGCATCTCAAAAGTCTTGGTGGCAGATGCTGTGCCAGTAACCTAGGCATCTCAAAAGTCTTGGTGGCAGATGCTGTGCCAGTAATCTAGGCATCTCAAAAGTCTTGGTGGCAGTAACCTAGGCACCTCAAAAGTCTTGGTGGCGGTGCTGTTGCCAGTAACCTAGGCATCTCAAAAGTCTTGGTGGTGGATGCTGTTGCCAGTAACCTAGGCATCTCAAAAGTCTTGATGGTAGATGCTGTTGGCAGTAACTTAGGCATCTCAAAAGTCTTGGTGGCGGATGCTGTTGCCAGTAACCTAGGCATCTCAAAAGTCTTGGTGGCAGATGCTGTGCCAGTAACCTAGGCATCTCAAAAGACTTGGTGGCAGATGCTGTGCCAGTAATCTAGGCATCTCAAAACTCTTGGTGGCAGATGCTGTTGGCAGTAACCTAGGCATCTCAAAAGTCTTGGTGGCGGTGTTGTTGCCAGTAACCTAGGCATCTCAAAAGTCTTGGTGGTGGATGCTGTTGCCAGTAACCTAGGCATCTCAAAAGTCTTGATGGTGGATGCTGTTGGCAGTAACCTAGGCATCTCAAAAGTCTTGGTGGTGGATGCTGTTGCCAGTAACCCAGGCATCTCAAAAGTCTTGGTGGTGGATGCTGTTGCCAGTAACCCAGGCATCTCAAAAGTCTTGGTGGTGGATGGTGTTGCAATGCGTGTTGGCAGAAGTAGATTTCCAAGAATATCATACAGATGTTGACAGAGATGGCCACCAAGCCTGTGACTAGTTTCACATCACATTTATCTCAGTTTATCAATGACATGTTAAATATAAACTCGTCTATCACTTTATTCAACATCCATCATAGAAGAAAGGGTAGATAATACTAATCTCTTCTAATAAAGGTCAACAACCAACAAAGAGGGAGCATGCTGTCATTATATAATTAGCAATTCATTTGCTTTCAGAGAGCTACCCAGGCTGATAGAATCAGGTCACTGTAACCTTCCAAGCATGTCGTGAAAGGGACTAAAGGGGGTTGTTTGTGTGGCCAGCAACCTCATCATTGCTGTTGAAACTGCCACTGCATATGAGTGGATAGTCTCCCTGTAAATAGGCCATTTGAAGCGACAAGACGAATGAGTCACCAACCACAATAAATGTGCACACACATAGTTCTGCTACTTATGAAGCATAGGAGCATCACTGGATGTTGGACTCTGAGAGGAAGCAATTTGCTCTGGCAATAATGCTTTATCTAGCAATTTGTTTTACATGTTGAGGTTGCTAACTTCAAGCACGGCCCTCTTAAGTTGCCTTTTACAACATGCATGGGTCACTTGGACCACATATGTTATCACTATCTTGATGTATACATGAACATTTGTGTCTCCAGCTATGAGGACCATGCAGAAGAGCCCAAACCAAATGAATCTGATAAGATCAAATAGCAAGACTTATCAAAATGGTGTTGACAATTTGATAACAAAATTCTTTTAATATGGTGTTGGCTGTTTTAGAAACTTTACATTGCTATCTTATTTTGTTGTGATACATAGGGTAATCCATACATTAGCTTTCACAATCACATTGTGCTTAATTGTACATCATAAGATATGTTACTCAAGTGTGCCATATAATGTTGGTACATTTACGTCCAGGAGCTCGTCTGTCTCATGGGTCGTCGAGTGACACCAGTTTTACAGTGGTTCTAATCACATGGTGTCATACAATTAAGAAATGAATCAGTTTTACTCAACCGACTCGGTGCCGTGCTGTTCATGAATTGGTTTTACTGAACCGACTTGGTGCGGTGCTGTTCATGAATTGGTTTTACTGAACCGACTCAGTGCGGTGCTGTTCATGAATTGATTTTACTGAACCGACTTGGTGCGGTGCTGTTCATGAATTGGTTTTACTGAACTGACTTGGTGCGGTGCTGTTCATGAATTGGTTTTACTGAACCGACTTGGTGCGGTGCTGTTCATGAATTGGTTTTACTGAACCGACTTGGTGCGGTGCTGTTCATGAATTAGTTTTACTGAACCGACTCAGTGCGGTGCTGTTCATGAATTGGAGGTATATTATTCTGTTTTTCTAATTGGAATACAGTCCATGACAAAATGTTTGACTTTAAAATCTTGCAGTGTTTTTAATGAAATGCTCATTTACAATTGAGAAATGAGATTATTTTGCTGAGTAGGTTCTGGGCTGTTCCTGGCTGAAAGGTCTATCATTCTATAGTTTGGTTCCGTGATGAGTCTGTGACAAAAATGATTTATCAAAATTGTTACCATAATTTAAACCATATGCTGTTTTACAATTGAAAAATGTCTTCTTCTTCTTCTGTGTTTGTTCTCAATCTCCCTCTACCAAGCCCTAAACAGGACTTTGCAAGTAGCAGGATGTAGTCTGAAGAAAGGAATGCGTTGCGTCGCTAGTTTACAGCTTGACTGCGATATTTGCACCTTTCGGTCTGACACATCCGTCTTCGGCTTGATTGAAAAATGTGATTATTTTGTGAATATTCTGGGCTGATCAGATTTATAGGTCCTGTTGCTGTGGTTTATGTTTGGTGTGGTAAAAAAATCACCTACGTGCATGTTTTAGAGTGTTCTGTATCGTAGAGGGGACTTAGGGTACTTTGATAATGTAGGCACTGTTATATTTTGTGTGTTATTATTGGTTGTATTAGTGTGATCATGAGCAGACTTTACAGAGGTGGTGTTGGCAGGCTTCACTGTCTGGTCATGGACAGACTTTACAGAGAAGGTGTTGGCAGGCTGCACTGTCTGGTCTTGGACAGACTTTACAGAGAAGCTGTTGGCAGGCTGCACTGTCTGGTCTTGGACAGACTTTACAGAGGTGTTGGCAGGCTGCACTGTCTGGTCTTGGACAGACTTTACAGAGAAGGTGTTGGCAGGCTACACTGTCTGGTCTTGGACAGACTTTACAGAGAAGGTGTTGGCAGGCTACACTGTCTGGTCTTGGACAGACTTTACAGAGAAGGTGTTGGCAGGCTGCACTGTCTAGTCTTGGACAGACTTTACAGAGAAGATGTTGGCAGGCTGCACTGTCTGGTCTTGGACAGACTTTACAGAGAAGGTGTTGGCAGGCTGCACTGTCTGGTCTTGGACAGACTTTACAGAGAAGGTGTTGGCACGCTGCACAAACTGAAGCATCTGCAGTTTGTTGTTGGTAAAACAAAATAAAGTAGTCATCAGGCAGATTGGGTATGAATGTATTGGTATATGATCACTTCTATTGATGGGATTACTTCTAAACGAGCATTCTCAATTTTAAGTGATTACGTCTGTACGAGCATGCTCTATTTTATTTGATTACTTCTGTACGAGCATGCTCTATTTTAAGTGATTACTTTTGTACGAGCATTCTCTACTTTATGTGATTACTTCTGTACGAACATGCTCTATTTTAAGTGATTACTTTTGTACGAGCATTCTCTACTTTATGTGATTATTTATGTATGAGCATGCTCTATTTTATGTGATTATTTCTGTACGAGCATGCTCTACTTTATCATGTTCTATTTTATGTGATTATTTCTGTACGAGCATACCCTACTTTGCAACTATTCACGTTCCTAACTTCACTGATATGACAGCTTTTATTTGCCACAATTCTACAATTTGTCACCATTCCCCAACTTGTCACCATTCCCCAATTTGTCACCATTCCCCAATTTGTCACCATTCCCCAATTTGTCACCATTCCCCAACTTGTCACCATTCCTCAACTTGCCACCATTCTCTAATTTGCCACCATTCCCCAATTTGCCACAATTCTACAATTTGCCACCATTCCCCAATTTGCCACCATTCCCCAATTTGCCACCATTCCCCAATTTGTCACCATTCCCCAATTTGTCACCATTCCCCAATTTGCCACCATTCCCCAATTTGCCACAATTCTACAATTTGTCACCATTCCCCAATTTGCCACCATTCCCAAATTTGTCACCATTCCACAATTTGCCACCATTCCACAATTTGCCACCATTCCCCAATTTGTCACCATTCCCCAATTTGCCACCATTCCACAATTTGCCACCATTCCCCAATTTATCACCATTCCCCAATTTGCCACCATTCCCCAATTTGTCACCATTCCCCAATTTGTCACCATTCCCCAATTTGCCACCATTTCCCAACTTGCCACCATTCCCCAATTTGTCACCATTCCCCAATTTGTCACCATTCCCCAATTTGTCACCATTCCCCAATTTGCCACCATTCCCCAACTTGCCACCATTCTCCAACAACTTGCCACCATTCTCCAACTTGCCATCATTTCCCAACTTGCCACCATTCCCCAATTTGTCACCATTCCCCAATGTGTCACCATTCCCCAATTTGTCACCATTCCCCAATTTGTCACCATTCCCCAATTTGCCACCATTCTCCAATTTGTCACCATTCCCCAATTTGTCACCATTCCCCAATTTGCCACCATTCCCCAATTTGTCACCATTCCCCAATTTGTCACCATTCCCCAATTTGCCACCATTTCCCAACTTGCCACCATTCTCCAACTTGTCACCATTCCCCAATTTGTCACCATTCCCCAATTTGTCACCATTCCCCAATTTGTCACCATTCCCCAACTTGCCACCATTCTCCAACAGCTTGCCACCATTCTCCAACTTGCCACCATTCTCCAACAACTTGCCACCATTCTCCAACAACTTGCCACCATTCTCCAACTTGCCACCATTCTCCAACAACTTGCCACCATTCTCCGACAACTTGCCCCCATTCTCCAACTTGCCACCATTCTCCAACAACTTGCCACCATTCTCCAACAACTTGCCACCATTCTCCAACAGCTTGCCACCATTCTCCAACTTGCCACCATTCTCCAACTTGCCACCATTCTCCAACAACTTGCCACCATTCTCCAACAACTTGCCACCATTCTCCAACTTGCCACCATTCTCCAACTTGCCACCATTCTCCAACTTGCCACCATTCTCCAACAACTTGCCATCATTCTCCAACAACTTGCCACCATTCTCCAACAACTTGCCACCATTCTCCAACAACTTGCCACCATTCTCCAACAACTTGCCACCATTCTCCAACAACTTGCCACCATTCTCCAACTTGCCACCATTCTCCAACAACTTGCCACCATTCTCCAACTTGCCACCATTCTCCAACAACTTGCCACCATTCTCCAACAACTTGCCACCATTCTCCAACAACTTGCCACCATTCTCCAACTTGCCACCATTCTCCAACAACTTGCCACCATTCTCCAACAACTTGCCACCATTCTCCAACAACTTGCCACCATTCTCCAACAGCTTGCCACCATTCTCCAACTTGCCACCATTCTCCAACAACTTGCCACCATTCTCCAACTTGCCACCATTCTCCAACAACTTGCCACCATTCTCCAACAACTTGCCACTATTCTCCAACAACTTGCCACCATTCTCCAACAACTTGCCACCATTCTCCAACTTGCCACCATTCTCCAACAACTTGCCACCATTCTCCAACAACTTGCCACTATTCTCCAACAACTTGCCACCATTCTCCAACAACTTGCCACCATTCTCCAACAACTTGCCACCATTCTCCAACAACTTGCCACCATTCTCCAACTTGCCACCATTCTCCAACAACTTGCCACCATTCTCCAACAACTTGCCACCATTCTCCAACTTGCCACCATTCTCCAACAACTTGCCACCATTCTCCAACTTGCCACCATTCTCCAACAACTTGCCACCATTCTCCAACAGCTTGCCACCATTCTCCAACTTGCCACCATTCTCCAACAACTTGCCACCATTCTCCAACTTGCCACCATTCTCCAACAACTTGCCACCATTCTCCAACAACTTGCCACTATTCTCCAACAACTTGCCACCATTCTCCAACAACTTGCCACCATTCTCCAACTTGCCACCATTCTCCAACAACTTGCCACCATTCTCCAACAACTTGCCACTATTCTCCAACAACTTGCCACCATTCTCCAACAACTTGCCACCATTCTCCAACAACTTGCCACCATTCTCCAACAACTTGCCACCATTCTCCAACTTGCCACCATTCTCCAACAACTTGCCACCATTCTCCAACAACTTGCCACCATTCTCCAACTTGCCACCATTCTCCAACAACTTGCCACCATTCTCCAACAACTTGCCACCATTCTCCAACTTGCCACCATTCTCCAACTTGCCACCATTCTCCAACAACTTGTCACCATTCTCCAACTTGCTACCATTCTCCAACAACTTGCCACCATTCTCCAACAACTTGCCACCATTCTCCAACAACTTGCCACCGTTCTCCAACTTGCCACCATTCTCCAACTTGCCACCATTCTCCAACAACTTGCCACCATTCTCCAACAACTTGCCACCATTCTCCAACTTGCCACCATTCTCCAACTTGCCACCATTCTCCAACAACTTGTCACCATTCTCCAACTTGCCACCATTCTCCAACAACTTGCCACCATTCTCCAACAACTTGCCACCATTCTCCAACAACTTGCCACCATTCTCCAACAACTTGCCACCATTCTCCAACAACTTGCCACCATTCTCCAACTTGCCACCATTCCCCAACTTGCCACCATTCCCCAACTTGCCACCATTCCCCAACTTGCCACCATTCTCCAACAACTTGCCACCACTCTCCAACTTAGCAACCGCTGATTCACTGATATGACAGCGCCAGGTTGATGATAGTACTACATCAGCTTCCAGACACTATCAGATTGCCTAACAAGGTATACAATGATACACTCCATCTTTGTGGACTCCATGGTTAAGTGAATATTACTGAAGAGGGTGGCAATTGAGTGCAATATTAAAGTGAAACAATTATTAACAGGCAGCAAAGAGGTATACATTTGTTAACAAATGTTATGTATTTATAAGATGTTGAGAGTGTTATGTTATACAATCAATGTTACTGAGACCTGGGTAGGCTCACAGGTGCTCAATCTCTCTAAGGCCATGAAGATTAATACTGATGGTTCCTGTTGCTGCCTTGTTGTACCCACTAAAATAGTATCAAATATATTGTTGGAATGTTTGACGTGATATGTACCATACAAAATAGAATGTGCCTGTCAGGACCAGTAGCAAGAAGACTCGTAACTCCGACTGGTCAACTGTGTCGGGCATACATCGTATCACTTGCCAAGGGTTGTGTATGTATCGCCATCATAACATCCATCAAATCTACCATTATCAGATTCATGTACTTTTGTATTGGTGAAGGCTTTTTTCTAGTATTGTGTGTGTTTGTTTTATTCAATGACCACAAAAATTGAGCAAACATAATATTATAAACACACCATACTTTCACTCCCTTCCTCTCTCTCTCTTGTTTTCTTTTGGTGGCGCAGTTTTTCTTGTGAATAAATTGTATAACCTGCAGTTGCTCAAACTCAGTCCATTATCAAATGTGAGTCGTCAAATTTGGTCTACAAACTAGAGACAGCAATCTTAAAATCAAACTCTATGCCGAAGACAGATGTGTAGGACCAAAAGGTGCAAATATCGCAGTCAAACTGTAAATTAGCGACACAAAGCAATCTGTTCTCCAAACTACATCCTGCTACTTGCAAAGCCATGCTCAGGGCTTGGTAGTGAGAGATTGAGAATGAATGCAGAAGAAAAAGAAGAAGAAAGCAAACTCATCATGCAAAACAAAGAGATGCAGAAAACAGCACTGGGGAACACAGCTTCTTTGTTTGTTCTCAATCTCCGCTACCAAGCCCTCAAAAGGGTTTGCAAGTAGTAATATGTACTCCGGAGAACAGAATGCTTTGTGTTGTGGTTTACAGCTTGACTGCAATATTTGCACTTTTTGGTCCGACACATTCGACTTAGCAGATATTTTTGAGTACCGGGTTGCCTTCCCTCGTCGATCCCTTCTACTAAGCCAGTCTGTTCCATTATCCAGGATCACCGCATGGAGGTGTAGAAGGCTCTTGGCAGCTCTGGTTTGCAGGCCTGACGCTAGCAGTCAGATATGAGTCAATGACTCCTGCAGCTCATGCGCTGCTCAGCGTCTTGATCCCCAGTTATAGAAAATTTAGGGAACACATAATTCTGGTAAACTGCTTCATGCCATGCAGAACACTACAGCCTCGGAGATTGTCTTTATGGCTGGCGGGTCAAACAATGATTATGTTACCCACAATAATAGCTGGCTTCCTGATCACGGCTGAGAGGTCATTACCACCAATAATAGCTGGCTTCCTGATCACGGCTGAGAGGTCATTACCCACAATAATAGCTGGCTTCCTGATCACAGCTGAGAGGTCATTACCCACAATAATAGCTGGCTTCCTGATCACGGCTGAGAGGTCATTACCACCAATAATAGCTGGCTTCCTGATCACAGCTGAGAGGTCATTACCCACAATAATAGCTGGCTTCCTGATCACAGCTGAGAGGTCATTACCCACAACAATAGCTGGCTTCCTGATCACAGCTGAGAGGTCGTTACCCACAACAATAGCTGGCTTCCTGATCACGGCTGAGAGGTCATTACCCACAACAATAGCTGGCTTCCTGATCACAGCTGAGAGGTCATTACCCACAACAATAGCTGGCTTCCTGATCATGGCTGAGAGGTCATTACCCACAACAATAGCTGGCTTCCTGATCACGGCTGAGAGGTCATTACCCACAACAATAGCTGGCTTCCTGATCACAGCTGAGAGGTCATTACCCACCAATAATAGCTGGCTTCCTGATCACGGCTGAGAGGTCGTTACCCACAACAATAGCTGGCTTCCTGATCATGGCTGAGAGGTCAAAGAATGATTGTGTTACCCACAAAAGCCTATCTTCCAGATCATGCCTGAAATACAAGCAAAGCTCATAAATGTTAAACATGGAAACAGTCACGTACATTTCAACCTCAATATGCCTTTATCAGGCTCCCATCTGTAACAAGACAACAGTCAACCATTTTGACAGTCAGTTGACATCTGGGACTAACAATATTTCACATATATTTACAAATAACTTGTTATAAAAACCTATCTAAATGGTTGTCCTGGTCAGTTGACATCTGGGACTAACAATATTTCACATATATTTACAAATAACTTGTTATAAAAACCTATCTAAATGGTTGTCCTGGTCAGTTGACATCTGGGACTAACAATATTTCACATATATTTACAAATAACTTGTTATAAAAACCTATCTAAATGGTTGTCCTGGTCAGTTGACATCTGGGACTAACAATATTTCACATATATTTACAAATAACTTGTTATAAAAACCTATCTAAATGGTTGTCCTGGTCAGTTGACATCTGGGACTAACAATATTTCACATATATTTACAAATAACTTGTTATAAAAACCTATCTAAATGGTTGTCCTGGTCAGTTGACATCTGGGACTAACAATATTTCACATATATTTACAAATAACTTGTTATAAAAACCTATCTAAATGGTTGTCCTGGTCAGTTGACATCTGGGACTAACAATATTTCACATATATTTACAAATAACTTGTTATAAAAACCTATCTAAATGGTTGTCCTGGTCAGTTGACATCTGGGACTAACAATATTTCACATATATTTACAAATAACTTGTTATAAAAACCTATCTAAATGGTTGTCCTGGTCAGTTGACATCTGGGACTAACAATATTTCACATATATTTACAAATAACTTGTTATAAAAACCTATCTAAATGGTTGTCCTGGTCAGTTGACATCTGGGACTAACAATATTTCACATATATTTACAAATAACTTGTTATAAAAACCTATCTAAATGGTTGTCCTGGTCAGTTGACATCTGGGACTAACAATATTTCACATATATTTACAAATAACTTGTTATAAAAACCTATCTAAATGGTTGTCCTGGTCAGTTGACATCTGGGACTAACAATATTTCACATATATTTACAAATAACTTGTTATAAAAACCTATCTAAATGGTTGTCCTGGTCAGTTGACATCTGGGACTAACAATATTTCACATATATTTACAAATAACTTGTTATAAAAACCTATCTAAATGGTTGTCCTGGTCAGTTGACATCTGGGACTAACAATATTTCACATATATTTACAAATAACTTGTTATAAAAACCTATCTAAATGGTTGTCCTGGTCAGTTGACATCTGGGACTAACAATATTTCACATATATTTACAAATAACTTGTTATAAAAACCTATCTAAATGGTTGTCCTGGTCAGTTGACATCTGGGACTAACAATATTTCACATATATTTACAAATAACTTGTTATAAAAACCTATCTAAATGGTTGTCCTGGTCAGTTGACATCTGGGACTAACAATATTTCACATATATTTACAAATAACTTGTTATAAAAACCTATCTAAATGGTTGTCCTGGTCAGTTGACATCTGGGACTAACAATATTTCACATATATTTACAAATAACTTGTTATAAAAACCTATCTAAATGGTTGTCCTGGTCAGTTGACATCTGGGACTAACAATATTTCACATATATTTACAAATAACTTGTTATAAAAACCTATCTAAATGGTTGTCCTGGTCAGTTGACATCTGGGACTAACAATATTTCACATATATTTACAAATAACTTGTTATAAAAACCTATCTAAATGGTTGTCCTGGTCAGTTGACATCTGGGACTAACAATATTTCACATATATTTACAAATAACTTGTTATAAAAACCTATCTAAATGGTTGTCCTGGTCAGTTGACATCTGGGACTAACAATATTTCACATATATTTACAAATAACTTGTTATAAAAACCTATCTAAATGGTTGTCCTGGTCAGTTGACATCTGGGACTAACAATATTTCACATATATTTACAAATAACTTGTTATAAAAACCTATCTAAATGGTTGTCCTGGTCAGTTGACATCTGGGACTAACAATATTTCACATATATTTACAAATAACTTGTTATAAAAACCTATCTAAATGGTTGTCCTGGTCAGTTGACATCTGGGACTAACAATATTTCACATATATTTACAAATAACTTGTTATAAAAACCTATCTAAATGGTTGTCCTGGTCAGTTGACATCTGGGACTAACAATATTTCACATATATTTACAAATAACTTGTTATAAAAACCTATCTAAATGGTTGTCCTGGTCAGTTGACATCTGGGACTAACAATATTTCACATATATTTACAAATAACTTGTTATAAAAACCTATCTAAATGGTTGTCCTGGTCAGTTGACATCATTTCATGTCAGCCCATTTCAGTTTCCCCTGCCATTTGATCAGCTGTGTGCATATATAACATCCACTTATACACAATATAACATCCACTGATATACAATATAACATCCACTTATACACAATATAACATCCACTTATACACAATATAACATCCACTGATATACAATATAACATCCACTGATACACAATATAACATCCACTTATACACAATATAACATCCACTTATACACAATATAACATCCACTTATACACAATATAACATCCACTTATACACAATATAACATCCACTGATATACAATATAACATCCACTGATACACAATATAACATCCACTTATACACAATATAACATCCACTGATATACAATATAACATCCACTGATACACAATATAACATCCACTTATACACAATATAACATCCACTTATACACAATATAACATCCACTTATACACAATATAACATCCACTGATATACAATATAACATCCACTGATACACAATATAACATCCACTTATACACAATATAACATCCACTGATATACAATATAACATCCACTGATACACAATATAACATCCACTTATACACAATATAACATCCACTTATACACAATATAACATCCACTTATACACAATATAACATCCACTTATACACAATATAACATCCACTGATATACAATATAACATCCACTGATACACAATATAACATCCACTTATACACAATATAACATCCACTTATACACAATATAACATCCACTTATACACAATATAACATCCACTTATACACAATATAACATCCACTGATATACAATATAACATCCACTGATACACAATATAACATCCACTTATACACAATATAACATCCACTTATACACAATATAACATCCACTGATATACAATATAACATCCACTGATACACAATATAACATATATAACATCCACTGATACACCTGTAGCACTGACTAGCATCTGTCCATTAGGTCATTAACCGTCTGTCCCTAGTGGCTTCTCTGCATATTTTACACTTGTCCGTTACTTCCGACCTTCTGCTCAAGATTGCAGATTGTGGTTTGATCGGAATAGCCAAACCAGTCTACTTGATCTCTCTGTATTTGATAAACTTTTATCATCTACCAACTGACTAATATCATCTCTAATCCTATAGATAGTTACCACTAACTTCTAAATCCCATTTCCTTCTATTCTCTAATAAGCTAAAATAGAAGCTGTTTAGAAATTACTCCTCTTGGATGTAGTACTGTACAGTGATTATATTTGAACTAGGTAGCTGATACATTGCCATGCCATCGACTTCCCTCAAGAGAAGTATGAATAGTTCCAGACACTACTATGTTAGCACTGCCATACATTATATCTTTCCTTCCTGATGTATTTCATAAGAAATATGAGATTTCACCAGATATGGCATTTATTATTTCCATTTTTATTAATTTATTTATTCATACCTTTATTAGATGGCCAAAGGTTTTTATGGACTGATTTTTGTTCAGGCTTGAATTTAATATTTCAATAAATGCAAATCTATAATCAATTCTGACGTCTGTTATTGAGATATGAGTGTATGGCTTTGGTGGTTGAGGGTCAGAGAATGGCTTAACAGTTGTGTGTGAACATTAGATTACAGCTTATTTAGAACATGTGTTTTATTTGTAACTACTCGAGGACTGCAAACGACTTCACTGCTGGCCACATGCAACCCAGGCGACACCAATTGGACATCCCGAGTTATGGCTATAATCAAGGGAGAGAATTGATTCATGACAAACAAGCTATCGAGAAGTGATTAACACCTGTGACGGTGTGGAGCAATCAGAAATCAGACCTTGAATTTTATACAACTGAGGTGCGGTGGGCAGAATGATTTGGAGACGTGTTTCGTGATCAAGGAGACATGGGTTCACTACCCTGATGCGGCCTAAATATTTACAATATATTTAATACTTTTACAATTACGACGGAAAGTTCGACCCTCTTATAATCGAGAAATACAAAATATCCGACTTTAGATATGTAGGTCTTTGTTCCTGTGGCACAGTGCGCATGACAGCGGAACCACTGTTGTAGTCCTTTCAATCATACACTAATGAGATGCGGAGCAGCGCAGGAGCTGCAGTGGTGAGCGACCCATAGCTGACTGCTAGCGTCAGGGCCAGCGAACCATAGCTGCCAAGACCCTTCTACACCTCCACGCGGTGATCCTGGATAACAGGCTGCAGCAGGGCGGACTGGCTAAGGAGAAGGGATCGAAGAGGGAATGCTAACCCAGTACTCAAAAAAATGCTTGCTGAAGTCAGATGTGTTGGACCAAAAGGTGCAAATATCGCATCCAAGCTGTAAACTACAACACAACGCATTCCATTCTCTGGACTAATTCTGCTACTCACACTTTCAGGGTTTGGTAGTGGGAGATTGAGAACAAACGAAGAAGAAGAAGAGGAAGAAGAAGATATACTAATGAAAGGAGTAGCAGATGGCAACATCCAGTGTCCTTCCATAAAAAAACTGTATGGCCGTGAACAGAATCTTGAGTTGACTACTACCTTTGCTAGAGTCATTGAAGTTAAAATCTGAGCACGAAGAAGAAGATGACAGTTATCGCCTCAAAGACCACAAAAGGACTAACATGTATGAACATGCCTGTTAAACAACATAACGAATAACAACATCTCTACCTCAGCATCAACAAAACCAACATAATGAATACCAATAAAGCCAACAAAACCAACATAATTACTACCAATAATACCAACAAAACCAACATAATGACTACCAATAATACCAACAAAACCAACATAATGACTACTAATAATACCAACAAAACCAACATAATGACTACTAATAATACCAACAAAACCAACATAATGACTTCCAATAATACCAACATAATGACTACCAATAATGCCAACATAATGACTACCGATAATACCAACAAAACCAACATAATGACTACCAATAATATCAAGAAAACCAACATAATGACTACCAATAATACCAACATAATGACTACCAATAATACCAAAATAATTACTACCAATAATGCCAACATAATGACTACCAATAATACCAACAAAACCAACATAATGACTACCAATAATACCAACAAAACCAACATAATGACTACCAATAATACCAACATAATGACTACCAATAATACCAACAAAACCAACATAATGACTACCAATAATACCAACATAATGACTACCAATAATACCAACGTAATGACTACCAATAATACCAACATAATGACTACCAATAATACCAACATAATGACTACAAATAATACCAACGTAATGACTACCAATAATACCAACATAGTGACTACCAATAATACCAACATAATGACTACCAATAATACCAACAAAACCAACATAATGACTACCAATAATACCAACAAAACCAACATAATGACTACCAACAAAACCAACATAATGACAACCAATAATACCAACAAAATTACTACCAATAATGCCAACATAATGACTACCAATAATACCAACAAAACCAACATAATGACTACCAATAATACCAACAAAACCAACATAATGACTACCAATAATACCAACATAATGACTACCAATAATACCAACAAAACCAACATAATGACTACCAATAATACCAACATAATGACTACCAATAATACCAACGTAATTACTACCAATAATACCAACATAATGACTACAAATAATACCAACGTAATGACTACCAATAATACCAACATAGTGACTACCAATAATACCAACATAATGACTACCAATAATACCAACAAAACCAACATAATGACTACCAATAATACCAACAAAACCAACATAATGACTACCAACAAAACCAACATAATGACAACCAATAATACCAACATAATTACTACCAATAATGCCAACATAATGACTACCAATAATACCAACAAAACCAACATAATGACTACCAATAATACCAACAAAACCAACATAATGACTACCAATAATACCAACATAATGACTACCAATAATACCAACAAAACCAACATAATGACTACCAATAATACCAACATAATGACTACCAATAATACCAACGTAATTACTACCAATAATACCAACATAATGACTACAAATAATACCAACGTAATGACTACCAATAATACCAACATAGTGACTACCAATAATACCAACATAATGACTACCAATAATACCAACAAAACCAACATAATGACTACCAATAATACCAACAAAACCAACATAATGACTACCAACAAAACCAACATAATGACTACCAATAATACCAACAAAACCAACATAATGACTACCAACAAAACCAACATAATGACTACCAACAAAACCAACATAATGACTACCAATAATACCAACAAAACCAACATAATGACTACCAACAAAATGACTACCAACAAAACCAACATAATGACTACCAACATAATGACTACCAACAAAACCAACATAATGACTACCAACAAAACCAACATAACCAACATAATGACTACCAATAATACCAACATAATGACTACCAATAATACCAACATAATGACTACCAACAAAATGACTACCAACAAAACCAACATAATGACTACCAACATAATGACTACCAATAATACCAACATAATGACTACCAACATAATGACTACCAACAAAACCAACATAATGACTACCAACAAAACCAACATAATGACTACCAATAATACCAACATAATGACTACCAATATTACCAACAAAACCAACATAATGACTACCAATAATACCAACATAATGACTACCAACAAAACCAACATAAGGACTACCAATAATACCAACATAATGACTACCAACAAAACCAACATAATGACTACCAATAATACCAACATAATGACTACCAATAATACAAACAAAACCAACATAATGACTACCAACAAAACCAACATAATGACTACCAACAAAACCAACATAATGACTACCAATAATACCAACAAAATGACTACCAATAATACCAACAAAACCAACATAATGACTACCAACAAAACCAACATAATGACTACCAATAATACCAACATAATGACTACCAATAATACAAACAAAACCAACATAATGACTACCAACAAAACCAACATAATGACTACCAACAAAACCAACATAATGACTACCAATAATACCAACAAAATGACTACCAATAATACCAACAAAACCAACATAATGACTACCAACAAAACCAACATAATGACTACCAATAATACCAACATAACAAACATAATGAATACCAATAATACCAACATAATGACTATCAATAATACCAACATAATGAATACCAATAATACCAACATAATGACTACCAATAAAACCAACATAATGAATACCAATAATACCAACATAATGACTACCAATAATACCAACATAATGACTACCAATAATACCAACATAATGACTACCAATAATACCAACATAACCAACATAATGAATACCAATAATACCAACAAAACCAACATAATGACTACCAACAAAACCAACATAATGACTACCAACAACCAATAATACCAACAACGTAAAGTTAACTCTAGACAATGAACAAATTGAAAACATCACAAGTTTCTAAAATATCGGCGTCATTATCAGCAACTATTGAGACTACCACCGGGAAATGAAAATCATGAATCAACCAATCAACAGTTAGGTGACTGGGGCCCTTCGCGTCGAATGACCATGACCTTGAAAACGTCTGATGCCTCGTCCCATGCGGCCTTCAGTTCTGCTGGAGAGGTGATCTGTTTTAGCCAGGTGTTGCGAGGGTGGCCCGGAAGACGTCTCCGGGATGTGCAAGGCCTTGTCCTGTCCCTCGTCCCCATAGCCTGCCGGAGCATCTCGTGGGCTGGGACTTTACGATGGAGCCTGACGACGTGACTAAAGTTGGAGAGGCGACGACGATCGGTCGTTAAGGTAATGCGTGCAGGTTTAGGACGTCAAACTACTTCACTGTTGGAAATCAGGTCATGTCAGTGGATCCCGAGGATGCGTCTCTGATTGTGCAGGTAGAAGGCCTCAAGACGCTGCCGGTTTCGCTGTAGTAGTGTCCAGGTCTCGGAGCCGTGAATGGGGCTGGGAACGATGCAGGAGAAGTATATATGAAGTATATACGGTTGATGTCGTGACTGCTGCGAGCATCAGAGGATTGCCTGCTGCCCAGGTAGACGAAGTCCTCGGTGGCTGCAACAGGGTTGTCGTTCAGGAGAATAATGGCATGGCATTGCAAATAAAAGATACATGTATGGCAGAGTACTTACAAAACTCCCTTCCTCTTCTATCCTGAGGTGTAGAGTTTGTCAGAAATAATTTCAGACCATCTTATCCGCTGCTTTCCTCTTCACCTGGTTCCAATTATTCCTGCGGTCTCTTGTAGGCTGTCTTATGTTGTCTTCCTGATGGACTTTGAGTCGTCTTCGGGGTCTGGATCCTTGACTCTTTGCTTCCCATAACTGCGTGGTAGGCCATCACTTTTATTCTAAGACATGACTAGGTTAAACCATCAAAAGTGAGGTTGTTTCACTCAAGCCTGCAGATTGGGCTTCGAGTTCTTGACTACAGACCTTAAATACACATTCTGAGGACATACATCTTCCCTGTGGTAACGTCCTTAAAACACTAAAAAAGAAAATTGGATGTCGCGCCAAATAAAGTACTACAGAAAATTTATCAGAATAAAGTGAACAACGAACAAGGAAAACACAGACGTTTTAAAAGAGCTGAGTATATATCAAAATTGGTTAGTAAATAGAATTACATCTAGGAAATTATCATAGTTTGGCCATATCAAATGTTACAATAGTTGGGGGGAAACTATATTGAAATTTAGGTTACCTGGAAAAGGAAGCAGACTGACACGACATCAAAGATGCTCTGAAGATTGCCAATTGGCGATGACGAAGGCTGGATACCTGGCTAAAGATTGGGATTCTTACATGGCAGCTGTGATAAGAAATATGTTTTTTTGTGCTACATGATGGTGATAATGCGTACAAATGCAATTAATATTGAGGAGAATTACCACTGAATTTTCAAAGTAATTGTTCTCTTTTTTGTTTAGTTTGTTCTCTCAATATCATTGTTACTTGCCCTGACATCAGTATCGCCAAACCGCATGGCTGAGCAGAAATTCTTAAACAAATTCAAATATGCATCCAGTCTAACTCGTCATGTCACATGTAGTTCTGGAAGAGAGAGAGTGTCAGGTGATTACTTACCTGACCTGTTGCTCAGCCTGGGCTGTACCGCTGCGGGTCCTAACTTCGTCTCCAACGATCTCTATCCTGGGCTATGGATGTCCTATGTCAGTGTGTGTAATCGTCTTCTTCTTCTTCTTCTTCGTTCGTTCTCAATCTCCCGCTACCAAACCCTGAAAGGGCTTAAGTGGCTGAATGTAGTCCAGAGAACGGAATGAGTTGTGTCGTAGTTTACAGCTTGACTGCGATATTTGCACCTTTCGGTCCAACACATCCGACTTCAGCAAGCATTTTCTTAGTACCGGGTTAGCATTCCCTCTTCGATCCCTTCTCCTTAGCCAGTCTGCCCTGCTGCATCATGTTATCCAGGATCACCGCGTGGAGGTGTAGAAGGGTCTTGGCAGCTCTGGTTTGCTGGCCCTGAAGCAAGCAGTCAGCTATGGGTCGCTGACCACTGCAGCTCATGCGCTGCTCAGCGTCTTAATCCCAGATTTCCTTTTGATATAAAGTCGATAATTTAGCGGAATGCAAGGGAGTCTGACCAACGCATTGAATGTCTACTCCGATATATTTCTCCGCCTCGAAGGTATCAGACTGCTGTCGACGTGCTCCAACGTTCCAATTATTTTATCAGTATGTAGCCTGCCGATCGATGTTTTGCTTTGTTCGCGTGAACAATTACATCGCTGCTAATGGTACTCGCCAAAGGTGGGAATTGTGGGGACTCGACATGCGCAGGGTGTGGGAAGTAAGGCCACCCATGCGCCTCCATCGAGAGAGGCCTGAGTCACACGCAATCTGTTATCTATTGCTTTTGTAAATGTCCATGTTTCGGCAGCATTCCATATTGCAGTGAGCACCCTATAGTTGAACAGAGAAGCGGGTAGGATCCGATACTTGCAATAACTCAGGACAATATGGATGGACAAGAAGGTTGCCCAGTCCATGCGGTCACGTCTTGTAATCTATGGTTTTGAATTATTCTGCACACGAGGAGGCAGACAGACTGGCAAAAGAAGGTGCAAGACTACCACAACCAGATACTAGTATGACATACGAAGAGTCAAAACGGCTTATTAGAGCTAGATACATGACCAAATGGGAAACCGAACATACTGGCTACACAAAAAACGATGCCTATTACCAGTTAAACAGAAAATAGCAGGTCGTGGTCTTCAGACTTCGCACTGGCCACAATAGACTGAGGTACCACCTATTCAACAAATTGAAGATAGGTGGCACCGACGAATGCCCGTGTGGTACCGGGAAAATGACCGCTGAACATTTGCTGCAAAACTGCCCGACATACGAGAATCAGAGAGAGCAGATGTGGCCATCACCAGTGGCAACACTAGACAAGCTCTATGGCAGTGTCGACAGCCTCAGGATGACCGCTGCTTTTTTCGAAAAAATAAAGGTTGATGTCTGACTGCGTACGATGAAGAAGAAGAAGAAGTATACAGACTTTGATAAGTCTTCTAAACCAGTATAAAAACGTTACGTTTTTAAGTTAAGTCATGGAAATAGACCCTCTGAAGACAGGTCAGTTTTACCCTACTAATGACAGGGCTTTGCTACGGTAATCCTGCTAAGCCCGAGAGGAGCCGCAGACATTTGGTTCACGTACTAGGCGGATAAGCCAACGGTGCAAGGTGAGGGATTAAGGCCGAACGCCTCTAAGCCAAAAATCCCGCCCAAAAGCAGCCCAGCACGAATGCAAAGGGAGGCTTCGATATGGTGGGGACCTGGGGGCCACGCTCCAGCCCCGCCCGGTCAAGCCGCAGAATGAGGTCTCTGCCGTCCGCTGATAAAAGCGGGCGGGAAGCTGCTCGATATTCACCCCATACGGCGATGAGGAATGAAATCAATTGTAGAAGACTTAGTTCTCGGTCGGGGTACCCTAAGCAGTAGATCAGCTACCTCACTGCGAACTGCTGAGACTCAACCCTTGACCATGAGATATGTCCGCTCCTCAGGCGAACAACATCTCCGTGCAAGACTAGGCTAGTCACCTGGTCAAATGCACTATTTCGAGAGGAATCACAGGTCGCTGACATTTGGTCCACGTGCTTGGCTGATAAGCTACCATCTGAGGGCCCGATCGAGCCGCAGCAATGCACCTGGTAAAATGCACTCCTTCCTCGCTCTTTGCATCTGTCTGCTATCAGTCATTCCAATGGACGCAGAAGAGATGCAGTCCAGCGGACATTGCACCTCCTGTCCTATGGTGGCAAGCTCCCGGGTGGCGGGGAATGCTAGGCGTACCATCACTGCAGATGAGCCGAGAAAATAAAGCGAGCAAAAAGATACCTCACTCATATGCATATGCTACGTTTCTGGCAGGACGTGACGATCCTGGGAAAAAGTCACACTGGACTGCCTCTCTTCCGGGATAGTACAAACTAGTACATAGTCCATCATATCATTACCAAACGCTATAGACACGAGTTGGGAAGACTCGATAGTCCTGCAAGACAACTTCCCAAGAGAGACAACTCTGACCAAAAACAACTGCTGCCTTGCAGTTAGGCTGGGGACAGCCAAAGGCTAAGGAGGGCAACCCTACAGAAACGCCTGTTGAAATCGGATGCATTGAGCCACTGGCTAACAAATTAAATCAGTGCAACGTAAATATCGCTGTAAACAGCGTACGATGAAGAAGAAGAAGAAGTTAAGTCACAGAGTCAGACCGTTGACGATTCGCAAAAATCTTTCTATCCTGACGTTGTTGCCATTATAATTTGCTTTTGGCAACTGTTGGACGGGGCATTTGATTTGATCAGATCTCACATTGAGCGGCAGTTTATCTTATCTAGCAGCGCAGTTACTAGTCTTCCCTCCCGTATAAACAATTCAATACTTGAAAAAATGGAAATTCTTCTTTAAAAAAAATGGTTCATGGATAAAAATTGGATAGAGATAGAAAGACATATAGAGAAACGAACATTTAACCAGGACGAAATTGTTTTGTCGATTTTCCATGATTTTTCTTTAAGTTCAATTTTCTTTAATTAATCCACGGCAATTACAAAGTAGTTCGTTCCTAAAATGTAATATATAAGAAGTAAGTATATTATAATCCAAAATAATGTATGATATTACTACAGTACATAATTTATATACATTTTTAAATTTTCAATTACCAGGAATATGGACACATAAATATTTAATGATGGCTGGTTTTGGAACTTGAAAGATATTTTTAGAACATACCGTAAGAGATCTGAACTACTTTTATTTAAGGAAATCAAGATGGCGATGTGGCAGCCGGAGGGAAACGGTCTCCAACAAATTTTGCAGTTATTGAAAGAGTCACAGTCACCTGATACCGAAACTCAGCGAGCTGTTCAGCAGGTAAAACTAATTGAGTTGCTTTGAAGTTAAACGCTATGCAATTTTTTTTATTATGGTGCAGTGATTGACTCGAGAGGCATGACCAGGCATAATAACGGCGAAGCGTGAATGTGATTGGAAAGTTTACCATTCATATTCTTAGTTTCTAGCGTGGTCAGAATCAGATCATCTTCTTTTTTCACCCGCACATTAGTGGCTTTTTTTTCGCGTCCTTTCCAAGTGCTAGTGATGAGATCTAATTCATTTTACATAATACAATTTGCTAGGCAAGCACACCCAAAGGAAGTGGTCCGTGCTGTTAGCACATGTTCGACATTCTGCTGCATCGTGGTGGTCAGCCAAACACCGAATACAACAAATTCACAATCATTTAATTACTATTAGGTTTGGTCAGAAGTGGAAAATAATAAATTCTGAAACAAAATTCGAATAGTTAGTGATCAGGGCTATTTGAAACATAATCAAGACTCATCCCAGCTCATGTTCACCTTCGTGCAACTGGAAACACTGACTCAAGACTATCATAAATTCATAATCATAGCAGTGTAGCCAGCGAGGTGATGATCATCACGATTCCCCCATTGTGGTGAGCTTACTGAGGAGCATGGCATTGCAATATGACCAGGACCACCTGCTACTAAAGAAATATCAAGAGTTAACTCGGCACAAGTAGTTTTTGAATAACATGTCAGAAGTCATATCATACACAGGGGATCAAGATGCTGAGCAGCAGTGGTCAGCGACCCATCCCATAGCTTACTGCTAGCGTCAGGGCCAGCGAACCATAGCTGCCAAGACCCTTCTACACCTCCACATGGTGATCCTGGATAACAAGCTGCAGCAGGGCAGACTGGCTAAGGAAAAGGGATCAAAGAGGGAAAAGCTAACCCGGTACTCAAAAATTGCTTGCTGAAGTCGGATGTGTTGGACTGAAAGGGGCAAACATCGCAGCCAAGCTGTAAACTACAACACAGCGTATTCCGTTCTCTGGACTACATTCTGCCACTTACCCTTTCAGGGTTTGGTAGTGGGAGATTGAGAACGAATGAAGAAAAAGATCTTCTTCGTTCGTTCTCAATCTCCTGCTAGCAAGCTCTGAACCTGTCTTTTCAAGCAGCAAGATGTCGTCCGTAGAATGGAATGTGTACTGTCGCTAGTTTACAGCGATAGTTGCACCTTTGTTTGGCACATCCCTCTACGACAGCTCAGCTGGATTAAATTGGGGAGCGAATGAAATAAGGCGTAAGAAAGTTTATAGATCTACTGCCAACTGTGGTAATAAGACCAATAGTGGACTATAAATCAGTAACATGGTCCACAGCAACAAAAATTTTGTACCAAATGAAAATCAAGCACTTCAGATGATCACATGTACCATGAAGATCACTCCAATAAACGAAATGGGAAAAAATCACAGCTCTATCCTATAGATCCAAGATCATGGTACAAGCAGACAAGAACATGGCAGGTTATGCAATGGCAGTAGAAGAGATAAAAGTAAATTAATCAGAATATACAAGGATGAATTGCCAGACATAACCAAGTAGAGTACACCCAATACTTCTAACCTCATGGGAACACCACCAAAATCTTGGCCGTTAAACAATTTCATAACTACCACCTGCCCCATTTGAGGCGGGAGAGCAAAATGCTCTCCAAATGAAAGCAACACACAGCATGATCGATAAACTACCAAACAGAAGCATGTATCCAGGTGTATATTGCCACCAAGAGCAGCAAAGAATGGAGGCACAGAAATCTATGTTGTCTACCCAGATAAAGAAAACAAAACCACTAGTCAATCCACTGTTAGGCTTTGTCATCTCCCTCTTTGGATAGTCTTTCAGGACAGAACTTCCATGTATCTTACACTGTGCTAGTCTACTTCATTTTCACTCTTCCTCATCGTTTTTTCTCAAATTGCCACGGAAAGAGCAACAGCACAGCGTTGTCCGGAGAGCGAAATGTGTTGTCATAAGATTACAGCTTGACTGATATTTGAAACTTTCGGTTTGACACATCCAATTTCAGGTGACATTTTTAGGTACCGGTCTAGCCTTCTTCTTGGTCAGTCTACCATGTTGCAGCCTGTTATACAGGATTACCACATTGGGGGAGAGGAGGAAGACCAACATCTGGTCAGGCACAGCATACTGATCAGACATGTTAGTCAGCGTCAGGCAAAATATACTGGCCAAGACTATCATCTCGGCTTCCTAATTGCCCTCTCTGGAAACGGGCTGTTTTCATGGCAGTCTGGCTAACGGGATGTGGGATCGATGTGATCCCCGTAGTAGTGAGCGACGCACAAATGAAGCCAAGCATAGTGCAACCACCTGGGGGACTCCGGTCCACCTTCATCAGCACACTTGAGATGTGAGGAAAGCTACTCAGGCTACTGCAATCTGTCACTTAACGTCCTTTTCAGGGCACACAAAAGAGTAAACCTTTTCATTGTGGGCATTAAAAACAACCACCGTGTGAAGGTGAAAGGGTCTAAGCAGCTCTGGATTGCTGATCGCTGCAGCTCATGCATTGCTCAGCATCTTGATCCTCACCTTTCACTCTTGAAAATGTAGCTGGTATTCCTCAGCGCCCCAGACTGACTGTCCAATTCGTCTTTATAGTTTCAATTCGTTTATTATCATATGATTGTTAGGGAATCTGTAAGGAACATACATCTTGTTTCTTGCATAACCTTTGTTTTCCACGATGGCTGTTCTTAGTGCCACAAGTTTGATCTTGGAAACAAAACTGTTTTCAAGGCAGCCTGGCTGACGAGATGTGGATCTACTTGATTTCTGTAGTAGTAAGTGTCGTGTAGAAGCTAAAACCACATGGAGGACCCCGGTCCGCCTTTATTAACACGCTAGGAATGTGAGGAAAGCTATTACAACTCGTGACTGAACCCTGGCTACTCAGCTCATAAAATCCCATTTCCCTGTGCTCCTGAGAATATACGCACAATGTAGACATCTGAGTAAAGCTATTTAATATGACAAATGTATATGCTCTAATTTAGTTATTCTATCTAAAATTGACTGACCTGCTAATCTCCAATGCTTCTACTTCAGTAGAGTATAGAATATATTCATCAAATTTACTTGAAACATTTTGGAATCTCCACCATGACCATAGTCTGATCCTTCAAGGAAATCTAGCTTGATCCTAATCAATGGACAAATGGTAATCCAAATCACACATCTTGTTCAAATAATTTCCTTTTCAGAATAATTACCATCTAAATCCAATTTATCATTTAGACTTAAATTATTATTTAGACTTGTTCTGTTAGTCTTTTAAAGTGATCATTTCTGGAATTTTCAAAACCACTTCAACATGAAAAGGATCAAATTCATTGCGAGGACATGATTCGATATTTGCACTGCCAAAATTGTATTGGAAATTTGTATTATAACTAGACATTATTTTATGGCCCAAATTCAAGCAGTATCTCCCAAAATAGGCCTTGAAATAATGCAGCTGGGTTCGATCCCCACCACAGCACCGGCCGTTACCCCGGGGAAACAAACCCTTCGAAAATGCAGGAGGAAGCAGACCTGTCACGTCGGGGAATGGGGTATTTACACACACTCATTGTGGACAATAATCATCAGCTCTAGAAATCATCTTCTCAGATATGATGGAACATGCTGCTTGTAATTACCGGTTTTGACTTAACCTGTTTTAATATTTTTTTAAAGCAAATCCACAGGAAAAGATACAAGCAGAATAATGTAGTGCACTAAACATAATTTGATGCTAGCAAGAGCGGCATAAGTTGAACAGAAGTGTTCTCTGTATCCTTCCAAGACTTGTCATTTTTATTAAGATGCGTAGAAGGGGTAAATGAGACTAACATATATTGTTCATAAAATTTACACCAGAAAACTACGAAATAAATTGACTAATTACAAGTTGTAACCAGCATGGTCAAGTGTAAACTGTTAGTCCAACTTTGGCGTATACAGAACTTCACGTTTAGAGGTGTGCCTCCCAACAGCTTTCTTAAAGATTGATCTCTGTGTTTCAGAAACTGAGCGAACTCAACAACTACCCAGACTTCAACAACTATTTGATATTTGTGCTTACAAAACTGAAATCAGAAGGTGAGAGATGACCTGGACTGTATGTATCATGCCTGTATGAAAGCCTGTGTAACACACACACACAAACTAATTGGAAGGAATTTTTAGTTAGGCAATATTGATCTGCTGTAACTTACAGTATAAATCCTTTAGCACACTGACACAGCCAAACTCGTCACGATGTCAAAAAAAACATTTTTGACAATTTTTTTTCTCTGAGTACGGAGACCCTACCAATATCCATTTTTATACTGCTAGATTCGTCACGTCCATCTACACACACTTTTTGTTGGTAAAAGTATCGTATGTTAGATTACAAATGGCTTTTGAGCGATTTATTTATTTTTTTCGTCGATGGAGCAAGCTGACTTTTTGGGGAAAGGTGAAGTAGGTTGTTGGGAAAGATCTTTATCTTGTAAATCTGTTTATTTTATTTGTTTAGATGAAAGAACTACGCTTGAATTGGAAACTAACTGTTGTGTCGACATTGTAAACACAGTATCGATTCTTTGTTATGGTTTTCTATCAAAGCGACTAGGCCTAGCCGGGAAAGTCCAAATATTTAAATTTTTTCCAAAAATTTCACATTCATCTTCTTGTATCTCAGAAACACACACACAACAACAACAACAATAACATCAACAACTTCTTTATTCAATTGTGTCTCTAAACACAAGAAAATCATATTTATTGACCAACAAACAGAACATTTACAATTTGTGAAAGTTGAAAAATGCGAAAAATTTTCAACAAATTATGGAAGCGTGCTAAAGGATAAGGAAGTGCTGTTTACATTTCTATAATTTTCTTTCTCCATAGATGACCCAACCCGCTCATTGAGTGGTTTAATCTTAAAGAACAACGTTCGAGCCCATTTTGAGAGATTTCCACCAGAGGTGACGACTTTCATTAAGCAGGAATGTCTGAACAGTATTGGAGACCCTTCTCCACTCATTCGAGCTACTATTGGTATTATCATTACAAACATCATCTCCAAAGGGGAGCTGCATAACTGGCAAGAAGTTCTACCACATCTTTGTGCATGTCTTGATTCTGAAGATTACAACACATGTGAAGTAAGAACATTGATATTCTCGTTATATTCTTGCTTCTTAGAAGACGCATCAAACCATTCAACATTCCATCAGTTTATATCTTCATTGGATTAGAATTTGTTTCTGAGCTTATTTAGAAGATTTGTCTCGGACAATTGCTTCAACTTCATATAGCAAAGTTGGGGGGACGGCGTGGTTAAGTGGCACGGCTCACAGCCCGTAGGTGCTGGGTTCGATCCCCATCACAGCACCGGCCGTTACCCCGGGGAAACAAACCCTTAGAAAATGCAGGAGGAAGCAGACCCTTACATAAAATGCATGCTAAAGTTGGATGCACTGGGCCGACAGGCGCAAAATAAAGACACAGTGCAACGCACATCGCCTTGGGGATTAGAAAAAGGTGAACGCAAAAACAAAAAAATATAGCAAAGTTGTTTTTAAGAATAAAATTAATATGAATAAATTGAGCTAAAATTGCAATCTAAACATCTTGATAATTAACTATCTGAAGTGACATGATGAATTCATAATAAAGAATGGTATATTTGAATGAAATGTTGCATGATATTTATGTGGAGACGTAATGAGACCAAAAGAATGTTAGGTGTTCACACAACCTCTTGTGTATTTCTGCATTAATGATTCTCAGTGCCATTAGCAGTCAAAGGCTGAATTGGGCGTGTGTTGAATATCCACATGTAATCTAGATGTACGATCATTGGTCTGAGCAAACAAATCATTTCTCAGGTCTGAAAGTCCAACTTTTCTCATGCTAAATACAAACTTTGAAAATTCACCATGTATGTCATGTAACTGTTTACCTATCAGAAATAACTGGACATTAAAAGACAGATGACATGTACAATTGTCTGCCATCTTGGAGGTTACTCCGTAACCTTAAATTCCACAAACTGAATGACAGAATTAATGCTTGTGTTAGAAGTCAGTTTCATTCGTTATTTACAATTTGACTAAACTCAAGTGTCTTTTCCTTAAATTTTCACTAGTAGTTACAGTTTCTAGTGGAAGTCTGCAGAAAGTTTATGACAAATAGACAGCGTCACAAAAATGGCACATGTTTGCCAAACTGCCTCCTCACGCTTTTTAAAATTCTTTCTTCTATTCCAATGGATTTGGCAGTACTCTGATCTTCAATTGCTTTGCATAAAGATATGGAATTATGGACATTTATCTGGTGACGAACATTTCCTTCACTGTCATATATGGAATTATGGACATTTCTCTGGTATCGAACATTTCCTTCACTGTCACATATGGAATTATGGACATTTCTCTGGTGACGAACATTTGCTTCACTGTCATATATGGAATTATGGACATTTATCTAGTGACGAACATTTCCTTCACTTTCACATATGGGATTATGTACATTTCTTTGGTGACGAACATTTCCTTCACTGTCACATATGGAATTATGGACATTTCTCTGGTGACGAACATTTGCTTCACTGTCATATATGGAATTATGGACATTTCTCTGGTGATGAACATTTCCTTCAGTCACATATTTGTTTGCATGTAGGAGGAATTCCTGTGGAGCCGCCTAGCACAGTGGTTAGCGCGCTGGCTTCGCATCTGAGTGGTCCTGGGTTCATTCCCCAGCTGAGGCGGTAATGTTTTTACAGACCGCACTGGCTCCCGGGTCGACTCAGCCTTAAATGGGTACCGGTTCAGTTTGGAAAGTAAAAGCCAAGCCTTTGAAATGTGAGATCGCTAACACCTCACACCCCTACGGCAGTAATGCTATGGGTTACTTTACTTTACTTGGAGGAATTATAATCAAAGAAATATCATAGTAGTAGGATTTTCCAGAAAATGAGTTATTACCTTAATTAGTAGTAGAATTTTACAGTAAAACATGAAACATTAATTATATCCTTCAGTGTTGTCAAATAAATACTAGTGAAACATAATTTAATCTTCAGCACATTAGGAATGGATGTTCTTCGGTTCTGTCTACGCAAAATAATTAAACGAACCTGGAATAGTTTAGGAATATGTGCCATTGTTTTATTCAGATATTTCTATAAGGAAAAATAATAAAATGCTGAACAAATATGTATATGAAAATTCTGATGAACTGTTCTTTCTGGCAAACAGGGAGCCTTTGGAGCTCTTCAGAAAATCTGTGAAGACAATGCTGAGACACTTGACAGTGATATGGCTGATAGGCCACTCAATGTTTTGATTCCAAAGTTTCTCAATTTCTTCAGGCATCAGAGCCCAAAAATACGGTAAGTATTTAATGTGAACTGCAAGTAAATGTTCGACCAAAAGTTTATAGTAAAGCATAAAATTACAACATAGTACAGAAATGTCAACATTACGCAATATTCATTTTCCCATTTAGAACATGTCTATTTTGTCACCTAAGATAGTTTTGGCCAATGACTTAAGTCAGACTGCATTTTAAAAATGTGATATTTCATTAACACCCCGCCAGGAAAAAAATTTTTGTACCGAATTAAATTACATTTATTTCTCGCTCTGATCGTCGACTTTCAAAATTTGTAACTTTTCTGTTTGTTTGTCAATAAATATGATTTTCTTGTGTGTACAGACACAATTGAATAAAGAACTTATGGGTGTTATTGTGTTTGTTAGTTTCTGAGTTACAAACAGATGAAGTTATACAAATTTTGGGGAAAAAATTTGGACTCGACCACAAAGGCCTAGTCGCTTCGATAGAAAACCATGGAGGAAATCACAAGAACGTATCGATACTGTGTTTACAATATCTACACAACTGTTAGTTTCCAATTCAAACGTAGTTCTTTCATTTAAACAAACAAAATAAACAGATTTACTCGATAAAGATCTTTCCCAACAACCTACTTCCCCTTTCGCAAAAAGGCAGCTTGCTCCAAACGGCGTATACAAAATTAAAACGGTTCAAAAAGCCATTTGTAATCGAGCATATGATACTTTAACCGCAAAATATCGTGTATATACGGGGGACATAATAAATGGCTTTCGGGAGTGACTCCGTTTTAAAAAAAAAATTGGTTTTTGTAGGTCGAGTTGGTCAGCTAGCACTTGACCGTAGTGCGCTAAAGGTTAAATGATTAGTATAGTTTATGGTGCAACAGTAGTCAGTGGATGGATTGATGGTGAAAGTAGATCCCACATAACTCATATGGGTATGAGCAGTGTTCATGGAACTGATATTTAAGGCCAAGCAACACATTAGAGCACTGTAGTAAAGATGATAGCATGTGGTTACTGATCTAACGCTGGAAGGAATTGATCTCTAGTTAACAGCTTTTGGTTGTTTTACTTATTGTCAATTGATTTTCTCAATGGCAGGCATGTGGGCTAACATGTTTTCTAATATTTCCTACCAGGTCCCATGCCATTGCCTGTGTCAACCAGTTTATCATAAGCAGAACACAGGCACTTATGATTCACATCGACACCTTCATTCAGGTTAGTAACTTTATACCTGATATTGATTGACATTTGTGTTAGGTGAAATGGGGGAACTAACAAATTCAATGCAATTTGTTTACATTGGTCCATTTTTAATCTGCTAATTTTGTAGATTGAAGTCTTTTCGACCGGACTATAATTCTGTGTAAAAAAATTTTTTCTTCAAAATAAAATAAATAAATATTGAACAAGTGGAGCAAAAATTACGATCTAAACATTGTAAGACACATAGTTAAACTATCTATAACATGAAGCAGTCATGATAAAGATTATATATTAGTATGAGGTGTCATATGACATGAAAATTAGAGAGAAAAAAAATACATCAAGAACTGAAAACACATTTGAATTGCATGCAGTTTTGAGAAAATAGTCACTTGTACTGGTTGTTCGGTTATAATTTGTCTTAACCAAGGAGAGTTGACTGCTGTTCAACAATGGCCGAAGTATAGTGTTAAATGAGCTAATTCAGATTGATAAGCTCGTTACAATTTCCGACCTGATGAAGCTACTATGCTGAAGAGAGTTATCAAGAAGTTTTGATATTGTCTGTGTTAATAACCAAGAAGACTTACCTCTACGCGTCGATTTAAAAAGGTCACAAATATACTGTATATGTACTGATAGTTTATATTTTCGTATAAAGGCCAGGGTTTCAGATGCATACCAAATAAAAACCAACAATTTATGTTTTGAGAAGAAACTATAATTAACCAAAATAATAATTTTGTTCATGAAATAAATCAATATAATATAAATAATTGTGTAAGTAATAAAGTTTGTCTAAGCTCTCCTCGTACCGATTACAGAACCTGTTTTTTCTTGCTGAAGATAAAGACACAGAAGTAAGGAAGAATGTTTGCAGGGCTCTGGTCATGTTGGTGGAAGTAAGGATTGATCGACTCATGCCTCATATTGATCAAATCATTCAGGTAAAAACATAGAGTGTATATTTGTTCCATTTCATTTAGCATGCTTTTATACTTGTTGGCATAGGAATAATATTATACTAATTTCAATACAAAAATAGAACAAACATTCTAGAATATACGTTCTTATAACTCCATGCAGAAGGCCTGCATTTAAACATGTATATGCTTTTTGTAGAGGTTATGTTTGTATCATTTAACATGAATGTGGATGCTAGCTAGCCCTGTGCACAACCTTCAGTTGTCCTTCATGACATGCCATGGGGAGGAAGATACACCATACTGATCAGACATGTTAGTTGGGGTCAGGTCAACTACATTCTCGGCTTGAGTTGTTTTCGTGATGGTCTGGCTAACAAAGTGGGACATTGACGGGATCCCCTGTAGTAGTGAGAGAAACATGGATGAAGCCAAGCATAGCACAACTGTCTGGAGGACCCCAGTCCCTCTTCAATAGCATGCTCAGGATGTGAGGAAAGCTACAACCTACCACTTAATGTCCTTTTCAGGGTGTACAAAAGAGTAAACTTACTCAATGTGGGCATTTAACAACAACATGACATGCCTAGTTGGGTGGAGATAGCAGCCTAGTCTGCTCTTTCCTTCTCATGAAGAGGCCTAGTTGGGTGGAGATAGTCTGCTCTTTGCTCCCATTGAAGGGGCCTTGTTGGGTGGAGATAGTCTGCTCTTTGCGCCCATTGAAGGGGCCTTGTTGGGTGGAGATAGTCTGCTCTTTCCTTCACACAAAGAGGCCTTGTTGGGTGGAGATAGTCTGCTCTTTGCGCCCATTGAAGGGGCCTTGTTGGGTGGAGATAGTCTGCTCTTTGCTCCCATTGAAGGGGCCTTGTTGGGTGGAGATAGTCTGCTCTTTGCTGTCAGATGTGATGTGAGCGAATGTGAGATGCTTACCTTTGTCCATGCCTATAATATAGAGCATGGCCTGAATGAAACTTTCATAGAACCTTAGTGTTTCTTCATTTGGTAAAATATATATTTGTTTTGGTCCTCTCAGTATATGATGGAGCGTACACAGGATGCAGACGACACAGTTGCTCTTGAATCATGTGAGTTCTGGCTTTCCTTGGCAGAGCAGAAAGTGTGCAAAGAAGTGCTGGGTTCACACATAGATCGGCTTGTGCCTATTTTGGTTAAAGGAATGAGATACTCAGAGATTGATATTATTCTTTTGAAGGTACTGGTTTGATGTTTGTAACAAATTTGTGCTGAGTTGTTTTTGCCTACAATGTTATTTTGTAGTCTGCCTACTGAAGGGGGCAGTGGGTCTGTCTACTGAAGGGGGCAGTGGGTCTGTCTACTGAAGGGGGCAGTGGGTCTGTCTACTGAAGGGGACTGGTTAGTGCACTGGCCAGGGTTGAATCCCCAGTTGATGCAGAATTGCAAATGGACTTGTGGTCAACCCAGCCACAGAAACTGGGTATCAGGAAAAAAATCTGGCGGCCGGTGGGATACTGACCACATTACCCATTATGTGCTGTGGGTCACCAATGATATGGGCCTAACACATGTCGCATGGCATGAAACGGGATCTTATATATGACCATAGTATATGATTATGGAGTAGTATGTCAGCGTGTTTAGGACATGGAGTACGACCAGTCTCATTTGTGCAACAGTCCTCACAGATTTATTTGAAGGGAATGCATTAGCCTAATGGATACTGTTATGTAGTTGTAAAGGTTTTTGAATGAGCTACTTTCTAATTGAACACTATAAAGGCTTATACTAACATGAGTTCTCCACATACAACAAAATTTATGTGCCGTTTTTTTTGTTTATGATTCTGTCTTCTGAAGTTAATCGTGTATTATATGTCTGCTTATATTTATATACTTTTGAGTAACTGTATATAAAGTTGAATTTGTATATGTATATATATTGATCTCGAACAAATTACCTGACAGGGGGACATTGAGGAGGATGAAATGATACCAGATAAGGAGTCTGACATTAAGCCCAGGTTTCACAAGTCTCGGACCCATTCCAACCAGAAACATGACGATGGGGAGGTAAGTTTATTAATTGCTTCTGTCGAAATTTTTTTTCTAGTGAACATTCTCTTCATTAAACATTACTTTCCTGAGTAATTCACAAGGAAGACAAAGACTATATAAAAGAAAAAGGGAATTTCATGTGAAATTAGAATGTGATGACCTTGTAGAAATTGATAAAATATGAATCAGATAAGTGGTGCATTCCGTGACAATTAATCATACATGGCACATAAGAAACCAGTGCGCTCCATTTTGAACTGTGATATCATAATGCAGTAGTAGGGAAATTCATACTCTTGTCATGTTTGTTGGCTTTGTTGCATTATATCGTTTACATTTCCATCTGCCTTTAACCTTTAGTGCACTACGGTCAAGTGCTAGCCGACCAACTCGGCCTACAAAAACGGAGCCACTCCCGACAGCCATTTTTTTTACTGCTGAATACGTCCCCCATATATACACAATATTTTGCTGGTTAAAGTATCGTATGTTCGATTACAAATGGCTTTTGAACAGTTTTAATTTTGTATACGCCGTTTGGAGCAAGCCGACTTTTTGCGAAAGGTGAAGTAGGTTCATGAAGTGCTGTGGGTAGACACTGATAATTTACAAACTTCTATGCTGTGGGTAGACACTGACAATTTACAAACTTTTGTGCTGTGGGTAGACACTGACAATTTACAAACTTTTGTGCTGTGGGTAGACACTGACAATTTACAAACTTTTGTGCTGTGGGTAGACACTGACAATTTACAAACTTTTGTGCTGTGGGTAGACACTGATAATTTACAAACTTTTGTGCTGTGGGTAGACACTGACAATTTACAAACTTTTGTGCTGTGGGTATACACTGATAATTTACAAACTTTTGTGCTGTGGGTAGACACTGACAATTTACAAACTTTTGTGCTGTGGGTAGACACTGACAATTTACAAACTTTTGTGCTGTGGGTAGACACTGACAATTTACAAACTTTTGTGCTGTGGGTAGACACTGACAATTTACAAACTTTTGTGCTGTGGGTAGACACTGACAATTTACAAACTTCTGTGCTGTGGGTAGACACTGACAATTTACAAACTTCTGTGCTGTGGGTAGACACTGACAATTTACAAACTTTTGTGCTGTGGGTAGACACTGACAATTTACAAACTTCTGTGCTGTGGGTAGACACTGACAATTTACAAACTTCTGTGCTGTGGGTAGACACTGACAATTTACAAACTTCTGTGCTGTGGGTAGACACTGACAATTTACAAACTTCTGTGCTGTATGAAATATTATTCTCCATATCATAGTTGACCTTTTTTGTTGTCAATTACTGTCAGTGAAAATGTACTGAATGCATTAGTGTAAACAAATGTAGGAGGTGAATGATTTGAAGGTTTATAGGTTTTATTTGTTTGTTTGTTGCAGGAAGGAGACCCTGATGAAGGATATGATGATGACGACTCTCTGTCTGACTGGAATCTCCGTTAGTATTAACCATTTTTACTTAGTGCTAATCTTGTGGATTTGTCTTTCCGTCCGGTTCAAATTGCTGGAATTCCATGCATCATGCAAAGTTTTATTCAAAATAAAATAAATTATTGAACAAATTTAGCTAAATTTATGATCTAAACATGGTAACACATAGTTATACCATGACTGTATTCTGTCGATTCCTTTACACTTACTTTTGTATTTTGCGTCCTAGTCAGTCTGAATCTGATATGTGTTGAAAATCCATGTGTAATCATTGTACTAATTAAACATTAAATTATTTCTTGGGGCCTGAAACCCAACTTCACTCGGGTAAATATTGTTTCATGTATCGTAACTTTCATAAATGTTTTCCTAATTGAAATAAAATTAGTTAAATATAATTTGCACATGTGCTGACCCAACCATCGATTAGAGCTGTCCAAAAAATTTATTCCACAAATTAATTCACGAAACAGAAACATGTCTAATTTGGTCACGGAGGACGATTTTGATGCCCATGACCTAAAAAGAGTTAAACAAAAGTGAGGTGTAGATTTTAATACAATCACCACCTAGACTTGCATTCTCTGTGAAAATTTGCCATTAAGTTGAAAATTTGCCATTAAGTGTGCCAGGAAAACAATTTTTTCAACAGACAAAATGTCCCCTATTTGTTAGATGCCATAGTTGGCTTCTTGTGTGATTTTATACACATTAAACTACACAAGTTGTCAAACTTGTATAGAAACAGTATTTATATTCATTCTTCTATCACTTTATTAGCTAGGTGGCACCTAATTATGCAAAGTGTTTTCTTTCTTTGTAAAGTTTGTCTGTGTAAGTATGTGGAAATTTCACTTGTCTCATTTTATTTGTTTTTCTTCAATCATTTATTGAACTTGGGTAATTCCTCCTTTTGGCTCCTATATAGTGATACCAGACAGCATTGTGGTGTTTCATCGGTAAAAAATCTGTCGTGCTATTTTAACAAATCGGCATAACCATGGGCCCTACACACACATTTGTAGTCAGCCCTTCCATGCTGCCGTAGAGCGAACTTAATGGTACAGTCTTCCTGTGGTGAGTTCTTTTCTCACTGCAGAAATTTTACACATTGGACAAGATATGCTGTCTCTCTGATAATTCTATTGTTAGAAAATTCCCCCACACAGCACATGTTGATGGCCATATTCAGTTTCCAGTTTTAGTATCTGCCTGATAGGAAGGTTAAAGTAGTCTCACATCATGACATGGAGTCGTGATGGATATCTGCCTGATAGGAAGGTTAAAGTAGTCTCACTTCATGACATGGAGTCGTGATGGATATCTGCCTGATAGGAAGGTTAAAGTAGTCTCACTTCATGACATGGAGTCGTGATGGATATCTGCCTGATAGGAAGGTTAAAGTAGTCTCACTTCATGACATGGAGTCTTGATGGATATCTGCTTGATAGGAAGGTTAAAGTAGTCTCACTTCATGACATGGAGTCGTGATGGATATCTGCCTGATAGGAAGGTTAAAGTAGTCTCACTTCATGACATGGAGTCTTGATGGATATCTGCCTGATAGGAAGGTTAAAGTAGTCTCACTTCATGACATGGAGTCGTGATGGATATCTGCCTGATAGGAAGGTTAAAGTAGTCTCACTTCATGACATGGAGTCGTGATGGATAGTAGATGAAAACAGGCTGGACAAGTCCAGGTCTCCAATCCACATTGTCAAACAATATAGTTTAGTCAGATAAGAGATGCATGGAAATGTTTGGATTGTAGGAGCGGAGAATGGTACCACTACTGTAGTAGGATGTTTGATCTCTTGATCATTGGGCTCTTGCATACAGTACAGTGATGTACATGCAATATTACAGAGATAATGTCAAAGATGGGGGCAACACGTAGAATATAAAATTGGATTTTGACCAACAAATTTGATAAATAACATGAATCGAAATCAGAAATTACTTAATAATTTCACCTAATATTTTTATCACCATAAACATTTTTTTTCCTCTTTACAATTTACAAAAATACATTTTTATGGGGAATTTGTTCAGTTCTTTGTCGTTAACCCTTTCCGGTCCTGAACAATTTATTTTGATCTTTATCAGAAAAAGTTCTTCAACTCAACATCTTCTGTGTTTCTCAATCTCCTGCTACCAAGCCCTAAACAGGGCTTTGCAAGTAGCAAGATGTAGTCCGGAGAATGGAATACGTTGTGCCACTAATTTACAGCTTGGCTGGCGTTATTTGCACCTTTTGGTCCGACAGAATTTCTTCGGCAGGGAGAGAAATGGACATCTTTAGGATGGCCTGTTCTGAACAGTACAAATTAGTCAAATGTTTTGTGTATCAAGTCAGATATGATAGTATATCATAATTTAATCAATCTTTCAGGTTCTCGTAAAACACCAAATACATGCCACGTTCTCTCCATCTGTTCAAGCTTTGTGTATGTCTTCCTTGTTTCTTTCCTTTGTGTGTCTCATTTCTGTATGTGCTTTGGTCTGTCTGTACTTCTGTGCTTTGGTCTATCTGTACTTCTGTGCTTTGGTCTGTCTGTACTTTTGTGCTTTGGTCTGTCTGTACTTCTGTGCTTTGGTCTGTCTGTACTTTTGTGCTTTGGTCTGTCTGTACTTTTTGCCTAAAAATTGCAGTAAATGCTATCAACGATTGTCAGTGCCTTCTCATCATGATATCTGATTCTTTCCAACTGTTCAATATTAGTGATCTTATACCATTTCAATCTCTCTCTCTTTTACATATTTCCAAGTCATACAATAGAACAGACTTGACATTGGATTAGAATACTTACATTTTTGTGACAGAAAGGGACACAAAACATGAGCTGTTTTACTAGGCTAAATCTCAGTTGGGTATCATTTCTCTGCAGTGTCTGTTAATAATAAGTACAGCATTCCCCACTGCAATTGAGTTATTAGTTGTATCATTTAATGGGAGAAGTTGGTATAGCAATGTTATCAACAGGTATCAAGGTAGACACCTACCAGTGAGCTTTTCTTGTATAACTGTATTATTAACAAAGCATGTTGTCATCACAGGGAAGTGTTCTGCAGCAGCACTTGATGTTCTAGCCAACGTGTTCCACGAGGAGATTCTGCCTGTTCTGCTGCCCATTTTGAAGGAAACCTTGTTTCACGTTGACTGGGAAGTGAAGGAGTCGGGTATCTTGGTTCTTGGTGCAATTGCTGAAGGCTGCATGAGTGGCATGATCCCACACCTCCCTGAGCTCATACCCTACCTCATCAGTTGCCTGTCGGACAAGAAAGCGCTGGTCAGGTCCATCACGTGCTGGACACTCAGCCGTTACGCACACTGGGTGGTTGGGCAGCCACATGACAACTTTCTCAAGCCACTCATGACTGAGGTAGAATGGACAAATCTGATTTTATAAATTGAGAATCTTTTTTAAGTTGTTTGTGACGAGATAATAGAATTTTCAAGTGAATATTTTATTTTTGCATCATTCAATCCAGAATCTTGTAAAACTTCCACCACACGTCACTCGCTTAAGATCCATTTATCTTCCGTAATCGTTTCATTAACATGCTAAAGTTTTCACAATGGGATGGCAAATAGGATGGGATAAATTATTATGTGGATGCATATTTGTGAAGGGACGGTACAATGAGTTTTTTTATGGAGAAAAATTTTTCACCCAATAATTCAGCTATATCCGTACATAAACAAAATAGTGGGTTTTCTGGCAAAAATAATCCACATACGATGTTCCTAAAGTTTCACACTAGGTTAAATAATTTTACTCAATACATAGTTTAACTATTTTTTTTTTCTATCACAAAATCATGTTTCAACGGGCACACATAACGAGTACCTAATGTCTCTTCTTCTTCTGCGTTGTTCTGAACCTCCTGTTACCAAGTCCTGAACAGGGTTTTGCTAGTAGCAGGGTATAGTCCAGAGAATGGAATGTGTTGTCACTAGTTTACAGCTCTATTTGCACCTTTCGGTCCGACACATCCATCTTCAGCAGTACCTAATGTCTCTGTAATATATGAAAATCATAACTACTGAAAGAAACCAGATTTCCCTAAGTGAAAAAGGGTGCATTATTGTATCCAAATCTGATTCAGTGACATATATAGAGACAATGTGTTTGTCCCACGCACTGAATGTAAAATGCATCAATTTGAAACTTTTAGTTTCAAATTGAATTTTGCCCCCAATTAATTACATCAATTTCCCCGCAAAGTTGACATACGCCCTCGGACATCTTGAACATTTCTAAAGAGAGCAGTGATTAACCCGATTCCACAAGAGTCCATCTGTGATGCCCTCTCTGTATGCCTGACACCTTTGTAGCAGATGCCTTGTTAGTGCTACAGATACATCCATCTGCTTGTTCTATTCCAAGTTTGTTGAACAGATGGCATCCAGTCCAGTCCTATGTTGTCAACAATATGTACCACCTGGCCGATGACCCATGTTCTCCCGTCTCCCACCCATTTCCATATTCAAACCTGGTAACGCTCTAGTTGTATCCATATCAGGTTGATTAATCTCATTGACTGTCAATGAACTTTCTAAATAAAAAACATTGTAGAGCTGTGAACCTAGCTGTGTATATGACATATGTCAAGTTAACAGTGTATATAAAATACATTGTCAAGTTAATGGATAAAAACAGACTTTCAACTTTTGTCGTTTCACAGCTGTTAAAGAGGGTCTTAGATGCTAACAAGAGAGTGCAAGAGGCTGCTTGCTCAGCATTTGCAACTTTGGAAGAAGAGGCTTGCACAGAGCTGGTACCTTACCTGGGCTTCATTCTGGAAACATTAGTATTTGCTTTTGGAAAATATCAGGTAAGAATTTCCATCAAATTATTGTAAGTGGTGCCCGTCACATTCATTGTTAAATGGTTAGTTATGCTAGAGACTAGCAACATCGTTGTGTTAAACTTCACTGTAAATGTTCAGACATGGGCTTCCTGTATAGGGGTCAGCTTTAGTGGGGGCCCTATGCTTTATCTTGATGAAAAATATTGTTTTGATTGTTTCACAGGATAATAAACTTAATTTTGTCATTGACAGCACAAGAACCTTCTCATTTTGTATGATGCCATTGGGACGTTGGCAGATTCTGTTGGCCATCACTTGAACAAACCAGTAAGTCAGCTAGATAGTGGCTAATTAGAATCAATGATACTCTGTTGGTCAGTCATCAATATCCGGTTTAATCTTTGGGGGAGAAAAGAAATATTGATAAGAGATTTTTGTGACTATTGGAGGTGAGCTGTAACCTGCCAGGCATGTTCTAAGAGTACAAAGGGTCAGAAACCCCATCCTGTAGAAACAAGTCACAATAATACCAGCAACGAACAGTCATTGTCTGTGCTTGTACATGTCACTACAGTAATACTTCTAGCTTGATCTTCACTTGTACATGTCACTACAGTAATACTTCTAGCTTGATCTTCACTTGTACATGTCACTACAGTAATATTTCTAGCTTGATCTTCACTTGACGTAGTCACTCCTTTTACCGCTGTGGGGTGTGTCAAGGTTTTATATACTTGCAATTAGTGTAAACAGGTGATGGCCTGTTGTGTTTCTTGGAGATATATGAAATGGCTCAGTTAGTAGATACTTGTATCTGCTAGTTGAAAGCATTGAGCCTGTAAACAAATGGAAGTGTTTAGGGGTTCTTGTCACTTATTGATAGTTTGCCAATATTTTGTCATATAGGAATACGTGAACATGCTGATGCCCCCTCTCATCCAGAAGTGGAATATGTTGAAAGATGAGGACAAAGATTTATTTCCTCTGTTGGAGGTGAGTGATCAGTACAATCTAGGTAGTTGATGATTGGGTCTTCTGGTTAACCTTCCAACTGTCATAGCCGCCGACGTTCGGCCTCCGTGGTGCCTATGGTCAGAAAAATCGGCCGAAAGAAAAATCGTTATTAAATTTGCGGTCTTTTTTTTCCCACGTTATGAAGGCTATATACTATAATTAATTGCTTTTTCTTCCGGTTTGTATCTGATACTGAAAAAGGTCCACCGGGACTAGATAATAAATCTAGACCTTCATTATTTGAAGTTCTTCCGATGGACGAAAGTAATATCAGGGATGATTTTGAGAACATGACAGTGATTATTGGTGAAGACGAATCAGATTGAGATATCGTGCAACGTTCCAGAATACAGCCACCAACAGTTGAGCCTCAAGTTGGACATCTCATGCCAGATGCTGATACTGTTGTGTATTGGATAGCAAGAACAGTAACAATAGGAAAGGCAGAAAATGAACATGGCACCAATGATGTTCGACATGTAAGGTTGGGTACCACTAGCAAAACCTTGTTCAATCGGAAAAGAGAGATTAATATTAGGCTTGGCTTTGCTCGTTCTCAATCTCCCGCTACCAAACCCTGAAAGGGCTTAAGTAGCAGAATGTAGTCCAGAGAATGGAATGCATTGTCGTAGTTTACAGCTTGACTGCGATATTTGCACTTTTCGGTCCAACACATCCGACTATAGCAAGCAATATTTGAGAACCAGGTTAGCATTCCCTCTTCGATCCCTTCTCCATAGCCAGTCTGCCCTGCTGCAGCCTGTTATCCAGGATCACTGCGTGGAGGTGTAGAAGGGTCTTGGCAGCTGTGGTTACCTGGCCCTGACGCTATCAGTCAGCTATGGGTCTCTCACCCCTGCAGCTCAATGCACTGCTCAGCATCTTGATCCCAGATTAATATTAAAATATGTTATTCTTCTGTGTCAACTTTTGTTCAGAATATTAATAAAAACGGAGATAAAGGTAATTTTAACTTTTTATAGCTTTTCTTTCTGGGTGTGGTTGAAAAAGTATTTTTTAGCCTCTGATTCAATTTTCTATGTGATTCTGGTATTTTATTGGAACATGTCAAAATCCTCAAATGAGTTGGCACCACAGAACAAATGCACTTGACAGTTGTAGGGTTAAGGTATAGGGTCTGCCTGTAAAGGAAACTCATTATTTTATAGAGGCATGCACCATAACTTTTGAGTTCCTCTTTAAGATTTTAGTCATAAATTCTGTAAGCATTGTTTTACCTGAATAATTCAGAACTATATGCATGCTTGGTTTTTTTCTCACTCTTGATATTTAAAATAGATTAGTTATTCTGATTTGTGTCCATTGTCACTGACCATGACTTTTGTGTGGCTGTTTTTGTATTTATGCCCATGCTGAACTCACCCAGACTTGTTTTGTCCAACAATATACATGTTGTAATATTTTGGTTCAGTGGAAAATATTTTAACATCCATTTTCCCCTTTCAGTGCTTGTCCAGTGTTGCAACAGCCTTGCAGTCTGGATTCTTGCCATACTGTGAGCCAGTCTATCAGAGGTGTGTGTGTCTGGTAGAGCAGACGCTGACACAGAATTATGTAAGTAGCTAACCTCTCATGCATCTCCTATGTGTTTATTGAAGATAGAATATATTCCGCTCTTACAATTTTATTAGCTTTTAGTGTACACACGGATTTGACAAATTACTTATATATGTGATATATACAGCACAGATATCTTGATCTGGCTCTTAATATTATTTTGTGTAAGACAATTTCTTAGCCTAGCCGACATGCACAGAGCTAGGTATTATAACAATTTGGATATGATGAGAGTTTAAGCATTGATCTTCTGTGATTGTATGCTTGTATTCGTACTGTCTGATCCTAATTAAGTTTACCATAATTGTATATGCCAAGATATTACCTTTTATGTTGGGTGGTGTATAATCGACTTGATTAGTGTTGAATGGCCTAGTTGACTGCGGATACATGTCAATCGGATGTAATTTTTTTTTTTGTGGAAGTGTTCTAGCCCTTTGAACAGATTAAAGCTTTCACCAGAAATTGTGCATTTGGATATATTAATTAAAACAATATGGCAGACAGATTGACAAAAACAGGATCACAATCTCATCTTTCAGTTCTGAACAGGACATACCAGAGTCAATAACCACTTGAACCGCATCAAATCCACAGCACCTGCCCTTGTACAGGCATTACTCACACTGATGAAATAGACACCTATTTATTGGGTGCAAGGCACTTGCGGACATGAGGAAAAGATTTTTACAAGTTCTGTCAATTGCCAACACACTGTATGGAGAAGTGAAACAACTGAAGAAGGCCATTATCTGTATAAGACTGGCATTTGGCTGCCAAGAGCAGGCTTGCTCAGCAGCTATGGTATAACAATGATGTTTTAGTGTGCACCAGGATTTGTCAAATTACTTACATATGTGTGGTATAACAATGATGTTTTAGTGTGCACCAAGATTTGTCAAATTACTTACATACGTGTGATATAGGCAAGGCAGACATCTTGAGCTGCCATGAATAAGTTTAGTATAAGAATATAATTTCCTAGGATACACACACAGCAACATAGCCAGGTATTGTTACAATTTGGATATGGATATGATGATAGTTTTAGCATTGATCTTCTGTGATTGTATGCTTGTATTCGTACTGTCTGATCCTAATTGAGTTGACCTTAATTGAATACGTCAAGATATTTACTTTTATGTTGGTTGGTGTATAATTGACTTGATTAGTGTTGAACGGCCTAGCTGGCAGTGGATACATGGCGATCCGATGTTTGTTTTTGGGGCTGTGTGTGTGTGTCCCAGTCCATTAAACGGATTAAAATTAACATCAGTGCACTTGGGGCCTAATTCTTTAAGAAATTGTACACTTGAATATATTAATTCAACAGTTGTGAGGTGTTTTTGTTAGCCATTAGGAGTACTGTGATACACATTGAAAACTGTTAGTGAACACTGGTCATAGCTTACCAAGGCCTCATTGAGATGGTGCACACAGGCAATAAAACAAATGTATACAGATTAAAACTCTTTGCAGTGGTGGTCCACAATCGGGGTCATATGCAAGAAACTAAATACACTTGGACACAATAATATATTTGGACACAATAATTGAACAGTTGGACACAATAATACATGTGGACACAATAATTGAACATTTGGGAAATGATTTGGTGGCCATTGTGAAGACTGGGTATATGCGCATTCAATAACGACCAGTGAATATGTCACAACATAGTTGAGATGACGCACAAAGGCAAGGAAGCAAGGCCAAAACTGACTTCTAACACCTTGTTCAACAACATACAGGTCACTCTTACAGCTAAATATCTAAGGGATACCCTCACCGCACTCAGAGTGACTAGACATCCCTACCGACCCCTATCGTTGGTGGGTTTGTTGTTGTTGTTGACAAACTCTTGGGCCTCAGAATCCTGTAAAACCAGCACTTCACATACCCGAAGAAAACAACTCAGAGGAAGGTGAAAACAAATGTACAAATGCCGGAGCTATACCTGATCACTCTGCCAGGAGAGGGTTTGACTCCGCCTGGTTAAAATGCCCAAAGAGACTCGCTGAGCAAGCAGTATAATGTGATGAGGATTATGGGAAAGACAAGATGAAAGTTGACTTGATCACAGGAATGGAGACATAGTTGTAGCAGGACAGGGTGGTCAGTTGCTTGCTTGACATATTCTAGCAGTCATGAAGTGGACACATCTTGGATATGATGAGAGTTCAAGCTTTGATCTTCTGTGATTATTTGCTTGTATTCGTACTGTCTGATCCTAAACGAGGTGACCATAATTGTATACATCGGGATACTGTTTACTTTTATATTTGTCGGTGTATAGCTGACTTGATCACCTGAGTGGTGTAGATCCTCATCATTATTTGAGTAACACAAGTTAGGTACCACCAGAGTGCATGCCCACCTCACTAGGTACCACCAGAGTGCATGCACACCTCACTAGGTACCACCAGAGTGCATGCACACCTCACTAGGGACCACCAGAGTGCATGCACACCTCACTAGGTACCACCAGAGTGCATGCACACCTAACTAGGGACCACCAGAGTGCATGCACACATAACGAGGGACCACCAGAGTACATACGCACCTCATTAGGGACCACCAGAGTGCATGCACACCTAACTTTGTGAACTATTAAACTAAAACTTCAACATTTTGTGATCTCGTTTCCCAAGGCTGTTTTACACCATATGGTCCAATGCATCCAAATTAAGCATACATTTTAAAAAAGTGTTGACTGATCTTGCTATCTCATGAGTCGCATACACATGCAAGTTTGGTTTGTGAGCCATGCTACTACCACTGTGCTACTCTTCAAATATCTCACCAATTTTTCCTCACCTGTGCAGCAACACATCTTGTTCCAGGGGGGTATTTTATAATCAGTTTATCATGTCACCAGACATTGACATATTCTGACCACATCATCCACTAAGTGCCGTGGGTTACAAAACAATACGGGCGTAACACCATATTTCCTATGCGCCGTATGGTGTAACGGGATCTTTACTTTTACACTGGATATGATGATAATTTAAGCATTGAATTTCTGTGACTATTTGCTTGTATTCGTACTGTCTGATCCAGAATGGTTCAAATTTATGATAAAATCAAGTTGAACTTTGGTTGTTATTCTGCGAGATGCTCTTGTCATATGTATGACGGTACATTATTTGAATCTCCCTGGTCTTGTCACATGTATGACGGTACATTATTTGAATCTCCCTGGTCTTGTCATATGTATGACGGTACATTATTTGAATCTCCCTGGTCTTGTCATATGTATGACGGTACATTATTTGAATCTCCCTGGTCTTGTCACATGTATGACGGTACATTATTTGAATCTCCCTGCTCTTGTCACATGTATGACGGTACATTATTTGAATCTCCCTGGTCTTGTCATATGTATGACGGTACATTATTTGAATCTCCCTGGTCTTGTCACATGTATGACGGTACATTATTTGAATCTCCCTGCTCTTGTCACATGTATGACGGTACATTATTTGAATCTCCCTGGTCTTGTCATATGTATGACGGTACATTATTTGAATCTCCCTGGTCTTGTCATATGTATGACGGTACATTATTTGAATCTCCCTGGTCTTGTCACATGTATGACGGTACATTATTTGAATCTCCCTGGTCTTGTCATATGTATGACGGTACATTATTTGAATCTCCCTGGTCTGCTCTTTTCAGGCCAACATGTCACAGCCAGACCAGTATGATCCACCAGACAAAGATTTCATGATCGTGGCTTTAGATTTGCTCTCTGGACTTGCCGAAGGTTTGGAGGGACACATCGAAGGGCTGGTAGCCAATAGCACCATCCTCAAGTTACTCTTCCAGTGCATGCAGGTTGGTTTCTAACTTGTTACTGTGAGTTGCATGTCATATTTCTATGCCAGCATCTAAAGACAAACCCTTCAAGTTATTCTGATTTGTTTTGTTCTCTCTTGTATCCAGCTCCCACATACTATATTGATTATGAATTTCTCTGTTTTTTATCTATAGGACCCCATGCCTGAAGTCAGACAGAGCTCTTTTGCTCTTCTTGGTGATCTCACAAAAGCATGTTTTCAGCATGTGCGCCCATGCATCTGTGAGTTTTACATTTGTTATATTTTTACTCTCTCTCTCTCTCTCTCTCTCTTCTCTCTCTCTTCTCTTCTCTCTCTCTCTCTCAGTTCTGTAAAGGTAATCTGGAAGAGAAGAGCTTTGTATGGCAGTATGGTTAACACATTTGGGAATTCTTTTCTAATCTGTCTTACTGGTCTCGTATCTCCTCACTGGTCTCGTATCTCCTCACTGGTCTCGTATCTCCTCACTGGTCTCGTATCTCCTCACTGGTCTCGTATCTCCTCACTGGTCTCATCTGTCTCACTGGTCTCGTATCTCCTCACTGGTCTCGTATCTCCTCACTGGTCTCGTATCTCCTCACTGGTCTTGTCTGTCTCACTGGTCTCGAATCTCCTCGCTGGTCTCGAATCTCCTCGCTGGTCTCGTATCTCCTCACTGGTCTCGTATCGCCTCACTGGTCTCATCTGTCTTACTGGTCTCTGGTCTCATTTGTCTTACTGTCTCATCTCCTCACTAGTCTCATCTGTCTAACTGGTCTCGTATCTTCTCACTGGTCTTACTGGTCTCGTATCTCATCTATCTTACTGGTCTCGTATCTTCTCACTGGTCTTACTGGTCTCGTATCTCATCTATCTTACTGGTCTCGTATCTCATCTATCTTACTGGTCTCGTATCTCATCTGTCTTATTGGTCTCGTATATATATATATGTCTTACTGGTCTCATATCTCACTGGTCTCATATTTCATGTCTTACTGGCCTATCTCATCTCACTGGTCTTGTATCTCATCTGTCTTATTGATCTCATCTTGTCTATCTCATATCTCATCTAGTCTCATATCTGATCTCATCTGCCATGTTGAATTGAATATTGTAGTTACTTGTATTTATTTGCTTCAGCGGACTTCATGCCCATACTGGGTGCTAACTTGAATCCAGAGTTCATCTCTGTATGTAACAATGCAACGTGGGCCATTGGAGAAATTTCTATCAAAATGGGTAAGTTGCCTGCCCATTAATCCTTTCCACCCCGAATACTTTTTTTTTCGCTTTGTGTCTTTAGCATGATTTAAAAAATTGATATTGGCGCTTTCCAGCTTGTAAACACAACTTAGTTGTGTCTGCGTTTTGTAATTTAGTTTATAGAATTTCAAATTTATTTTATGGCTCTACGCGAGTGTTTAGATCATAATTTTAGCTCACTTTATTCAATATTAATGAATTTTATTTTGATGAAAACAGAATTTCAGCAATTGGCGTGGGCTGAAAGACACAAATTGGCAAAAGTGGCAGTCAAATTGAGCTCAAATTTATCTAAGGATCTTAAGACTATGAGATATGTTCATGATTAAAATATTTGCCATGGGCCTGTCACATGACACATAAATAATAAATGGCGGACAATGCCAGTGCTTGCACGGAAGAGCGTGTTGTGATGAAATTGTGAAGGAAGACTTGAAACCTGCGGAAATGTACAGAAGACTGCAATCTCAATACGGGGATGAGACTTTCGGCCGCAGTAAGACATGTGATTGGTATAAACGTTTTAAAGAAGCAACGCAACTGGGAAGGTATTTCCACATCCACCCAGACCTCGCTCCAACCGTTTTCCACCTGTTTGAGCCCATCAAAAAAGTTTTATAGGAGGTCAGCATTTCAGCACTGATGATGACATGAAACAGGCTGTCCTGGATTGGTTCAGACATACTGACAAATCGTTCTACACTGAAGCTTTACAAATATTCGTTAAATGATCGAATAAGTGCATGAAATTGCAGGAGATTATATAGCAAAAATAAATGGCATTTAGACTATGCCAAAAAATTGTCTTCCCGTTACCCAAAAAAAAAAGCCTGTTTGACTTGAACACCCGTCATATATTAGTACTAGCTGTAGTACTCGGATTCACATCAGAAACACGTTTTCAGATCTGGGATGAATTAGTGGCTTAAAAATATTTTCCATATTTATGGGATTGTTTTAAGATAGTGGCAAATCTCTCCGTTCGTCCCTCCACCACTGGGAGATGTTTTCATTCCAAGAATTGTGTTAATTCTGATCTGAAAGTTATTTTCCGTGAAATAACATTGATACATTTTTATACTCATGAGACCTTGGTATCTCGCAATATTCTTATCAGTCCCTGTCTTCTGTGGAAGTATGAGTTGGATGTCTGTCGGATATTGTTGTGTTATAGAGTTGTCTCATCCAGAGATTGTTGTGTTATGAGTACATCAGGCCTAGAAAAAAATAATATGCAATCTCTTTTTTGACCATTCTACATTAATTGAAGGGGGTTTATTTCCAGCAGTTTAATGGCGATATTTGGGAACTGATTGTATATAATTGTGTCCTTCGTTTCATAGCTTGTTATTGTGATGAAAGTCATCTAAATGTAACAAGCTAAAACGCTGTCAAGAAGGTCATATTTGATATCAATATGATAGATAGTGCTATAGATGGTGTAAAATGTTGGTGGAAGTTCTGCGGTAACAAACTATTTTGTTCATGTTTAGTAATATTGCACATATTTAGTAATATTGCACATATTTAGTAATATTGCACATATTTAGTAATATTGCACATATTTAGTAATCCACATATTTAGTAATAGTCTTAATGCAATGTTGTCTTACTTCCAGGAGCAGACATGCAGCCATTTGTTAACATGGTTCTCACACAACTCATTGACATTATAAACAGATCAAATACGCCCAAAACACTGCTGGAAAACACAGGTGTGCATTCATGAATTCATTGATATCTTGTATGGTTTTGCAACATCTTCCCAATTGTTTCATATCTACTAATGTCATTTCTTCTCTTGCTCCCAGTCACACAGGCACCACTCAAGTGTGTCCTATTGCTGGCAGTGTATTCTATGTCCTATTACTGGTTATGCCCTTACTGATTTCCATTATTTTACTGCAAACCAACACATTGGTAACATTGTACTTGCTTCAGTTCATGGGATATATTCTAGCTTTATCTAAGGGTACCACTTAGATGGATTAATGTAGATGGCTTCCTTCCACGTACAAATTCATCATCGCTTTTCCTGATTTCAGTAGGGCCCCACCTACATGAAAGCATGATTGAGCTGGTTTGCCTGGCACATTGTGGGTCACATCCGTACTTGTCTTTACTTTACACATAAGAAGGAACATTTCTTCTGTTTTTGTCCTGACAAAGGATGTTGTAGTTTACAGGCAGTTTCAGATATTCGCCCAGCATATGTGGTTTCATGTGGCTAATTTGGGGTTTGTGATCCGTATTCCCTTAACCAGACTACACTAGTACAGCCTGTATCTAGGGTCTGCCTATAAAGAACATTTATGGCAGCTGATCATTGATATAAATATGTATGCTCTCAAATATGTACACAGGGGACGGCGTGGCCTAGTGGTTAAGTGACACGGGTCACAACCCAAAGGTGCTGGGTTCGATCCCATCACAGCACTGGCCGTTACCCCGGGGAAGCAAACCCTTAGACAATGCAGGGGGAAGCAGACCCTTACATAAAATGCATGCTGAAGTCGGATGCATTGGGCCGACGGGCGCAAAATAAAAACCACAGTGCAACGCACACCGCCTTGGGGAATAGAGAAATAAGGCGAACGCACACCAAAAAAAATATGTACACTCGGCAAGCTGGCTTCATTTTTTGTTTTTTTAAATTAACTCTTAAAGGCTTTAAGAACACTTTCTGCGTTCTTCCTGACATCCACTTGATCAAAATTTGTTTCGTTGTCTCAGTGTCTCTAGATTTTTATTATTACATGGTAAAGGAAGTAACTCAAATAATTGCATTTCATGTTGTGAAAGCAGCGACGTGCTTTGTGAGGAAATTCAGAGTTGGAAAACTGTCATCTTTTAAGTCATCCAAATAGTTTGGTGGTTTATCACAAAAATGTGTAGCAAAGCTAGCACTTGAATATTGTCTAATAGTAGATTTTATCTGTAGAAAAGGCTAGGCAGTGTATTCTACTCTAAGTGAATTTAGTGATGAGCATTCACATTTTTCTGATGTTGAATCAGAATAGAATAAATTATTGAGCCTGCTGAATCTGATGCTAAGATGAGGGGTGTTGTCACAACCAGGACCTAGCGCTGCATAAAGGCAAAAACGTTTGACTGCACCATCAACAGAAAAACGAAGATAAAATATTTCTAAAGCAAATTCGAGAGAACATGATAGCGAATGGGTTTCATCACCACTGACTGACTGAGAGCCAGAACTCATTCAGATTTCTGCCAAAATTATTGGAGACCTGCAACTCACTGACACATCAACTCCATTAGACTGCTGCAGAAAATTATTGTAGATATTATTCATATGTGGATTACTGTTATTCTGAAGTACCATATGTGGATTACTGTTATTCTGAAGTACCATATGTGGATTACTGTTATTCTGAAGTACACTAGACCAACCTGCATTGGGTTTCAGTGGCTATTCTTGGATTGGTGACATTTTTGTGTGTGAAAAATAGTTATTACAAAAAAATGACAATATCATTATTAAGAATTACTTGTAATATTTTATGAAACTCTACAAGACCTTCATATTCTTACTGTACATTAATTTTCCTTTAATTTTATATATAACATGTTGTCTTCCTTGTGAAATAATTAAATGTTTTATGAAGAGACTACTTTTAAAGAAATAATTCTGGCAAAACTAGTTACAAAATATAGTTTTACCAGACTTACATTTGTTACCCTGAGATAAATGTTCAATATAGTTGACATAGCGTCACTTATGGGAGTTAGCTCACATCTGCCTTGCAGTCAGGTATCCCTATTGCTTTCCAGGGTTGCAACATAAATGTAACTGTCAGTTGACAAATCAAGAGATATCTGAAAGTGATTAATGAGAAACAAATTGAGACTAGTGGCACTGTAATGTGTTGAACAGTTTGTGCTGTGGAATTTGTTTTCCTGTATTGTCAGCCATATTTCTTGACTAGAGCTTGTCAATGTCATGTTCGATATTAATTGCTATTGTATTTATTTATAATCTGATGTATGCCTCAGAATATGTGCCGTTTTTTTGTAATGCTAATTATTTGATTTGTTTTGGTATTTTAGGACTGCTTTGTAACAATGACGATACACATGCATATATTTTCTTATTTTATGTATCCAGCTTGATCCAGTCTTTGAAAGTTGTTCATATGTTTATTTATTTATTCAAACAAAGTATTGTTTTCATGTATGTATTGTTTATCGTTGTATGTTCTTTCTTCCCATTATATTTGCCTTACTTCGTGCGTTCTGTCATCGTGTCGTCGTCGTGGTAACATAGCCATAACTATTGGGAGACTGGGCTTAGTATGCCCTCAAGACGTGGCCCCACTTTTACAACAGTTTATCAGACAATGGTAATTTTTCTTTTACTTATTTTGTATATTTTCCTTTGTTTAAACTTCAAGAATTGTTTTCTTTTTTTTTCCCTGTAACCCTTAGTTATCCTATATGTTGGATGTTGGAAATGCCCTTTAAAAGTATATGATCTCACATTCTTTGTATGAGCAGAATTTTAGTATTCAGTGATTCTGTGTCACGTTACCCTTTGTTTGGTTTAGTTTTGTTTTAGATAAATGTTTCATAAGTATATTTTTTGTTTAAAGTTAACATAATGGAGGCTCGTAATGTTGGCATATTATGTTGATTGCTTTCAGGTTAAGCTAGCAGTGCCATATTTCATCGTAGTTAACCTTACATTACACAAATAGTGGGCCGTAGTTTTTACAGAAGTGAATGGGTTCCTGGATTTTAAAAAAAAATATATGTAAAAACATGTCTCTGATATATTTCTGTCAGTTTGACTCTACCCATGCTGCAGAGAGACCTGGTGGGTTTTTTTAATTATTGACCTGATGCATTTCAGGTGCACTTCATTGCGGAATATTCGAGATAATGAGGAAAAGGACTCTGCCTTCCGTGGTGTGTGCCTCATGATTGGAGCTAACCCAGCAGGCGTTGTTCAGGACTTCATCTTCTTTTGTGATGCAGTAGCCTCTTGGATGCACCCCAAGCAAGATCTCAAAGAGATGTTTTATAAAGTAATTATTTTATTTCATGCTGACATTTTCCTTCCTGAGTTTCATTTTCTGAAGAGTGATACATATCTTCATCTTCTCACAAAATAAGTTGATGAAGCTGTATTCAAAGTGTGACCTAATTTGTTTTGTTGGGACTGAGATGGAAAGTAACCTATTGTTTTTCTCATTTTGCTGCCAGATCCTACATGGATTCAAGACTCAAGTTGGTGAAGAGAATTGGTCCAAATTCTCTGACCAGTTTCCCCAGCCACTAAAGGAGCGTCTGACAGTTAATTATGGGGTCTGAGGAATCTTGATCAGCAGGTTAACTCATACTAGTAAGTTCTTGCTTCAGTTAACAACTGCTCTGGCTATACAACTATGGTTTTACAAATCTGACTGCTCGCACCCGAGGACTGAGCTAAGGTAGCTGCCAGAAAGCATACCATACTTCAGTGACTGAGGAATAAGGCAGAAAGGATTCTAAAAAGAGGTGACAACTAAAGAATAAATTGAAATATCTGTCTGTCAGAGAATGACTGACAGGTACGGTACAGATCACCATTCTTTGCCCCAGGACAGGGAACAGCATACTGAACAGACTTGTACAAGTTTGCCAGTCTGCTGTGGACTGAGCTGGTGTTACAAGTCTTTCCCTTGTTTGACCAGGACGATACACTGGTAGATATCAGGGATGTGATCACAAGAGAAACAATACAAATGTGCCCACTTGCAAAAGTTGCACCTGAAGTGCATTTCAGGATCCTTATCTTGAGCAGTCACCTATCATTTGGTATCTTACAAAGACAACCATATCTGAAACTGGCGTACATACAGCTGTTAGTTTTTTTCCTTTACAGTACTGCCAATTTTTGGTTAGTTTTTTCCTTTACAGTACTGCCAATTTTTGGTTAGTTTTTTTCCTTTACAGTACTGCCAATTTTTGGTTAGTTTTTTTCCTTTACAGTACTGCCAATTTTTGGTTAGTTTTTTTCCTTTACAGTACTGCCAATTTTTGGTTAGTTTTTTTCCTTTACAGTACTGGCAATTTTTGAGTAGAGGAAAAAAAATGAATAAAGAATCAGTTGGTCTTATTGTTTTTAGATGTGTGTATTTGAGATTTAAACAAAATTATGGTGAATGTTGAAAAATAGCACACATTTATACTCCCCTGCTTTCTGTGTCCCTTGAAAAAATCGCGGGCAATGGATTCTTGATGTTTAGTGTAATGGTCCTGCTGAAGACGGGTGTGTCGTACCGAAAGGTGCAAATATCGCAGTCAAGCTATAAACTAGCGATGCAGGGCTTGGTAGCGGGAGATTGAGAGCGAACGAAGAAGAATAAGTGTACCGGCCATATCTGTCACTGCGGCTATCAACATATTATTGTATCTAAATAGATCTACCTCAGAAAAATCTGTTGCAGAAATTTAACTCCCCTATTCTCAACAACAACTCAATCTTCAAATGCAAACATAAATCATTTCCAAACGCCTAACACTAATTCCAAAACCGCCATTGTTGGTATCTGTACATGGCTGAAGTCGAAACTACAATCAAAAGAGCAGTATTGTTCAGACTATTTCTAAATGGCCGTCACTGTGCAAGATCAGCGTAATTCTCAAAACGGTGACCCGCGCTCAGAAATCTCATGATGTCAGTGGTGATGTGCACACCGTTAAGGTTAAATTAGTATCTTATGAGATCTGTTAAAAATGTGTCTGACATTTGGCCAGGAAAAATACAATCGACCTGGAGGTCTGAAACCATAATCCTCTTCAAAATACTCTCCTTGTGACTGTACAGACTTCTCCCAGTGGTCCTGCTATTGTTGGAAGCATTTGAGGAAGGTCTCCGTTGGAATGGAGTAAAGCAGTGCCATTGTGCATGTCCTCTCATGATTCTTCAGCTTGAAGACCAGTCAAATTTGTAATGAGTTGTATCACGACAAACCAGAGGAATCTTGTTTGATCAAGAAAGTCCGAATAAGAATGACCAGGCTGTTGTCATGACAGCTACCAACATCTCCTTGCCCACTTTGATGCTATCGTACCACTCCTTAATTTGTTTGAAGCTCGTGACATTGTCACAGAAAGGTGGTTTCCCTGCTGAAGACGGATGTGTCGGACCAAAAGGTGCAAATATCGCAGTCAAGCTGTAAACTAGCGACAACGCATTCCGTTCTCCAGACTACATCCTGCTAATTGCAAAACCCTTATCAGGGCTTAGTAGTGGAAGATTGAGAACGAACACAGAAGAAGTGTTTTCCGTTTGGGTATCTCCAAGCTTTTCGACAAAATTTGATACAGTACCGCTCACCTCAAGTCGTTCTGTTGCACAGCTCTGAAAGGCTTTCTTTAAACTGTCAGGGGACGGCGTGGTTAAGTGGCACGGCTCACAATCCGAAGGTGCTGGGTTCAATCCCCATCACAGCACCGGCCGTTACTCCGGGGAAGCAAACCCTTAGAAAATGCAGGAGGAAGCAGACCCTTACATAAAATGCATTCTGAAGTCGGATGCACTGGGCCGACGGCGCAAAATAAAAACCACAGTGCAACGCACACCGCCTTGGGGATTAGAGAAAATAAGGCGAACGCAAAAAAAACAGACTGTCAGCGACTGATGCTCTCTGTGGGCAAAATTAATTCACACATGTGCATGGTCTACTGGATGGCACCTCCCATGCTTCATTTGTTTCCGCTAGAAAAATAGGAAAAATTTTGTGTAGTCCAAGCCAAGAGCAGCTTCATTTGTCAAATATTTTGTTTAAACAAAATAAGATAAACTAATGGGCAGATTGTCTTGTGTGCCACGTTCTTTAAACGTGTTTGTTTCAAATGCTTGCAACGAGTAGGTTTAGAAAAGGACGTTAAGTGGCAGGTTGGAGTAGCTTTCCTCGCAATCCGAACATGCTGATGAGTGTGGGGCGGCCCGGGGTCCTCCAGACGGTTGTACTATGCTTGACTTCATCTGCGTGTCACTCACTACTACGGGGATCACGTTGATCCCTTACTTCGTTAGCCAGGCTGCCATGGAAACAGCCTGTTTCACGGGAGAGCTACTAGGAAGTCAGTATATTTTGCCTGACGAGATGTTAGTGTTCCTCCTGTAGGTTAGACTGTAAAAGCACTTTTGTGTTTTAGCAAGTATGCTTACGGTTGCGTTGGAATGCAAAGATAACTGAGGGTGAGAATTGGTTTCTGTAAAGTCATAGGTACAAATATAATATTGCAGAAATTCTCTACCTTTGTTTCATGTGTTCTTTGTTTATTTTCAGATTAGTGTGAACAACAGACCCTGTGCCTCTCAACTTTTGGTAATGGGTTTGGGGGGCGGGCAGGGTGAGAAGGTACAGGCCGAGACACTGAGAATTTCCAGGGAGGGTTCAAGAAGCATATATTTGTGGGGGGTTGGATTGCCTTTTGAATCTCTATAGTTGTGGCTTAGTTTTGTACAACAACCGCCATCACTTTACAATAAGTTAGCTTTTACCCTCAGCACAAACGAGAGATGGGTTTATTGTTCCTTATGTACAACCTAGGCAAATGAAATGTCTCAGAAGGATCACAATGTTATATAGCTAGATGTGAATGAGCATGACAATATTTATCAAAACTTTGTCTCGCAGATTTGTCATCTTACAATTCTTGTTGTTCTCCTGTCAGCACTACACTACTTTCAGTGTTCATGAATTAATTGCATGTGTTTACAGTACCTTGCTTTGTTTCGTGACGTGCAGGTTTTTTTGTCAAGAGCTAAATACTTAGGACTGTTTTTAAAGATGATCAGATCATAGAAATGTTTTTTTGACATCCCCAAGCTGGTAGTGAGAGCTGAGTATTACCAGTAGAGTTTGCATCTAAATCCAGAATGAGTTTTGCCATGTGATGCAGATTCACAGATGTTTGTAATGGGGACATGTCAGCATTTCTGTCATTGTTGAAGGAAGTCACGCTTTGTTGAAGCACATGCAGTAATACCGTCAGAATTGTCACATCTGAAGTCATTTTGATATTTATTGTATTAAAATCCTACACAGACGAGCAGAGATCAGTGCAGGCTCCTACGCAGATGAGTACAAATCGGTGCATACTGAACACTATCACTTACATTCTAGTGACTGTTCTGCAGGCTTTTATTGTGACTCTAAATCTTGCATGACATTGTAGGTTACAGTATGTGAAGCTTAGGCGGCACCACGTAATCATTGTTAGCTTTATTTTAGTATGAAGACGTCTTGACCATTGCTGAATCTGTCAGAAATTGTGCTCGTTTGTCATTGAAGTCGATATTTGTCAGTAATTTGATCACTTCCAGTCGTTGGGTGATTCTGTGCATCCGTCAGCCTCCCTTGTTCATGTTTTCCTCCGTATATACATATGACAACCTCGCATGCCAGATGGCTGATTGAGGTGATGTGACATTTGTTATTTTACAACCCTCAAATCAGCGCAAGATCTAAGCTGATACAAATTGTTGCTTGTCCCAATCTTGCTGTGGTTGCATGCGCAACGCCACTAAGCCCATGGTGCCTACTGCGACCTCCAAATAGAGTTGGTATCAAGCATATTGTGATATATTTCCACGTTGCTCAATGACATATGATTTGTCAAGTTTTCACCCATTTATTTCATGTTTTTTATATTATTTATGTAAACCCATTACAGACTGGTTGAAATACGTAATGCCGTCATTTGACCAAGCACACACCATCTTTATCTTTGAATGTTTTGTTGGGTGACAGCATTGATGAATCATATGTAGTTGACGTTGTGCACCAGAAGATGTGCCCCGATCCCCGTGTAGATGTGCTCAGTTCATGTTTCTTATATTATGTTTGCTTTCTACAACTAAGGTCTTGGCTATGTTTTTATTATGAACAATTGTACCGTGTGTTGATCTACTATGTCAGAAACATATTTTATATGTATGCTATATTTTTAATTATGTCAAAATATTCATAGCATCTCATTGTTACATTTTTATAGATATTTGCTAAAAGATTTTTATTTATTGACAGTATTGCTGTTGTGAGTTGTTGATTAAGGTTATATATCTGTGACGTCGTTATCATTTGTGACAAACTTTTACAAAGGCACAGACAACCAGATGAACGCTGAAAAGTTGTTCATAATTGTCAGATATTACTGTGTTTGCGTGTACATATTATATTTCTGTGGCATGTCATGAGCACATCTTTCACAAGTTGTGATAAGCACTGAGGGTCAGGTATCACTCATTTGGGAATCACTTGGAAGCTGTTACATGTATTTGAGTCAGATATCTTCAGTTTATGCAGTGTTTCATTTATTACATTAACAACTTATTGATAACAGACATCTTTAAATAAACACTTAACTCTACGAGCAACGACGGTATGTATGGTCAGACAGATGGGCAAAACATTTGCTGCTTTGCTCTAGTCTGACCCAAATTGTTGCTTTTCTATTTTAGGGCAGTTTTTTTGTTAATGTTTTGTGGAGGTTAACTTGTTGCTTCTTGTAAGTTGTGAATGTATGTGATCAGCATTTTTTGTTTGTTTTACAAATCCAGATCTTTCCAATCTTGCATATTAAAATAATGTTTAGTTGTCACCCGAGATATCTTTGTGTGTGTGTGTGTGTGCAGATATTGTAGATTGAGCATAAATATTGTTTTCATTATTTGTATACATGCCATTTACGTTAATTTGAGCTGGTCTCTTCATTGTCGTGACAATTTTAGATAATTTGAAACATGCTTCATGCCTGAAGACGACACACTTCCAAGACACCAGTAGGAACACACACATGCTTCATGCTTGATGACAACACACTTCCAAGACACCAGTAGGAACACACACATGCTTCATGCTTGATGACGACACACTTCCAAGACACCAGTAGGAACACACACATGCTTGATGAGTTTGATGACAACACACTTCCAAGACACCAGTAGGAACACACACATGCTTGATGAGTTTGATGACAACACACTTCCAAGACACCAGTAGGAACACACACATGCTTGATGAGTTTGATGACAACACACTTCCAAGACACCAGTAGGAACACACACATGCTTGATGAGTTTGATGACAACACACTTCCAAGACACCAGTAGGAACACACACATGCTTGATGAGTTTGATGACAACACACTTCCAAGACACCAGTAGGAACACACACATGCTTGATGAGTTTGATGACAACACACTTCCAAGACACCAGTAGGAACACACACATGCTTGATGAGTTTGATGACAACACACTTCCAAGACACCAGTAGGAACACACACATGCTTGATGAGTTTGATGACAACACACTTCCAAGACACCAGTAGGAACACACACATGCTTGATGAGTTTGATGACAACACACTTCCAAGACACCAGTAGGAACACACACATGCTTCATGCTTGATGACAACACACTTCCAAGACACCAGTAGGAACACACACATGTTTCATGCTTGATGACAACACACTTCCAAGACACCAGTAGGAACACACACATGCTTCATGCCTGATGACGACACACTTCCAAGACACCAGTAGGAACACAAACATGACTTCCAAATACAGTTGACTGTTAAATGACTTGTCCTCAACTGACCCCAACATCAGTGGTTTGCTATGCTCTCATTTGTTGTACAGCTAACAAACTAGCTTTGTGTGTGTGGGTATATGTAATCCTTAATGATGTTATATGCACACCTATCTCTCCTACCGTATGCACGCACACATCTTTCATAACATTTTAGCCAACGTCCGTTGTGTGTGCATGTCATTTTGGTTGTCAAATTCAATTATGAATAAAACAATATGGCTTCCTACGCTGGGTTCAGTTGTTTGTTTGCTGATGTGTGTTATGGAGCACAAATGGTGATTTTTTTATATAAAGATATCTTGAATGAAAGAGAACCAGATAACTGTCAAGTCTTAGGGTATCTGGTCATGTAGCTGACAGGTAAGGTGCTCGCCTCTCAAATGAATATTATGAAAGACTGTTGTAACTCCTAAGTTTCAGGCAAAACAATTAATAAGTGTGGTCCTGTGCATGTAAATCAAACTTTGGCAGTTGAAAATAAAATGGCAGCTTTTAACTAGGCAAAATCTGAATCACTAGTCATCTCAATGAACACATTTTGTCACTTGACCAAGATAGCTCAGGATTAAAGAGCTAGCCAGTGTCGGACCTTAATTAAATGATTGCAAAAATCTTGCCAGTAAAGTCATTTTTCTGGATGATCAAATGCCTCCTGAAAGCCGGAGAGATGTCTGATGGCCTCATATCAAGGCCATCTCGTGTTATTTGTTTAACGTGAACATTGTCTTATACTGTTATGATCACCATGGCTTTCATGCCAAAACAAATCTGCAGACAGATTAAAGTGTATTAACTCCTACTAGGATAGTTGACTTTCAGTATCTGATGCATGATTGTGAATCAAACTGGTTCACAACAAAGAAAAATGACAACATTCAAGATCATTACAATTCAAACATTTATTGCAAAAAAGAATTTGACACTAGTGTTAACATTTAAAAAAAACAAAACTAAGAATTGAATTGACTGTGCTCAGGACATACCCATAGGTGCTCAGTATATGGTTCCTGCAGCTTTTGGATTGCACACTCTTCTGCTCCATCCTAGTCCACTCAAAGATCTGGAGTCTGAATTGCCAATTCATCTATTGCAGTATCATCATTGAAGACTTCAAAATGTCACTCATCCATATCCAATGTACTGGTAATTTGGTGTCTGTGAAGCTAGCTCTTGCGGGGGCCCCCCTCCCCCTCTCTCTCGGTCGTATCTCCATTCGCTATTGCAGGTTTCTGCACCTGTTAAGTCTCGGTTAGTCGCATCTCCATTCGCGTACTGCAGGTTTCTATGTCCTGCTCTGCTCAGCGACGACCTGACCTCTCACTGAGCGATGTGCCCCAACCACATATCCCGTTACGTAGCACTGATACATTGGTCTATATGATATCACTAATGCATGTTGTACATTGGTCTATATGATATCACTAATGCATGTTGTACATTGGTCTATATGATATCACTAATGCATGTTGTACATTGGTCTATATGATATCACTAATGCATGTTGTACATTGGTCTATATGATATCACTAATGCATGTTGTACATTGGTCTATATGATATCACTAATGCATGTTGTACATTGGTCTATATGATATCACTAATGCATGTTGTACATTGGTCTATATGATATCACTAATGCATGTTGTACATTTATCATTTTGCCACTCTGCATTTTTTGCCTAGGGTAATGCCTAGACTTATAATTTTGCCATTCTATCATCAGAGCAGACCCATTCTTCTCCCTCGACTGTTTCAACTATGGTCACCTGTTCAGCCTGCATACGACCCTCCTCTCTTCATATCTGAGGTATTATTGTGCAGTGGGTGCTGCCTGTTTGCGGTTACCCGCATAAAGTCTTTGGTTTGTGCCAATTTATATCTGGATGTCACAGACAGTAGTCTCAGCATGTACTGTATTTTTAGGGTTGAGGTATCTCTGGTGCATCCTAGAACCAGTCGCACATTTTCATTTTGGATATATACACTATAATCTTGATAGTGTAAGTATGCCCAGTCTGTAATCTGATAGTGGTTCTAAATGCTGTCATAGCTGGGGGTGGGGTTGAGGATGAACTCTCAACACCAACTAAATGCTCCCATGGCGTGCATCTCATATAGCCTCTGACAACGAAGTTCAACTCCAGTCACTGGCACCTTAAAACCAGTAGTTTTGGGCAGATGGTGCTAGGAAGGCAGCTCATCTAGGAGAAGGAAACGTCAGGATTTCAAACCATCTGAAGCCTTGCAGATAACATATTGGCATGTTTTGTCAGATATGTCTGTGCAACCTGTTTTCTGCTACGTGCAAATGCACGCGGGTGTGTTACCTGCCCATCATGTCATCCTCTCTCGCTCCATTACCTTTCCCAAAGCAGAATTCTTTATCAAAAATGGATTCACATGCAATTCCTGTAACCTCATCTATTCTATCATCTGCCGCCAGTGTTGTGTAACATACATTGGGGGGAAACTGGTATGGAACTGCGGGAGCGTTTCCGCCAACACCTCAATGATTCCCTTTTTTCCCCTTATATGTTGATTTGCTAGTTCAGTATTATTTGTTGTCCCTGATGAAGGCCTATTGGCCATAACATAGGTTTTGTTTGTGTTCTCGTCTCGGTGCGGTATCTGACCATACCCATTACAAAATTTACACAACACAATCAAATCAAATCGCTCTAGGTGACGTGCGGCTCACTGCTAGGAAGGCATTGTTGTGGTTCAGCTGACTGGACACATCAGATTGGTTTCAATAATAGTTGTACATGAAGCGTCTGCTCTGTTTACTAGTCGTGTAGTAGCCCCACAATGAGAACTTCTAATTAGGCAGCAAGAAAACCCTTTTCTCTGCCACTCAAGTACAACTTGACATCTGGACACTCACAAGTACAACTTGACATCTGGACACTCACAAGTACAACTTGGCATCTGATGCTAACAAGTACAACTTGACATCTGACACTCACAAGTACAACTTGACACCTGACACTCACAAGTACAACTTGACATCTGATGCTAACAAGTACAACTTGACATCTGACGCCCACAAGTACAACTTGACACCTGACACTCACAAGTACAACTTGACACTCACAAGTACAACTTGGCATCTGATGCTAACAAGTACAACTTGACACCTGACACTCACAAGTACAACTTGACATCTGACACTCACAAAAATACCTTGACATCTGACACTCACAAAAATACCTTGACATCTGACACTCACAAGTACAACTTGACATCTGACACTCACAAGTACAACTTGACATCTGACACTCACAAGTACAACTTGACATCTAGACACTCACAAGTACAACTTGACATAACTAATGTAATGCCTCTTTGCTCTATTCTATTTGAACCTCAGAATGGTTTTGATGCAGCTGACTTATTTTCAGTTTTTTTTCTTCTTTCTTGCGTTTTTTCATCTCAGTTTTTTCTTTCAATTCTTTGTCTTCAACCATTTGACGGAATTTGGGATCATTAGCTTGAATTTTATATCCATAATAATCCCTGGCTTCTTCTAAGAGATCGTCCTTCTTGGCTTTTCTTTCTTTGGCTACCTTCTCCACAATCCGATGTTTCTTCTTATATTCCTCCATCCATTTCGGCATCTGGTTCATGCTTTTCTCAATCTCATTGAGTCTGAAAATGAGAATAGGTTGGTTGAGAATTTAGACAACGTAAAGCAATAAGATTATTGCACATATTTGATAATAAATTGATCATCTTGGGGAGAAAATTTACAAAATGGACAATGCAACAACTGAAGCATGTCACTATAGAAGGTTGTGCATCATGAGGAATCACTACTACTCCACGAGCTACCAACTGTAGCATGTCACTATAGAAGGTTGTGCATCATGAGGAATCACTACCACTCCACGAGCTACCAACTGTAGCATGTCACTATAGAAGGTTGTGCATCATGAGGAATCACTACTACTCCACGAGCTACCAACTGTAGCATGTCACTATAGAAGGTTGTGCATCATGAGGAATCACTACCACTCCACGAGCTACCAACTGTAGCATGTCACTATAGAAGGTTGTGCATCATGAGGAATCACTACCACTCCACGAGCTACCAACTGTAGCATGTCACTATAGAAGGTTGTGCATCATGAGGAATCACTACTACTCCACAAGCACTTCACGAGCTACCAACTGTAGTTGTGAGTCTATGCTTTGTCAGGAGTTAAATGGAGATGAAGTAATACTCTTGACAAAGTTCAATGGAGATGAAGTGATACTAAAATAATACTCTTGACAAAGTTAAGTGGAGATGAAGTGATACTAAAATGATACTCTTGACAAAGTTAAGTGGAGATGAAGTGATACTAAAATGATACTCTTGACAAAGTTAAGTGGAGATGAAGTGATACTAAAATGATACTCTTGACAAAGTTAAGTGGAGATGAAGTGATACTAAAATGATACTCTTGACAAAGTTAAGTGGAGATGAAGTGATACTAAAATGATACTCTTGACAAAGTTAAGTGGAGATGAAGTGATACTAAAATGATACTCTTGACAAAGTTAAGTGGAGATGAAGTGATACTAAAATAATACTCTTGACAAAGTTCAATATAGATGAAGTGATACTAAAATGATACTCTTGACAAAGTTAAGTGGAGATGAAGTGATACTAAAATGATACTCTTGACAAAGTTAAGTGGAGATGAAGTGATACTAAAATGATACTCTTGACAAAGTTAAGTGGAGATGAAGTGATACTAAAATAATACTCTTGACAAAGTTCAATATAGATGAAGTGATACTAAAATGATACTCTTGACAAAGTTAAGTGGAGATGAAGTGATACTAAAATGATACTCTTGACAAAGTTAAGTGGAGATGAAGTGATACTAAAATAATACTCTTGACAAAGTTCAATGGAGATGAAGTGATACTAAAATGATACTCTTGACAAAGTTAAGTGGAGATGAAGTGAATCTAAAATAATACTCTTGACAAATGGTACTCTTGAAAACACAATTTTGGAACCTACATGTTTTAATAAAGGTATTTTGTTTGCTATGTGTAAAAAATCTCAATGTTTGAAATCAGGTAGTTCTTAAACTCACTGCGGGTGGGAGGGGGTCTATGTTCAATGCAGCCCACAGAGACATATTAATGTATTTCAACAATGGTTTACATCAAATATGAATCAATAATAGTTCAATAACAACATGTTAACAATCAAACAGCAATAGATCAATGCTGAATGCAAGTTGGTACTGAAGATGCAGCACAGTGAATGAGCTGACAACAGCCAGTGACTCAGAGCTGACAACACCCGGTGACTCGGACTTGACAACAGCCAGTGACTCAGAGCTGACAACACCCGGTGACTCGGACTTGACAACAGCCAGTGACTCAGAGCTGACAACAGCCAATGACTCAGAGCTAACTGCTAGCATCAGAGTCAGAGAACCAGAGCTGACCAAGATCTTGTTCTACCTCCAAGTGGCGGCCCTGGAAACGGGCTGCACTAGTGTAGCCTGGCTAAGAGAATATGAATGGCAGTGGGAAGGTAAACCCAGGCAGTACCAAATAAAGGCAGCTGAAACTAGATGTACCAGATCGACGGAAGGCACAAATATAGCAGCCTCGCTGCAAACTACAACACAATGTTCCGTTTAGGATTAACACCAAAAAGGAATAAGAAACGACAGTTCATTGTGGATAAAAAATGGACCTCTATGCTTGAAATCTTCTTTTTTGTACGCTGTCAGACATCAACTTGGCTTGGCTTCGTACGTTCTCAACCTCCTGCTACCAAACCCTGAAAGGCCTTAAGTAGCAGAATGTAGTCCAGAGAACAGAATGCATTGTGTCGTAGTTTACAGCTTGACTGCAATATTTGCACCTTTTGGTCCAACACATCCGACTTCACCAACCATTTTTTGAGTACCGGGTTACCATTCCCTCTTCGAACCCATTCTCCTTAGGAAAAGAGAACACCAACACAAAGCATGGTTAACAACAGAAACTACAGCAAAGATAAAAGAATGAAAAGGCAGGTTTGAACAGAAGCAAAACCAGAGATACTAGAGACAAAGTTAAGTTAAGAGAAGACACACACTGGTGTTGGATAAGACATTTAGAAATCAAGCTAATAGCATTACAAGGCAGTCTCTGTTGTGGAATCACTGGGCCAAGAGAAGTAGAGACAGACCAAAACACACATGGAGAAGAAAGCTCGAAACAAAACATAAAGAAAACGGGGAAGACATGGACAGAGCTGAAACAGATGGCTCGGGGAAGGAGGACATGGCATGTATTTGTTGAAGACCTGTGCTCCACTGGGAGATGAAAAGGTTTGATTGACTGAAGGAGACTCGCAGAGGGTGGATGTGCCAGGCTGAAAGGTGCAGATATCACGGCCCAACTGATTGACTGAAGGTGGATGTGCCGGGCTGAAAGGTGCAGATATCATGGCCCAACTGATTGACAGAAGGCGGATGTGCCAGGCTGAAAGGTGCAGATATCATGGCCCAACTGATTGACTGAAGGTGGATGTGCCGGGCTGAAAGGTGCAGATATCATGGCCCAACTGATTGACAGAAGGCGGATGTGCCAGGCTGAAAGGTGCAGATATCATGGCCCAACTGATTGACAGAAGGCGGATGTGCCAGGCTGAAAGGTGCAGATATCATGGCCCAACTGATTGACAGAAGGTGGATGTGCCAGGCTGAAAGGTGCAGATATCATGGCCCAACTGATTGACAGAAGGCGGATGTGCCAGGCTGAAAGGTGCAGATATCATGGCCCAACTGATTGACTGAAGGTGGATGTGCCGGGCTGAAAGGTGCAGATATCATGGCCCAACTGATTGACTGAAGGTGGATGTGCCAGGCTGAAAGATGCAGATATCATGGCCCAACTGATTGACAGAAGGTGGATGTGCCAGGCTGAAAGGTGCAGATATCATGGCCCAACTGATTGACAGAAGGTGGATGTGCCAGGCTGAAAGGTGCAGATATCATGGCCCAACTGATTGACAGAAGGTGGATGTGCCAGGCTGAAAGGTGCAGATATCATGGCCCAACTGATTGACTGAAGGTGGATGTGCCGGGCTGAAAGGTGCAGATATCATGGCCCAACTGATTGACAGAAGATGGATGTGCCAGGCTGAAAGGTGCAGATATCATGGCCCAACTGATTGACTGAAGGTGGATGTGCCGGGCTGAAAGGTGCAGATATCATGGCCCAACTGATTGACAGAAGATGGATGTGCCAGGCTGAAAGGTGCAGATATGGCATCACAACATCCTTTTAAAAAAAAAAATAGTTACCTGTCTATCTTAGCCTTCTCCTCTTCATCTTTAACAGCTTGTATTTGGGCAAGTCTGTCATGAAGTGGTGAGCCTTCCTCTTTTTCCTCTTGTTCCAGGTCCAGAAGCTTGACTCTCGGTGGCCATAATATTCTGGGATCTTCTCCAGACGATACACCAAACTGGGCATACAACATTTTCCGTCTATACAGATCTTTATAGGCCAGATCTGGGGGCTGACCATGATACTGTTTGTAGTGATTTGATGAGAGCCGAGACACATTTTGTACCTGATCTATTCTTGTCGCCTGTTCCTCATCTAGAGCTGAGATAGACAAAGTAACATTCAAAGGCTCAGCAAACAAAGTGTTCCTAAATTAACAGATATTATAGTTCACATTTAGGAAACACTCACATTCACATTATCCTCGGCGTCTGTCAAGCAGATGTGCCGGATGCGAAGACGCCAACAATATTCTGTATGCGTACCGACCTTTTGCAGTGTTGTACCAAAGCAAACCTAGGTCTTTGGTTTGTCAATCTTGCCATTGCATAGGTGGGCGAACCCCATGGACATGTACAGGCATATTGTCACTAAAACGTTGTTCTATGTGTTAATCTGTTGCCAGGTATGCGTACTACATGTCCAGCCAAACGATGTTTGTGTGATATCGCTGCTTCTACAATGTCCAGAAACAAAGTTTGATGTAAAATTTCTTAGTTCTGAATCTTGTCCCATATCAAAATTGTTAATATGTGTTGTTCCATTGCTCTTTTAGTGACTCAGCATGTTTTGCGCTAAGTCCCACACTTGGCATCTGCAAATTATTGCTGGAATGATCATGGAATTGAAAGTGTGTGATATTGTCATGGTGCCTTTCATATCTTGAAGTATTTGCTTAATGGAGTTAAAGGAATACCAAACTGCTTTTCTCCATCTAAAGATTTTGTGGTTGGCATTTATCTCTTGGCCTGCGTAGATATAGGAGTTGACATCCTCGGTGGTTTCCTCCCCTAGTCTGATATCCTGCTTTGGGCAGTAAGGGTTTCTGAAGCATTGTGTTTGACTTTCATTTATTTACTCTCCAAAACAATATTGGACGGATAAAGTTACTTGTATCTTGAGTTGTTCACCCTTGATGAATTGATGCTGGTAGTGGGCCGTCATACCAGGGTGGGTGTCCTGAAGGTGGTGGACCTGGCAGTGCAAGAGTTCTCAGTAGACTCATTGATGTGGATATCTACCTGTCGATCTGTACCTTATTGGCCAAGCTGCTGTAACAGCCTGTTTGTAGGTGGTGATGAGGACATGTGGTAGGGTCTTGGTCAGTATATTTCACCTGTAGATAAACGTAGTCCTACCACAGCAGACAATGCTGTCACAGATGAAGAGTTAGATCAGTTTGTCGTACCTGTTGGTAAAGTCCATAACTGAAACTGCTGTTAGGGATGAAGTGTTAAAGAGACTTTATTGCACTAGGCCTCAACTTTTTATCAGCTCGTATGACCAGTTCCCTTCCTTGCCACTTTGAGTTCCCTAACTAAAAGTCAGATACCAATCTTCAACCAGGTAAACTGAGAGTATAGTGTTGAGACCACGAATTATGTCCGGAACCTTGCCACAAGAGACAAACACTCTAGCCACCCTACCAGGCAGACACTCCAATTATCTATACTAATTTCTGAAAGTTTGTTTGTATATATGTCTGCAAACACCGGCGATTGGTACATAAAATGTTTAATGTTTCTAAATCCCCAAAATACTATGCGAAGAATTTAGGTTTTTGTGACAGCAGTAACGGCCATGGTGTCAATGTGTTGATATATTTTGGGGCTAATACACCGACAGGCGGCGACAGACAGAGAGGGATGGCGTGGGATTTTGGGAGTGTCTTTATGTGCGCCCCAACGACCTGATGGGTTACGGGATGAACTGAACACACCTTACTGTCCAGAATCAAATGATATAGTAAGAGTCAAAACAGTATTTGACACATTACTACAACCGTGTCAGGAAATGGCATCACGTCTATGCTGATCAAGACTACACAAGTGTGCCATTACTTTAGTACCTAAATGGTAAATGTCAGTACTTCACCAGCACTGTTTACAAAAATAGCTGACAGTTTCATAAAGAGCTCAAAGCCACACAGCTGAAGCATCTAGAAACAAAGTGGTGTTTAGAGCAAAAGAATAGATTTGTATGTGTAATGTTCAGGGACAAAAAAGCAAACAAACTGTGGAGATCAGAGATATCATCAAACAAAAATAAAACCTGCGATAATCAATGTCTGCAATTAATGCACAAATTGGTGTGACAGAATGGACCAAACCAATGTATAAATACATATGGCACATTTAGAAGACATACAAGAAAGTGGTGGGGAAAAGACAATAAAGTGGTGGGGAAAAGAAAATGTCTTTCAGATTTAGAAGTGGCACAGCTCAACGCAAAATCTTTGCAATGTCCAGGCCATCAAACTCATCTTCAGTTTAAAACACAACTGATAAGTAGCTGTCATATGTTTCTGCTGTCGATTGTCAGTCAATTCCACCTAGAATCACACAACGAAAGTATTATATTCACCGAAATACTGACATGATTTCAGATGCAGTGGTTTTAAACCATATTATAAAAAAAGTCCAACATGCAAAGAAACAGTGTCAGTACACAATATCTTTAATTTTGGTTGATAGTGATAGATTCTATTAATTCTAATAATAAATTAATAATTAAATCATTGGCTCTTTCCATCTCGTCAGACGATAATAATTGTGACTCGTAAGACCAATCCGAGCAGAGAAGCGTCTTCCACAATGCACAATGTGTGCAAGAAAAGTCAGGACCATTTGCAACATCGCATGGTGTGGCGCGTCTTCTCAAATTCTGAGTCTTTAGCCTATCAGCAATTAGTATCTCCTTTGTCTGTAGTCCATGCTTAATCCTGCCCCTCCATGTAAGACGATCAATGGCGTCCTGCTCCTATGATTCCAAATCGATGCCTGCATCATTCATATCCCGCTTGCATACATCCTTATACCAAAGTAGTGGCCAGCCCCAAGACCGTTTCCCTAACTGTAATTCCTCATAGAGTAGATATTTTGGTATTCTGCCATCATCCATTCTCTGAGTGTGTCCCAGTCCCCGCCATCAGAGCCTTCGAAGACACTAGACAGCATGGAAAAGATTGTGACAGTGCCTGTTCTCTCCAACATCTCTGTGTTGGTGATCATCTTGTCTTGCTCCCCCCTCACAGGTAGGTAGACCATGTCTCACTGCCATAAAGAAGGGTGCTGAGGACACATGCCTGGTAAACAAGTGTTTTTTATTTTAACAGTGAGCTTTTTGTTGTCTTGTACTGCCAGAGCCAGGCCCTTTTTTTTTTGTGTGTGTGGTTAATCTGCTAAATAATTGAACATTATGTAATATAAAACAATACATACGACTATCTGTGGTCTCATTTTCAGAAGTCTGGACTCCCTCCTGAGATGCATAGCTTCGAGACGAGTATACATTAAAGCTTTTGGGTCTAAGTTGAGATTTGGCATTTCTGCCAGCCACCTTTAAGATAAACATGGACAAGGTCGCCATGTTCAGTTCAATGGAAATGAGAGTAGACTCCCTTGAACGGCCGACTCTGTTCAATGTTTTAGTTATCAGAGCTAGGTGTGGTTGCGATATAAACTGTGAATTATGACTCCAAATCCTTTATTAACAACACTTTATTGCAACGTATCTTTATAAAAGCAGATAATATGTTTCTGTGTGTACTTAGTGGCCGTGTCCTAGGTATTACGTGACACATCATTCTTCTAGTACTCGACCACATGGATTGCCGTCCATACTGCAAGTCTCCGGGAGGTTTAAGCAGATCATCAGGGGTCTCGGTCTTGTGTAGATCCACATTCGCATGTTTTATCATCTTGTATCTCCATCTTGTTAGGGCTTTCCTGCATATCGTGATACGTCAGCTCAAAGTCTATTTAGCGACTTCCATGTTACACGTGGCAGGCGATGTCCAGGCGCATGTTCCTTCAGTAACATCTCCAGTTAGTCTTCCTCCCCAAATTTGCCGGTAAACGTCAAATCCAGCTCTTCTATGTCTGGCCGTTTTTTTTATTTAAGTGGAAGAACGCATCTTTGTTGTAGAGTAGCGATTATACTTTTTTCTTTCCTAGTGTTGCGTGTTCCGAGTAAACGTAGGAGCAAGGAAGTAATAGTCAAACTATATAAAGCATTAGTTAGACCTAGATTGGAGTACTGTGTAAAGGTGTGGAGTCCTTATCATAGAGGGGATATAAACATGCTGGAAAGGATACAAAAAAGACTGACAAAGCTGATAGTGGGATTCTAGAATTACAGTTATGAGGAAAGACTCAGAAAAACCGGCCTACAATGTCTAGAAAAGAGAAGAATTCGAGGTGACCTAATACAGGTTTATAAGATGATCAGAGGAACGGATAAATTAGATTATAACTAGTTTTTCAAAATACAAATACTTACAAGAACAAGAGGGCATAGTTACAAATTAACTAAAGAAAGGTATAGATTATATATTAGGAAATATTTTCTAGTCCGAGAATGGTGAATGTTTGGAATGCATTGCCACAGGAAGTGCTGGAGGCGGCGACAATTTATGTATTTAAGAATATTTTGCATGCGCATATCTTTTAGAGCAAGGAAATGTAAATGAAACTGGTTGTTTGCAGAGTCTTCTAATCCAGTATAAAAACGCTAAGTTAACTCAATCCATGGGACCTGCGTCAGGTCTTTCCGTATTTCGATGCGACGATTTCTAGGATTAGTCTGTAAGGGCCGGGTTGACTGTAAGAAACTTCGTCTTGATTTTAGTCTTGTTAGCTGCACCTGTTGTCCGTACAAAGGGTGCCTTGGGTAATTTACCTGTTAATCTTTTTCAATTTCTGACGCAACATTTCTTCATGTTTTAGATGGCTCTACGCCGATTATGGGCTACATTTTCTTAGTTAGTGTAGGTCTAGGGCACCTAGTGACTATCCGACCTGTCTCACTCACGAGTCCGTCCCTGTTGACAATGTCAAAAGTCATAGTCAAGTCAACTAAAGTCGTGTACAAATCACGATGTTGTTCCTGACATTTCTAATAGAGTTGACGAGTTACAAATATCATGACGACGGTCCAGTGACCAGTTCGGAAGTCCCCAAGATGACTTTCTGGGAGTAGCCGCTTCTCGAGATGAGTAAGACCTGCGATAACAGTTTTCTATAGATTGACAGGAGGGAGATTCCACTGTGGTTATCACAAGATTGACAGGAGGGAGATTCCACTGTGGTTATCACAAGATTGACAGGAGGGAGATTCCACTGTGGTTATCACAAGATTGACAGGACGGAGATTCCACTGTGGTTATCACAAGATTGACAGGAGGGAGATTCCACTGTGGTTATCACAAGATTGACAGGAGGGAGATTCCACTGTGGTTATCACAAGATTGACAGGAGGGAGATTCCACTGTGGTTATCACAAGATTGACAGGAGGGAGATTCCACTGTGGTTATCACAAGATTGACAGGAGGGAGATTCCACTGTGGTTATCACAAGATTGACAGGACGGAGATTCCACTGTGGTTATCACAAGATTGACAGGAGGGAGATTCCACTGTGGTTATCACAAGATTGACAGGAGGGAGATTCCACTGTGGTTATCACAAGATTGACAGGAGGGAGATTCCACTGTGGTTATCACAAGATTGACAGGAGGGAGATTCCACTGTGGTTATCACAAGATTGACAGGACGGAGATTCCCCTGTGGTTATCACAAGATTGACAGGAGGGAGATTCCCCTGTAGTTATCACAAGATTGACAGGAGGGAGATTCCACTGTGGTTATCACAAGATTGACAGGAGGGAGATTCCACTGTGGTTATCACAAGATTGACAGGAGGGAGATTCCACTGTGGTTATCACAAGATTGACATGAGGGAGATTCCCCTGTGGTTATCACAAGATTGACAGGAGGGAGATTCCCCTGTGGTTATCACAAGATTGACAGGAGGGAGATTCCACTGTGGTTATCACAAGATTGACAGGAGGGAGATTCCACTGTGGTTATCACAAGATTGACAGGAGGGAGATTCCACTGTGGTTATCACAAGATTGACAGGAGGGAGATTCCCCTGTGGTTATCACAAGATTGACAGGAGGGAGATTCCCCTGTGGTTATCACAAGATTGACAGGAGGGAGATTCCACTGTGGTTATCACAAGATTGACAGGAGGGAGATTCCACTGTGGTTATCACAAGATTGACAGGAGGGAGATTCCCCTGTGGTTATCACAAGATTGACAGGAGGGAGATTCCACTGTGGTTATCACAAGATTGACAGGAGGGAGATTCCCCTGTGGTTATCACAAGATTGACAATTGTCTTTGAACTTGTACATGTGGACAACGGTGGCATCTTTCAGTTCCTGCGATATATGACCTGTATCCAAATTGAGCAAAAGAGATCTGTTAGCTTGTGTAGTAGCACGGACTTTCTGCTTTGTAGAACTCAGCAGGAATAGTATCTGATACGTGGGCCTGTCACTGGAAATTAGACTGATTCCTTTCTCGACCCCATCTGTGTTGGGTGGGGTATTGAACCAACCGTTGCTAGCAACTAGAGGAATGCTTGTTACGGCTAGTTTGTTGGTGGTGAAAGGCCAGTTTGAAAGAGTACTGAAGTACTCTGCCCAGCGCTCCATAATACAAACTTTGTCAGTCACAAGTGCTGTGCCATTAGCATTAATGGCTTGGGATGCGTGATATGACACGGAGCCGTAGACTGCCTTCAAGGCATCCTAAAGCCACTTCTAGTTATTTGTGTCTGCATTTCGCTAGATTTCATTGACGTTGTTGCTGAGTCAGGCATCCTTAGCTGGTTCTAGACAATTCTGCAAATATTGGTGAAGGCTGACTTTTTTTGAAGCAGAGGAGGGATCAACTTGGCGAAGTCTTAACAGGCGATGTTGTTCATTCAAGACAATCTTAGTAGTCTCATCAAACCAGTTGGGATTCCTCTGAGCCACATGACCCAAGTACTCACAAGCGGTTAGAGTAAACATCCTCTACTGCAGAACTATATGTAGCCAGGAGACCTTCTTCTTCTGAGTTCGTTCGCAATCTCCTGCTACCAAGTCCTGAATATGGCTTAGCAAATAGCAGGATGTTGTCCGGATAACGGGATGTGTTGTGTTGCTAGTTTACAGCTTGACTGCGATATTTGCACCTTTCGCCTTGACACATCCGTCTTCAACAGCTCCAGATGACCAATTTAAGGGCTACAAGAAAAATATGAACTTTTCCCTTATCACATTGTCGTACATAGGCCATCAACTAATCCTCTCAAAGCAGTCGTCTTGTGCGATTTCCCCCATTTCTTTCAATCCCCTTTCTGTCCTTTTTTGTATCAGCTCCTAGATCTGGTCTCCACGCGTTCCTGGCCCCATTGACCTGTTAGCATCCTCCTGCCAAGATTCCTCACTACACCTGTCCCTCACACGTGCCCTCGTTTGCAACTCTGTCCAACTACTGTAAGAACATAACCCCCCTCAGGAATTCAATGTCAAAATCCAGTAATGTTTTAATACAGAATATGGATCGAAGAGAGAAGACAAAGACAGTCCCAAACTTTCTTCGCTCAAACCAGATGTGTTGGGCCGAATACTCAGATATCAGAGTAAACTACGACACAATGTCCTTTTCACTAGAAACGTTAGAAAAAAATATAAATAATGAAGACTGCCCAAGAGTGGAAATACCTGAGGAGGAGAGTGGTCACTGTTCTACCTGTAGCAGATCATCTCACTGTTCTACCTGCAGCAGGTCTCACTCTACCTGCAGCAGGTCTCACTCTACCAATAGCAGGTCTACTCTATCGACAGCAGGTCTTACTCTACCAATAGCAGGTCTACTCTACCGACAGCAGATCATCTCACTCTACCTGCAGCAGGTCTCACTCTACCTGCAGCAGATCATCTCACTCTACCAACAGCAGGTCTCACTCTACCGATAGCAGGTCTCACTCTACCTGCAGCAGATCATCTCACTCTACCTGCAGCAGGTCTTACTCTACCAATAGCAGGTCTCACTCTACCTGCAGCAGATCATCTCACTCTACCTGCAGGTCTCACTCTACCGACAGCAGATCATCTCACTCTACCAACAGCAGGTCTCACTCTACCGATAGCAGGTCTCACTCTACCTGCAGCAGATCATCTCACTCTACCTGCAGCAGGTCTCACTCTACCAACAGCAGGTCTCACTCTACCTGCAGCAGATCTCACTCTACCTGCAGCAGATCATCTCACTCTACCGATAGCAGGTCTCACTCTACCGATAGCAGGTCTCACTCTACCTGCAGCAAATCATCTCACTGTTCTACCTGCAGCAGGTCTCACTCTACCAATAGCAGGTCTACTCCACCTGCAGCAGTGGCTGAAGTTCTAGGTCCACCACCAAACAGCCTTCCAGTGTAGGGCTCCCAGAAGCCACATATAGAAATGGGCATCCCTCCGTCTCGACCTACTGGATAAATGATGCTATTGGGTAGGAAAGGTTTGATAGTCCAGTAACACACCTTTCCTACGAGAGACTCTAACAATAAACAACTGTTACCTTATAGGTAGGCTAGGGACAGTCAAAGGCTAAGGATAAAATTGCATGTTGAGGATGGATGCACTGATCCCTTGGGGGCATAACACAGTGCTGTACAACCAGCCTCATAAAGACAGTCACACACATGACTTTGTTTGACCAGTGGTGCGGATGTCTGACGACGAACGAAGAAGATATCGACGATTTTAGATGGGGAAACTCATGCCACTGAAAATAAATATCTGTACAGCTAACTTTAACTTCACTAAATGTTACAGTGCAGAATGTCACATCACTCAACTTTATAGTACTTGTCACGCCACTGAGCTTTATAGTACATGTCACATCACCCAACTTTATAGTGCATGTCGCACGGCTCAACTTTATAGAACTTGTCACACTAGTCAGCTTTATAGCACATGGCATGCTGTGTTACAGACTCACTATCATCATTTAACTTCCGTTCTTACAACTAACTCACAACTCTAATTAAAACAATAACAATTATTTTAAATGCAGCAAAAGCAAATTAATGTTTATTACACAAACATCATACACATTATAACAACAAACTAGGCTCGTGAATCATATTATATTGTCCATCAACCATTCAACGAACTTGAATGTCTCTCAAGAGTTTTGTGCAAACAGTACAGGTCTTTCTCTTGTGCTAGATTAACCCCGTAGACAAATTCACATATCTGGGCAGCACGCTGTCGAGATCTGTCAGCCTAGACGATGAGGTGGCAAGCAGAATAGCAAAGGCCAGCACAGCCTTTGTTAGAATGCGCTCGATGGTCTGGGCACGTCGTGGCATCAGCGTCAAGACCAAATTGAAAGTCTACCGTGCAACCATCATTCCAACCCTACTATACGCTTGCGAAAGCTGGACTGTATACTCTGGACATGCAAGGAGGTTAAACCACTTCCACACAGGTTGCCTGAGGCGAATATTCCACATCCGATGGCAAGATCGTGTCACTGACATCGAGGTTCTCTCGAGGGCTAACATGCCCAGCATACATGCACTGCTAGAAAAAGCACGACTAGGATGGGCCGGACACCTCGTCCGTTATGTCAGACGAGCGGCTCCCAAAGAAGCTTCTCTACGGCGAGCTGAGAGGGATGGCGCGAGAGAGGGCGCCCAAAGAAACGATTTAAAGACGGTCTGAAGGACTCACTAAAAAGTTGCCAGATAGACTTCGACACCTGGGAATGTCTTGCGAAAAACAGATCTGACTGGAGAAGTGCAGTCAAATCGGGTGTAGCTGCCGGTGAAGATGACCGTGTTGTGAAAGCCCAGAATAGACGCGAGACGCGGAAATCCCGAGCAGCGGGAACACCATCCCCTTCTACAAACCTCGTGTGCCCGATATGTAGCAGATGTTTTCGTGCTCGCATTGGCCTGTTCAGCCACATGCGCACCCACACCCAACAGGGAAATCTGTGACAAGGATGATGTCGGCGGTCCTCATCGACAACGATAGACAGCTATTATTAGATTAACCCCAGGTCCTATAACTTGATCAGTTCTAGCTAATGTTCCATTCACAGTCTTATTTCACTCTGACTTGATACAATACTGTCTAGCTAATTGTTCATTTCTAATCTTCTGGTCCTAGCTCATCTTGTGGCCTTCTGTTCTTCCTCTCAGCTTTTGCAACGTCTGGGTCTTATAAGCCTCTTGTCTTCAAGTCAGGAAGACGATTTCAGCGATTAGATCTTCTGGTTCTCCTCCTTCGTTGTCTAGTCAGAAACTCTGAGACGACTACAGCGGTTCTCCAGCTCAGGAATAACGTCCTTCTTGACAGGGTTTCTCGTGTCGACGACAGTTACTGTAAGCTTCAGTCCAAGAGTAACACCTTTGTTGCAACAGCTTCGTGTTTAAAGTAACACGTCTCCTTCTGACGAGTATGCAGTCAAATGCCACCCCAGGGACTTAGAAGTCAGTGTCACGTGTGACACAGTGTGAACGTCCAATTAACAGGACAAGACACACAGTCAAATGCTTACAAGTGATTGGTCGAGATCTGTTCTAGTAACTCAACTTCAGCTGATGTTTCTCGCTCTGTCCTGGCTACTCCTACCAACAGCTCGGATGTCTCCTGTCTTGTGGTCTATCCTAGCAACAGCTCGGATGTCTCCTGTTCTGTGGTCTATCCTACCAATAGCTCGGTTGTCTCCTGTTCTGTGGTCTATCCTATACCAACAGGTCGGTAGTCTTCTGTTCTGTGATCCATCCTACCTACCAACAGGTCGGTAGTCTCCTGTTATGTGGTCTATTCTACCAACAGGTCGGTAGTCTCCTGTTCTGTGGTTTATCCTTCCAACCAACAGGTCGGTAGTCTCCTGTTATGTGGTCTATCCTAGCAACAGCTCGGTTGTCTCCTGTTCTGTGGTCTATCCTAGCAACAGCTCGGTTGTCTCCTGTTCTGTGGTCTATCCTACCAACCAACAGGTCGGTAGTCTCCTGTTCTGTGGTCTATCCTAGCAACAGCTCGGTTGTCTCCTGTTCTGTGGTCTATCCTAGCAACAGCTCGGTTGTCTCCTGTTCTGTGGTCTATCCTAGCAACAGCTCGGTTGTCTCCTGTTCTGTGGTCTATCCTAGCAACAGTTTGGTAGTTTAATGTCCTGCAGTCTATCTGGAATTCTTTTGATTCCCCAGCTTATAAACATTATTTTCCCTGTTCGGGTCCATGAAGTCACTCTTTGTCTAGTTCTGGTGCGTCAACTTTTGATGATCTGTCTAGCTAATTGAAGAAAGGCTATTTTATTTTGACCTAAAAAGTCTAGGGATTTTCTAGTAGGAATTGTGAGAAAATCCAATTTGGCTGGACAGTCTTAAATGAGCATTGTTGAAGAATTTCGAACAATGACTGTTCTATTAACTGCATGTGTCAGACAGGGTTCTAAAGTTATGAACGTTCTATGAACGGTGTTTTCATGGCTTCCCTGCCCGTGGCTCGTGCGACCTTTGTAACTCTGTTACAGCTGTTGTCAAGAGGTAAGGCACTTGCCTTAGTGATGAATGGAAAGTGAGCGATGGAATCCCACAAGTTTCAAGTGACCCCTGGTCTCAAGGGTGGTAGAACATGAGTGTCTGCATCCTGAGTGATCTCCAGTTGTCTTGACTTATGTCTTGCCACTGGTAGTTCGGGACCAGAGACTGAGGCTGATGACCAGCGCAGTTTCTTCCTCACTGTAATCCAAATGCAGCACAAGTTGCACATCAAGAAAAAAACCGACTGATGTCATCGTCATTGCTTGCAAATGGGCAACTAACTGACATGTCATGTCACTCAACATTATAGTACATGTCACACCATCTCAACATTATAGTACATGTCATGTCACTCAACATTATAGTACATGTCATGTCACTCAACATTATAGTACATGTCACACCATCTCAACATTATAGTACATGTCATGTCACTCAACATTATAGTACATGTCATGTCACTCAACATTATAGTACATGTCATGTCACTCAACATTATAGTACATGTCATGTCACTCAACATTATAGTACATGTCATGTCACTCAACATTATAGTACATGTCATGTCACTCAACATTATAGTACATGTCACACCATCTCAACATTATAGTACATGTCATGTCACTCAACATTATAGTACATGTCATGTCACTCAACATTATAGTACATGTCATGTCACTCAACATTATAGTACATGTCATGTCACTCAACATTATAGTACATGTCATGTCACTCAACATTATAGTACATGTCATGTCACTCAACATTCTAGTACATGTCACACCATCTCAACATTATAGTATATGTCATATCACTCAACATTATATTACATGTCATGTCACTCAACATTATAGTACATGTCACACCATCTCAACGTCACCAACACCCTATAATACACCATCCACACAATTTCTGGACACTACAATGTTTTCCTGGAACTAAACATTTTCCTGCCGTTCTGTACGGAGGCCCTGGCATACTTTGTCAGCAAGGCACCGCCATCCATTTTGTCATCGGTAAGATCTCTGGGGAGAACACCAAACAACATTTGCTACAAACAAAAATTATATGATTTGCTGGGAGAGACACTGAGCACCTGCGGGTTTGCCATGAGTGCACTGACATCGATTTTTGACAAAACATAACAGAAGAATCATAATTATATTTCTTTCTGTCACTGTTCACTCCATGAGGCCACCACTACAGAGGGCCTCCTTTCAGGAAGTCTGGACTAAATTGCTTTATGTGTGTACTCTTGCAGTAGTAGTTTTTGTAGCACTTTCTTTTACATGCAGATATTGCTGGAACCATGCACAACTGACATTTGTGACTTTAATGATTTTCTCGGTAGGAATCAGTATACCTATTCTCTGCTCCTCAGATGTTGACCTCATGATTCAGACAGGAAGCTTCACTTCGACCTTGGGATGTAGATGTTTGACTTAGAAAATATCAGACTGTGTTATCTACTGTCTTCCTCCTGTCAGATTCCAGTCTGTGAGAGAATGTTTTATATTGTCAGTCCAGCAGACTATGGGTTGTCTGGATCCTTAACTCATGGCCCCTATGATTGCTGTGGTAGTCTATCTTGCTCCTATGATTGCTGTGGTAGTCTATCTTGCTCCTATGATTGCTGTGGTAGTCTATCTTGCTCCTATGATTGCTGTGGTAGTCTATCTTGCTCCTATGATTGCTGTGGTAGTCTATCTTGCTCCTATGATTGCTGTGGTAGTCTATCTTGCTCCTATGATTGCTGTGGTAGTCTATCTTGCTCCTATGATTGCTGTGGTAGTCTATCTTGCTCCTATGATTGCTGTGGTAGTCTATCTTGCTCCTATGATTGCTGTGGTAGTCTATCTTGCTCCTATGATTGCTGTGGTAGTCTATCTTGCTCCTATGATTGCAGTGGTAGTCTATCTTGCTCCTATGATTGCTGTGGTAGTCTATCTTGCTCCTATGATTGCTGTGGTAGTCTATCTTGCTCCTATGATTGCTGTGGTAGTCTATCTTGCTCCTATGATTGCTGTGGTAGTCTATCTTGCTCCTATGATTGCTCTGGTAGTCTATCTTGCTCCTATGATTGCTGTGGTAGTCTATCTTGCTCCTATGATTGCTCTGGTAGTCTATCTTGCTCCTATGATTGCTGTGTAGTCTATCTTGCTCCTATAATTGCTGGGTAGTCTATCTTGCTCCCTATGATTGCTGTGTAGTCTATCTTGCTCCTATGATTGCTCTGGTAGTCTATCTTCTTTCATTCTGCAGGCATGGACAAACTACATTAGCTGTTGAGACTCGTTTGAAGTGGCCAGATTCCAAGATCATGCTATGGTCTCTGTGGATCTTGCCCCTTCTTGTTACTTGGACGCACCTTTCTTGAATATCTAATTTTTGACATTGTGGTCATTGCCCATGTTTATGGTATCTTCTTCGGCGCTCGTCCTGTAAAGGATGCTGTGTCATAGTTTAGAGCGAGGATGCGGTATCTGCGCCTTTCTGGCTGACACATAGTAAAACATCATAGTAAAGTCAAGTAAAAAGGCACAATTGATACATCGAGTACCATACAGAGATAAAAGAACTTCATCAGAAATCAGTATTTACATCAACGGAGAGAAAACATGAATAAAAGCAGTACACCAGCTTCAGCAACTCAAAAGAAATCACATAATATTTAGATTAAAAGAGATAAAACATTCACATTTTTGGAAGAAAATACATACTAAATCCATTTGCTGAATGCATAACTAGAACTAGCTATTATCAAATTTTCTGACAGGTAAAGTCAATCAAATGACCTCCACCACTCTCCAGTACCACTGCTACCTAGTATATCAAATTTTCTGACAGGTAAAGTCAATCAAATGACCTCCACCACTCTCCAGTACCACTGCTACCTAGTATATCAAATTTTCTGACAGGTAAAGTCAATCAAATGACCTCCACCACTCTCCAGTACCACTGCTACCTAGTATATCAAATTTTCTGACAGGTAAAGTCAATCAAATGACCTCCACCACTCTCCAGTACCACTGCTACCTAGTATATCAAATTTTCTGACAGGTAAAGTCAATCAAATGACCTCCACCACTCTCCAGTACCACTGCTACCTAGTATATCAAATTTTCTGACAGGTAAAGTAAATCAAATGACCTCCACCACTCTCCAGTACCACTTGCTACCTAGTATATCGTGGAAGAAGGATGTTGTTTATGTTTACTATAGCTAGACAGGCCTCATAGTTGTACACAAGAGAAAACAGAAATGAGAAGTGACATCAGGATACACAGAATAGACTCAAATATATTGGTGCCAATTCTGGAATGGCATAAAGACAGCACAAAATAGAGTCCCCTGGTGGATTGTTGTATTGGTCTTGTGATCTGTCCGAAGCTAAACAGAATAACGGACATCAACAGCACTCTACAACCTGTCAAACTGGTTTCAATTACAGCAAACACCTGGTTCAAATGTTGACAGCTGGTTCAAATGTTGACATCTGGTTCAAATGTTGACATCTGGTTCAAATGTTGACATCTGGTTCAAATGATGACAGCTGGTTCAAATGTTGACACCTGGTTCAAATGATGACACCTGGTTCAAATGTTGACAGCTGGTTCAAATGATGACTGCTGGTTCAAATGATGACAGCTGGTTCAAATGATGACATCTGGTTCAAATGATGACAGCTGGTTCAAATGTTGACAGCTGGTTCAAATGATGACATCTCGTTCAAATGATGACACCTGGTTCAAATGATGACACCTGGTTCAAATGATGACATCTGGTTCAAATGATGACAGCTGGTTCAAATGATGACATCTGGTTCAAATGATGACATCTGGTTCAAATGATGACACCTGGTTCAAATGATCACACCTGGTTCAAATGATCACACCTGGTTCAAATGATGACAGCTGGTTCAAATGATGACATCTGGTTCAAATGATGACAGCTGGTTCAAATGATGACAGCTGGTTCAAATGATGACATCTGGTTCAAATGATGACACCTGGTTCAAATGATGACACCTGGTTCAAATGATGACACCTGGTTCAAATGATGACACCTGGTTCAAATGATGACATCTGGTTCAAATGATGACAGCTGGTTCAAATGATGACACCTGGTTCAAATGATGACACCTGGTTCAAATGATGATACCTGGTTCAAATGATGACACCTGGTTCAAATGATGACAGCTGGTTCAAATGATGACAGCTTGTTCAAATGATAACAGCTGGTTCAAATGATGACAGCTGGTTCAAATGATGACAGCTGGTTCAAATGTTGACAGCTGGTTCAAATGTTGACACCTGGTTCAAATGATGACACCTGGTTCAAATGTTGACAGCTGGTTCAAATGTTGACACCTGGTTCGAATGATGACAGCTGGTTCAAATGATGACAGCTGGTTCAAATGATGACAGCTGGTTCAAATGATGACAGCTGGTTCAAATGATGACACATGGTTCAAATGATGACAGCTGGTTCAAATGATGACACATGGTTCAAATGATGACAGCTGGTTCAAATGATGACATCTGGTTCAAATGATGACATCTGGTTCAAATGATGACACCTGGTTCAAATGATGACACCTGGTTCAAATGATGACAGCTGGTTCAAATGATGACAGCTGGTTCAAATGATGACACCTGGTTCAAATGTTGACAGCTGGTTCAAATGATGACAGCTGGTTCAAATGATGACAGCTGGTTCAAATGATGACAGCTGGTTCAAATGATGACAGCTGGTTCAAATGATGACAGCTGGTTCAAATGTTGACACCTGGTTCAAATGTTGACAGCTGGTTCAAATGTTGACACCTGGTTCAAATGATGACAGCTGGTTCAAATGATGACAGCTGGTTCAAATGTTGACAGCTGGTTCAAATGATGACACCTGGTTCAAATGTTGACATCTGGCTCAAATGTTGACATCTGGTTCTTCTTCTTCGTACGCAGTCAGACAGTAACCATTATTTTTTCGAAAAAAGTGGCGGTCATCCTGAGGCTCTCGCCACTGCCATAGAGCTTGCCTTGCAGTTCCACTGGTAATGGCCACATCTGCTCTCTCTGATCCTCGTATGACATCTGGTTCAAATGTTGACATCTGGTTCAAATGTTGACATCTGGCTCAAATGTTGACATCTGGTTCTTCTTCTTTCTTCCTCGTCGTACGCAGTCAGACATCAACCTTTGTTTTTTCGAAAAAAGCAGCGGTCATCCTGAGTCTGTCGACACTGCCATAGAGCGACATCTGGTTCAAATGATGACAATCGGTTCTTCTTCTTCTGCTTCGTTCATTCTCAATCTCCCACTACCAAACCCTGAAAGAGCATAAGTAGCAGAATGTAGTCCAGAGAACAGAATGCGTTGTGTCGTAGTTTACAGCTTGGCTGCGATATTTGCACCTTTCGGTCCAACACATCCGACTTCAGCAAGCATTTTTTGAGTACCGGGTTAGCATTCCCTCTTCGATCCCTTCTCCTTAGCCAGTCTGCCCTACTGCAGCCTGTTATCCAGGATCACCATGTGGAGGTGTAGAAGGGTCTTAGCAGCTTTGGTTCACTGGCCATGACACTAGCAGTCAGCTATGAGTCGCTGACCACTGCTGCTCATGTGCTGCTCAGCATCTTGATCCCTGACACTCGGTTCAAATGTTGACATCTGGTTCAAATGTTGACATCTGGTTCAAATGATGACACCTGGTTCAAATGATGACACCTGGTTCAAATGTTGACATCTGGTTCAAATGATGACATCTGGTTCAAATGATGACAGCTGGTTCAAATGTTGACATCTGGTTCAAATGATGACATCTGGTTCAAATGACAGCTGGTTCAAATGATGACATCCTGTTCAAATGGCACCCAGTTCAAATGATGACACCCGGTTCAAATGATGACATCTGACACTAACAGAAACAAATATTTGTGTTGCCACTCAGAAAAGTCAGACTTTTTTTCATAGGAATGTCAAGATTCCGGTGGTCTTTGACCACTTCAAGAATATTATGGTGACAAGTTAACCCATTACAGTCCAGCCTAATTGATTAGATTTGTTTCTTAAGACACGAATCTTATGAAATAGGCCGGACTATCAGTTTGCAGGTCTGTAAAGAGTTGGGACACGAATTTAATCAGTTTGCCAGGTCTGTTTAGGGTTAAGACACGAATTTAATCAGTTTGCCAGGTCTGTTTAGGGTTAAGACACAAATTTAATCAGTTTGCCAGGTCTGTTTAGGGTTAAGACACAAATTTAATCAGTTTGCCAGGTCTGTAAAGGGTTAAGACACAAATTTAATCAGTTTGCCAGTTCTGTTTAGGGTTAAGACACAAATTTAATCAGTTTGCCAGGTCTGTTTAGGGTTAAGACACAAATTTAATCAGTTTGCCAGGTCTGTTTAGGGTTAAGACACAAATTTATCAGTTTGCCAGGTCTGTTTAGGGTTAAGACACAAATTTAATCAGGTTGCCAGGTCTGTTTAGGGTTAAGACACGAATTTAATCAGTTTGCCAGTTCTGTTTAGGGTTAAGACACAAATTTAATCAATTTGCTAGGTCTGTAAAGGGTTAAGACATGAATTTAACCTTTAGCGCACACTGGTCAAGAATGTCTAGACTCATGCCCCATACAAAAACAGTGTTCTTTTAAATTTTTTTATTTTTTAAGAGACACTCCCGACAGCCATTTTTAAAATGCTGAATACGTCACCATATATACACGATATTTTGCCATTTAAAGTATCATATGTTAGATTACAAATGGCTTTTAAACAGTTTTAATTTTGTATATGGCGTTTGGAACAAGCCGACTTTTTGCGAAAGGTGAAGTAGGTTGTTGGGAAAGATCTTTATCGAGTAGATCTGTTTATTTATATGAAAGAACTACGTTTGAATAGGAAACTAACAGCTGTGTCGATATTGTAAACACAGTAACGATACGTTGTTGTGGTTTCCATGGTTTTCTATCGGAGCGACTAGGCCTAGCGGTCGAGCCCAAATTTTTAAAAGAGATTTTAATAAATTTTCTTCATCTTTTTGTATCTCAGAAACTAACAAACACACAGCAAAAACAATAACACCCACAAGTTCTTTATTCAATTGTGTCTCTACACAAAAAAAATCATATTTATTGAAAAAAAAACCCAGAAAAGTTACACATTTTGAAAGTCAACTACGAAAGCAAGATGCAAATTTTAGTTTTAAAAAATGTAGCGTGCTAAAGGTTAATCAGTTTGCCAGGTCTGTAAAGGGTTGAGACACGAAGTTAATCAGTTTGCCATGTCTGTAAAGGGTCGAGACACGAATTTAATCAGTTTGCAAGGTCTGTAAAGGGTTAAGACACAAATATAATCAATTAGGACAGAATTTACAAAGTTAAAACTAAATATAATAAATTTAGGCGGGACTGTAAAATAAAAAAGTTACCTAATATAGGGAGTGATCTCTTCTAAAGTCCATTTCTTTCTTTCTTCAAACAGTACTTCAAACCTGTAGAATATGTTGACAGAATTTTAACAGAACCACAAGTTGAGAGATTATACTGTTAATATTTTTACAGATGAAAGATGGCGCCAGTAACATTAACACTAAGCTGCCAAAAGTGGGGAAAATGCACTGTCCATTTACATATGACCATGATTTGAAAATTAGGGCTTCCTGTTCGGAGGAAGAAATAGGACCACTACACCCTTGAATCTGTACTTTACAGTTTTTAGAAAACCTGCAGAAACTACATTAGGACAAGAAACCAGACATCAGACGAGAACAATAAACCAGACATCAGACGAGAACAAGAAACCAGACGAGAACAAGAGACCAGACATCAGACGAGTTCAAGACCACCAGTGTCAGGGCATTATTATAACACTATACCTCTTTGTATTACTCATGTTGGGGACGGCGTGGGCTAGTGACACGGCTTACAGCCCGAAGGTGCTTGGTTCGATCCCCATCACAACACCGATCGTTATCCCGGGGAAGCAAACCCTTCGAAAATGCAGGAGGAAGCAGACCTTACATAAAATGCATGCTTAAGTCGGATGCACTGGGCCGACAGGCAAAAAATAAAACCACAGTGCAACACACACTGCATTGGGAAATAGCGAAATAAGGCGAGCACAAAAAAAAAACAAACTATTATGTCACCAAGACCCGAAAGAACAGGCCCACAACGTTCTCAGTCGGGTCCTCATACAGAGACCAGTATAGATCGGAGCCCACATTACTAAAGCAGAGGCACATCTCCAGACCAACCTTCAAACCTGAAAAGAGGGGCTGGGGAAGAGAGAGATGACCATCAGCAGTTCAACAATAAAAAGCATTGTGGTCTCCAGAGAAGAGACATCACATTTTTCTGGGTGAAATCTCTGGAACAGCTGTACCAGAGTCGATTGATTTGATGGAGCTCTGTCGCAGACGGTAAAGGGGTCTGCTCTATTCTATTTCACTCTACACTCACTCTAAACAAACTCCAGTAACACAAAATATAAACACAATACAACAGATTCTTTATTCCAGTAACACCGCCAACTATAAACTCTCTAACAACTTCAATTCTTTCTCTCACAAGCTTATCTAAAACACTCCTACCGCTAAACCTAACCATATCGATATTGTTATTTCCCGGATCTTTCTCCTCTCCTAATCTGGCCTGTTGTGATCGAGCTTTGTTGTGGATTGTCGCTGATGGTGAAGTTTGTAGGTTCTAAACCCAGGTATGACATTTGTGGTCTTGTTTTTCTTTGTTGGTGGTAGATCAAAGTGGTCTCGACGTGATCAGGATAGACTGCATCAAATATGATCCATGGGATCACAGGAAGACTGCCTCTAGATGCTGACGACTTGTAATTACGACCGCTACATAATATGGGGGTAGTTACCTTGCTTGCTGCGTGTCTATCTCAACTGCCTCTCTCCGACCCTGCTCTCCGCTGAACGTCTCTTTCAAATCTACCTCTGTCTCTGAAGTGAACTGTTTCCTCATTTGTGGTTCTCAACTCAAAACTGTGTTAAAATCTCACGACCCATGTCCGTGTGTCTCCTATCAAATCTGTCTCTGAAGTGAAATGTTCTCTCTCTGTGGTTCTCAACTGAAATCTGCCTCAACTGCATATCTCCACTGGGATTTATATTCGATCTGCATTCCCAGATCGCATGATTTCCAAAATGGCATGTGGTTTTGTCCGTCTGCTTGCCATTTTCCCCCCATCCTGTTCGCGTGGTTTCCAGACAACAAGGTTTGTCGACGGCAACAAATCTACCCGTCTACCACCGCTATCGGCTCAAGTGTGGACACATGGCTGGTGTTACATCAGGTTACGTATGTTTACCTAAACTCCCACCTGCGCACTTTGAGACAAAAAACGTACGTGGTTCGTTTTGGTTACTTCAATTCTGGCGGGACTGAGTTCAGCTGCACCGACTCAAATCCCAAGAAAAAGAAAGAAAAATGGTTGTCTAAGCTCTACCTATCTTCCTGCCAACTCTGTTAAATGTTAAAACATGTCTAAGCTCCTTCTATGATATGTCTCTACAGCTAAGATCTGTTACACGGGCCAAATACCTGGCAGCTGTAATAAAGCAGAAAAAAGAGTTGGCTAAAGGGCAGCAACTGGTCAACTTTTCCATGACATCAACAGATGATTCCTCAGCAAAAGAAAGAAATACGTCAGAAATCTAAGATGGCTGTATGGAACTTCACCTAGGTACCAGCTTTGACTTATGTGAGTCATGGGCAATGACAACAACCCAGCTTCAAGCATCAGATATCTAAGGAAGGTTAGGTTGTCCAAGTAACAAAAAAAGACATGCTACCGTAGCAGTCATGGGAAGCAAAAGAGTCAAGGAGCCAGACACAGAGGACGATCCAAAGTCTGCGTGGGTGACAAGATATGACAATCTATAAGAGATCCTGTACTAGACTGGAATGTAGTGGATACAATGGTTTGGCGGTCTTTCTGGCAAATCTCTACATCACGTTAGGAGATTAATGACTGAGTCTTTATTTCTTTGTATGTAGCGTTGTCTTCAGTTTGGGTTTTGCTTGCGCTTTCTTTGACTAGTCGTCTCCTGATTTCCATGTAACGTTCAGTGTGCAGAAATCCACTATATGATCACTGTTGAAATTGTAGCTGGCATTCAAGAGGGTCTTTGGCAGACTGCCCAATTTGTAGTTTTTATAATTTTTGACTGATACGGAATTTGTACGCAAATTAATCTTATCTATGACATGTTCTTTATTTTCCGTGAAGGCTATTCCAGTTGTTCTTAGTGCCTTATCTCTGTAGTTGTTTGAAAAATTTCCAGCAACTTCTAAGATTTTTATTTCCTGTTCATTACTTAATTTTGTAGAAATGCCTCCGCTCCATTAATGTAAACTGTTTTCAGCTCAGTATCACAGGCATTTGTGGCATGCAAAACATCATTTACAATTTTATTGTGTTGAAATCGGTATCAAGACACTAGAGTCAGCCACTGCTTCATAGCAGCAAACTCTCCTTGGTTAGGAGACTTGTATTATAACTGGACGTTCTTTTCATGTGTAGTCTTCTGTTAAAGTATCATTCGTGACATTCCTCTGGTATATCATTCGTGACATTCCTCTGGTATATCATTCGTGACATTCCTCTGGTATAAATATGTGTTTTGAATGTATCAAAGCTGATTTTCCGACCCGACGAAATTTGGACACCAAGAACAGGGAAATTATTTGTATTATTTGATCAGACCAATGACCACACATCGAGATTACACATGGATATTCAACACACTTTGGATTCAGATTCCAACTGGGACACAGAAGAAAGGGACTTTGGTAATGTTTTTGAGGGATTTAACACAGAAATACACACAATATAATGAGTACCAACATGGCTTGAAGAAAGAAACGGATTCCAACACAATGATAATGTCAGGTAAGTGTACACATAATGTCATGGGTACCAACATGACTTGAAGAAAGAAACGGGTTCCAACACATTGATAATGTCAGGTAAGTGTACACATAATGTCATGAGTACCAACATGACTTGAAGAAAGAAACGGGTTCCAACACATTGATAATGTCAGGTAAGTGCACACATAATGTCATGGGTACCAACATGACTTGAAGAAAGAAACGGATTCCAACACAATGATAATGTCAGGTAAGTGTACACATAATGTCATGAGTACCAACATGACTTGAAGAAAGAAACGGGTTCCAACACATTGATAATGTCAGGTAAGTGTACACATAATGTCATGAGTACCAACACTTTTTTAGCCTTGTTCTAGACGTGTAGAGACAAGAAGTAGAATATAGGATCATAGTATGTGAAACAAACTGAGATTAGTTAAAGTCAATTTTCAATGTCTGAATCTGGCAGCATGTCGAATGAGGTGACTGTGTGACATGGCATAACATGTGGTTTGTTAAGAGCAGCACAGATGACGCCTAACAGGAGTGGGTCTACATTTGCTCTAGTATTTGTGTCTATTATAATGCACTCACACATCAGTCAACCACCCTCCGCAGCACTTGTCCCAATGTAGCGTAGTAATAAGCTGCTCGAGCCTAGCCCGCTAAGTAAGAAATCCCGGTCACATTCAGCTCATACCAGAGCTGCGACCTGCACAGGGGCTTATGCTCCCGTAGAAGTAAAGATCAACTAATAACTAAGAACTTGAGAGCAAGGAGGACAAAGTAGAGCAAAGAAGATATTTCACGGTATATATGCTGTATGTTTTGGTGCAAACCTTTCATCGACATCCTCTGGTAAATCCTGGACACTGTAGTACCATATGACCTCTGGCCGTGTGTCTCTGTCTATGAGTGCCATGCCCTGGAGAAGAAAGTGAAAGCTTTTAACAATAGAGTGATGAACATTATAGAATAACAAACCATATGATTGAAGATCAAAATACAACCACCCACAAGAACAAGAGGGCATAGCTACAAATTTACTAAAGAAAGGTCCAGATTAGATATTAGAAAATATTTTTTTAATCAGAGAGTAGTGAATGCTTGAAATGCATTGCCACAGGAAGTAGTGCAGGCAGGGACAATTAATGCATTTAAGAATAGATTGGATGTGCATAGCTTTTAGAGCAAGGAAATGTAAGTGAAACTGGTTGTATATAGACTCTGCAGAGTCTTCTAAACCAGTATACAGATGTTAAGTTAAGATAAAGTGACCAGAAACACGTCTCGTGTGCTCGTCTCACTTTCAGCTGTTTCAAAAAGTCATCAAAACTGGCAAACCATAAACAGGTCAGATGTTGATCTTACTGTAAGCCCCCTACTATAGCCAGAAACAGGAGGTCATATGTTGATCTTACTGAAAGCCCCCTACTGTAGCCAGAAACAGGAGGTAAGATGATCTTACTGAAAGCCCCCTACTGTATCCATAAACAGGTCAGATGTTGATCTTACTGAAAGTCCCCTACTGTAGCCATAAACAGGAGGTCAGATGTTGATCTTACTGAAAGTCCCCTACTGTAGCCATAAACAGGAGGTCAGATGTTGATCTTACTGAAAGCCCCCTACTGTAATGAGAAAAATACAATACGAGAAAACACGAGATCACAAACATTGGTGCCTGATGTTAAATCTTTCAATTCAAGGAAAAACTAACAAAACAAATGTTTAACTAACACATGTTTACCTAACACATGTTTACCTGAGCCTGTATCAAAGATGTCTTCATGCCATGAGGAACACTTTCTTGCCAAGCTCTCAGAAAGTCATTCAAATTAAACTGAAAATAACAAAAGCTGTAAGTATGGATATTAATTCCACAAAAAGTATTATGAATATTTCAAGTACTACAAATTAAACCATAAAAACCAAGATACAGTAAGAAAGTCAAATCAAATTCTACTTGTTCTGCGTTCGTTCTCAATCTCCCGCTACCAAGCCCTGAACGTTCTCAATCTCCTGTTACCAAGCCTGGTGGGATGCGTAGGTTTCTTGTTAAAAACCAGGTGGGAGGCTTGTGCTGTCGCCAGGTGTAACTTTCTGAGTGTGTCAGAGACACCCTCAATCTATCGACATCGAGGTCGGCCCCTTGTACATGAACTGAAGGCCTGCATATGACGCACTCTCGCTGCAGGCTGCTCATAATGTATTCTGACTACATGACTAAACCCCTTGATTTATTGGGCACCAATGTAGGCACCAACTGGGCCTGTCCCAGCGTGGTGCTGCGCCTCGGTCCCAGATTGTCTTCCCGGCTGCACATCTCACAGATCTGGATCTTACTCTTATGGATTAGTAGCAAGGACCAAGATTGACATTGGTAACACAATGTAGATATAAACAGCACATATTTTCAACCTCCTCCCAACTGAAAAAAGTACTGTAGGGTGTTTCAAAATCGGTGCAGTTCGATAGTGGACGCTGTTGATCTTCTGAAATCTATATGCGACCTCTCTGCCGTCATCAGTAAACACATTACCAAGGTACTTGAATTCCCATACTTGCTGCACACCCGAACAATGACATTACCAACCTGAAAGTTAAACCATCAATACACGCTGTTGTCTGTGCCATTCTGGCAACTATCTCAGGCTGCGAGCCCTCGTCACTGATCAGTGATCCCAGATACTTGAACCGGTGTGCATCTTTGAGTTTCTGACCAATTGCTTTCATCACAGATGTAAACCTTTCCGTATTATTAGTCATCAGCTTTATTTTCTCTGCATTTATCTTCATGCCATAGCTCTGTCCAATCTACTAATCAGCTAATGGAGTTCCGTTTCCGTGCCTGCCAGACCATCTATCTTATCTGCAAATTGTAGGTTTGTAATCGTCTTGTCACCTATTCTGACCGAACCAACATGTCCTTCCATGGCCGCCTCCATTATTCTTTCCAAGAATACATTGAAGAGTGTCGGAGAGAATATACAACAGACGTTCGGAACCATTCGCCTAGTATTCCGTCTACAGAAACTGCACTTGATGCCTTCTCATAAAGGTTCTCAATTACCTTCACAATATTACCATTGATCTTGTAATTGTTGTCCGTAGCGCTGCATGCCATACTCTGTCGAACGCCTTTTTGAAATCGATGAAGACATGATATATGTGTTGTTGATACTCTAGGTATTTCTCATTTAATATCCGCAGATTAAATATGTTCAGTGGTACTTCTTCCCGCTCAAAACCCTGCTTGCTCCTCAGCAATGATATTCTCTGCCCGTGGTTTTAATCTGTTGAGGATTATTCTTAAGAAAACTTTGCTAGGATGACTAATGATGCTAATTGTTCTATAGTTCTGACACATCTTTAGGTTCCCTGATTTAGGCAGCGGCAAAACCACTGATTTCGTCCAGATGTTGGCCACTCTCCTGTTTGCTAAATTTTGTTATAGATGTATGTCAGAGCCTCAATTATTACCTCACCTCCCACTTGTGGGAGCTCTGCTGGGATATTATCCACACCCTTCTCATTTTTTAGCATCTTCACCACTTCAGTTACTTCCTCTCTTGTTATCGGTTGATTCTTCTCTAACATAGTCATTTCGGGGGCGATTGCATTTCCTGGGTCACCTTGACCCTCATGCTTATATAATCAGAGCAGTAATGTCCAACGAGCCCAAATGTCTTGGGATTTTGTGAGACATTTCCCTCTCTTATCCTGAATAGTTGTATTGCGACCTTGTATATGCCTTACTAGGTCCTCGTCTATTTTATATGCCACCTTGGCACCGTTCCTTCCCAGATTTTGTTCGATATCTGAGCACTTACAGTTATCCATTCTGCCTTGGCCTTTATGTTTCCATTTATCTTGGTTTTTATGTTTCCATTTATCTTGGCCTTTATGTTTCCATTTATCTTGGCCTTTATGTTTCCATTTATCTTGGTCTTTATGTTTCCATTTATCTTGGCCTTTATGTTTCCATTTATCTTGGTCTTTATGTTTCCATTTATCTTGGCCTTTATGTTTCCATTTATCTCTCTGTATTTGGTAATCCCATCCAGGCTATTCTTCGACCTCTTCAGTAATCTTCTCTTGTCACATAACTCGAGTATTTCGTTTGTAATCCATGCCTTCGCCTTTACCCTTCGCTTCCCTAAGACCTCAGTTGCCGTGGCCATCAATGGCGAATTCAAGGCCTCAGTTGCCGTGGCTATCAATGGCGAATTCAAGGCCTCAGTTGCTGTCTCAATATCTGTCTCTTCGTTAAAAACCAAGAGGGGTGCGAACCTTCCTCCCATCAATGCTCCAAAAGCATCCACTATCTCCGGGTGCTTCAGCTTCTCAAGGTCAAACCTTAGCCTAGTTACCTCTCTGTTCACAACTTTCTTAAGTCGGAGACGTCTGGTCATCACCACTAAGTCGTGGTCGCTCCCTATATCAGCTCCAGGGAAACTCCTCGTCGATGCACTATTGATGCTGGATCTGAATCGTTTCTGGACCAGAATGTAGTCTATCTGACTATGCAGTGCATTATTTGGGCTGTGCCATGTCCACCATCTCAACATTTTGTTTGGCCCTAACGTATTCGCCACCAGTAACTTATTATAATGAGCAAACTCCAGGAGTCTCAATCCTCTATCGTTCGTCTTCGCATTACTGTATGGTCCACATGTACCTTTCCAATCTCCAACCATGTCTTCACCAATTTTGGTATTCTAATCCCCCTGTACCCCCAGCATATCCTTCTTTGGTATCTCGTTCACAAGTGCCTGTAATTCCTCGTAGAAACTCTCTACCTCGCTTTCCTCATAATCTGAGGTAGGTGCATAGTATTGTATCACCGTGATATTGAATGCGTTGTTTTGAGTCGTACGCTGAGCAATCAACTTGATACTGGTCGATATTCCAATACACAACGCGTTGTGTCTTTATGCACCAACATTCCGACTCCATGTAGGTGTTTGTTAGTTCTTCCACTATAATAAAACTTGTGATACTCTTCAGTAGTATGTACTCATAAATTTTCCCAGCGGGGCAAAGGCTTTACGATTTACCGTAAAAATATTTGATTTCATAAATGACCTTTCCCACACATTGCTATTGGTTACTGTAGCACTCTTAAAATACTATCCACTGAAGACATATTTATATCTCATAATTGCTGATACACATTATTTTCAAGATCGGCACGTATTTCTGAATGTACCTAGCGTGTGAGTAAGCTCATTTGATATTTTCACGGGACTGGATAAACGAAACAAATCGGGCACCACACATTCAGGTAGGGAGAGAACGAAGGAGAGAGGTAATGACAGTTTTTTCCCTGGCATCATCTGTATTTACTATCAACTCACCTTTCCTGAATTTCTCAAACAAAGCTCAGCGTAATGTCTACAAATCTTGTCCTCTGATAGTGTCATGATACCTGCACAACCAAATACAATCTAATATAAATTATGATAATTTCCATCACTGAATGATACCAATATGATAGTTTCCATCACTGAATGACACCAATATGATAGTTTCCATCACTGAATGATACCAATATGATAGTTTCCATCACTGAATGACACCAATATGATAGTTACCATCACTGAATGACACCAATATGATAGTTTCCATCACTGAATGACACCAATATGATAGTTTCCATCACTGAATGATACCAATATGATAGTTTCCATCACTGAATGATACCAATATGATAGTTTCCATCACTGAATGACACCAACAGATCAGCTTGTAGAAAGCAAGAATGTAAAATTATTGATGCATGAACAAACACTAACTTCTGACGGAAGTCATCACTTTCAAACACGACTGGTAAGTCTGGCTGCTACCAATTATCCATCACAAAGAAAGACGATACAAAACAATTAACTTATTCCCTCCGGAAATTTTGGCCACATATATTTTTTAATGTAAAACTTCCGGCAGAAAGTATAGGTACCTTCATAAATTTTGGAAAAGATGTTCCGAGACGTTTAAATATAAGTATGCCAATAGCTCAAGCCAATATATCTCGGCTCTGTAACATTGTAAGAGTGAGAAAAAGAGAAAGTGTGGGAGAGAGAGACAAAAAGTGTGGGTTGAGAGAAAGAGAAAAAGAGACGGTTGAGAGAGTGTGGGAGAGAGAGAAAGAGCTAGTGTTTGTGTGGGGGAAAGAGAAGATGTGGGAACAAGAGAGTGACAGAGAGAGAGAGAGAAAATGTGTGAAATGCATAACAAAAGATATCATTAAATAGTACAAGGGGTAGATCAAAATATTTGGCCCACCTGTGTCCATTCTGGTTCCGTCATCTTCGGAATACCTCTTCACTAAATGCTCAATCACTGTCCTAAAACACAGCAAACAATAAAGTCAAATAGTCAGCACAAAGTAGTCCACCACAAAATTGAAAGTCATTTCTAGGTCAAATGTAAATAAACATGGTTCTGTTACCACGATGGGACAAACATGACACCTACGTCGTCAGGTACGACAGACAATACAAATACGATCTAACATATCATGGAAGAGAGTTAGGAACACATCCAACTTAATGATGTAACATGTGTAGACCAATCAGCAGATTTCTGCTCAATGACCCAATTAGTCATTAACAGTGCTGTTCAATCATAATTTTCCGCCTGCAAAATATCAATTTGTACCCAGGGGTTGAAGATCCAGCAGTGAATGAGCTGACAACATCCGGTGACTCATAACCAACCAAGACCTTATTCCGTCTCCAAGTGGCAGCCCTGGAAACAAACTGCAACCAAGCAGCCTAATTAAGAGATTAGGAATCAAAGAGGGAAGGCAAACCCATCCCAAAAAATGCGGTGGTGAAATCAGATATGCTGGGCTCATAGTCACAAATGTTCATTTCAGGATGAACGCTGGAGAAGAATTAACACCTTATTTGCCCACCCCCAACATTTGAACACATGCGTTACGTTCTGTCATTTAGCTCGCATAATTTCTGGTCTGGATGTAACCTACAAGATGACAGACCATTCACAAGTTTTTTTAAATGCAGCCACCTACAATAACACGAGGGCATAGCTACAAGCTGACTAAAGAGAGGTCCAGGTTAGATATTAGGAAATATTTTTTTAGTCAGAGAGTGGTGTCTGCTTGGAATGCATTGCCAGGGGAGGTAGTGGAGGCAGGGACAGTTAATGCATTTAAGAATAAACTGGATGCGCATAGCTTTTAGAGCAAGGTGATGTAAATGTAACTGGTTGTATACAGACTCTGCAGGGTCTTCTAAACCAGTATAAAGACGTTAAGTTAAGTTGTGAACACAACAATACGACCTTGTGAATACAATAATACGACCTTGTGAACAAACAATATGCCCTTGTGAATACAACAATACGACCTTGTAAATACAACCTTGTGAATACAACCATGCGATCTAGTGAACACAACAATACAACCTTGTGAACACAACAATACGGCCTTGTGAACACAACAATACGACCTTGTAAACACAACAGTTTTGTCCTTCATACTTCTTTGACATTCATCCTGAAAAGGACGTTGTGTTATAATTTACAGTGAATCTGCACCCGTTAACCCAACATCCAATTTCAACTGGCTTTTTTTTTTAGTACTGAGTTTACTTTCCCCTTGGGAACCCTATCCTTTGGCCAGACTACACTAGCGCAGCCTGTTTCCACAGCTACCACAAGGTGATGAAACAGGGTCTTGGTCAGCTATGGTTCGCTGACCCTGATGCAAATAGCCAGCTATGAGTTGCCCCCTTCCTTCATATAATCTTTATGATGAATACTTAATGCCAAAGACAGTTTAATTATATATTAATTATAATTAAGAATAAATAAGATTATAATTTGTTTTAAATTGTTTAACACGGCAGCGCATGAGCTGCAGTGGCCAGCGACCCATTGCTGACTGCTAGCGTCAGGGCCAGCGAACCATAGCTGCCAAGACCCTTCTACACCTCCATGCGGTGATCCTGGATAACAGGCTGCAGCAGGGCAGACTGGCTAAGGAGAAGGGATTGAAGAGGGAATGCTAACCCGGTACTCAAAAAATGCTTGCTGAAGTCGGATGTGTTGGACCGAAAGGTGCAAATGTTGCAGTCAAGCTGTAAACTACGACACAACGCATTCTGTTCTCTGGACTACATTCTGCTACTTAAGCCCTTTCAGGGTTTGGTAGCAGGAGATTGAGAATGAACGAAGCCAAGCCAAATTGTTTAATATTAATTATTTTATTTTGAATAAAACATTTGACATACGTGGCACTTGCTCAGGGCTGAAAAACATAAATCCGCAAAATTAACCAGGACTGGAAAGGTTAGTCTACACGTGCAGCATTCGTTAAGTATCCTTCTATATCTTTTTGATGTGTTCATTTATCCTTTTGATGTGTTCATCTCTTCTTCAATGTGTTAGCTCATCTGTGTATTGTCCGTTGTTACTTAAGACCTTTTGGTAGAAACGTAGGTTTCGTTCTTGAGTTTGTTTGAGTGAAGTATTTGAACCACATTTATACATGTTTTTAACACTTTATTCGAATCCACAGCACCGCCACAGCCTCGCTTTATTTTTAACTTCTAGGTAATGATTTTAAAAAATTCAAAAAAATATCAACTTCAAGTTAAATCTATTTTTAAAATCATTGCTTTCAAATTATTACAAATGCTTTATTTAGCATTCCGTTTTTATTATCATTAAATCATATCACAAGTTCTGAGGGCTGCAGTAGAAGCAATGCTGACAGGCGAAAGCAATGAAAGCCAGATAGTCTTGTTTACAGATGCCCTGGCCGTAGTCACAGCACTAAAAAAGCCAGAAAAATACTGAACTTAATGATTTAAGAGCAGTACTCTGTCAACTATGGTAGCAGTTCGCACCAAAAAGAGTAGTGGTACAGTGGGTTCCATCCCACTGTAACACCCAAGGCAACGAGGAGGCAGACAGACTGGCAAAAGAAGGTGCAAGACTACCACAACCAGATTCTAGTGTGACCTACGAAGAGTCAAAAGGCTTATTAGAGCTAGATACATGACCAAATGGGAAACAGAACATACTGGCTACACAAAAAATGATGCCTATTACCAGCTGAACAGAAGAGAGCAGGTCGTGGTCTTCAGACTCTGCACAGGCCACAACAGACTGAGGTACCATCTATTCAATAAATTGAAGATAGGTGGCACTGACGAATGCAGTTGTGGTACCGGGAAAATGACCGCTGAACATCTGCTGCAAAACTGCCCGACATACGAGGACCAGAGAAAGCAGATGTGGCCATCACCAGTGGCAACACTAGACAAGTTCTATGGCAGTGTCGACAGCCTCAGGATGGCCGCTGCTTTTTTCGAAAAAATACAGGTTGACGTTTGATAGAAGAAGAAATATCACAAGTTCAAGGTCAATAAACAATGAAAAGTAAAAATACACACCTTGGAAATAAATCAGCTAAAACTTGGCAGCACTCGTCCACATTGACTCCATCAGACAGCCAGTCTTTTTCTTCACATAGCTGAATTATATGATACAAAACTGTCGATTCAAATTCAAAGTCCAGCAGACGCCAGCAACCTAAATGAGACAGACATACACATATATGAGACAGACATGCACATATATGAGACAGACATGCACATATATGAGACAGACATACACATATATGAGACAGACATGCACATATATAAGACAGACATAAAAAAGTGCAAATGAGATCACCAAAGTTGAAAATTCTACAGGAAATATGAGAACAAATGTATGTGCTTTAAAAAAGCCTCACATTTTTGTTGTTGAAAGAACTTAAAATAGCTGCAGATAACTAAGCAACAATACCTTTGATTTCACAGGCATTCATTTGATAGAGTCCTGTCTTAATTTCCAGGTCACTGGCTTGAATACAATCTTGTAGTTCGTGGAATGTATACTGTTCATTTAAAAAAAAGTAAAATGCAGTGAGTGGATAAGTTATGTGAGTGTAGATAACAATATTGTTATTCTATCATCCCCGTTATCGAATACAATGTGTGAGGTTTATGCCAGCTTGTCTCTTCACAGATGATAATATTGACATTAACAGTAAATGTCAGACAAATGATAACTGAGAAACTCAAATGGCTGAAGTTGAACAATAACAGAGAATGGATGATGTAATTAACTTTATCAATGACAAAACAAAACACAAACAGCATAGAATAGGTCATAATTTAAGATGGCCTTTACAAGACATGTGTTTCTGAGAATTTGCAGTGGCAGTTTTAATAACGATGATTTTACACGATGATATTAGTGCCACACACAATCTTCTTCAGTCGCCTTTTACAACAAGCTTGAATAGCTACAGCATGCTCCTACCCCAGGTACCACTTGTGTGTCAGCTCCTACCTCAGGTACCACTTGTGTGTCAGCTCCTACCCCAGGTGTCAGCTTCTTCCCCAGGTGTTAGCTCCTACCCCAGGTGTCAGCTCCTACTTCAGGTACCACTTGTGTGTCTACTCCTACACCAGGTGTCAGCTTCTTCCCCAGGTGTTAGCTCCTACCCCAGGTGTCAGCTACTACACCAGGTGTCAGCTTCTTCCCCATGTGTTAGCTCCTACCCCAGGTGTCAGCTCCTACCCCAGGTACCACTTGTGTGTCAGTTCCTACCCTGGGATCAAGATGCTGAGCAGCGCATGAGCTGCAGTCGTCAGCGACCCATAGCTGACTGTTAGTGTCAGGGCCAGCGAACCATAGCTGCCAAGACCCTTCAACACCTCCAAGCGGTGATCCTGGCTATCAGGCTGCAGCAGGGCAGGCTGGCTAAGGAGAAGGGATCGAAGAGGAAATGCTAACCCAGTACTCAAAAAATGATTGCTGAAGTCGGATGTGTGTGGACCGAAAGGTGCAAATATCGCAGCCAAGCTGTAAACTACGACACAACGCATTCCGTTCTCTGGACTACATTCTGCTACTTGCCCTTTCAGGGTTTAGGAGTGGGAGATTGAGAACGAACAAAGAAGAAGAAAGAAGAAGTTCCTACCCCAGGGTGCTCTAAGAAACATTTTAAAGACAGTCTGAGGGACTCACTTAGAGGTTGCCAGATAGATGTCACCCCCTGGGCATGTCTTACGCAAAACAGATCTAACTGGAGAAGCACAGACAAAGCGGGTGTAGCTACCAGTGAAGACCACCGTGTTGTGAAAGTCCAGAGCAGACACGAGACCCGGAAATCGCGAACCGTGGGAACCCCATCACCTTCTACAAACCTTGTGTGTCCATCTTGCAACAAATGTTTACGTGTCTGCATTGGTCTGTTCAGCCACATGTGCATCCATACCCATCAGGATAAGGATAAGCTGTGACAAGGATGATGTCGGCGGTCCTCATCGACAATGATGGACATATATGCATATTTCAAAGGCATCAATTCTCTTCTCCAATCATCAGTTCATTGTACATGTTCTTACATCATACAGTAAAGATGAGTGTCCATAACTTACACCATACAGTAAAGATGAGTATCTATAACTTACACCATAAAGTAAAGGTGAGTGTCCATAACTTACACCATACAGTAAAGGTGAGTGTCCATAACTTACACCATAAAGTAAAGATGAGTGTCCATAACTTACACCATACAGTAAAGATGAGTATCCATAACTTACACCATAAAGTAAAGGTGAGTGTCCATAACTTACACCATAAAGTAAAGATGAGTGTCCATAACTTACACCATACAGTAAAGATGAGTGTCTATAACTTACACCATACAGTAAAGATGAGTGTCCATAACTTACACCATACAGTAAAGATGAGTATCTATAACTTACACCATACAGTAAAGATGAGTATCTATAACTTACACCATACAGTAAAGATGAGTATCTATAACTTACACCATACAGTAAAGATGAGTATCTATAACTTACACCATACAGTAAAGATGAGTATCTATAACTTACACCATACAATAAAGATGAGTGTCCATAACTTACACCATACAGTAAAGATGAGTATCCATAACTTACACCATACAGTAAAGATGAGTATCCATAACTTACACCATACAGTAAAGATGAGTATCCATAACTTACACCATACAGTAAAGATGAGTATCCATAACTTACACCATAAAGTAAAGGTGAGTGTCCATAACCCCCTAATCATTATCATATCAAATTTATATATGACTTGTCGGTGGATGTCAATATATGACTCATGTTGGTAGATGTCAATATATGACTCTTGTCGGTGGATGTCAATATATGACAGATGTTGGTGGAAATAGACGACCATCTTGATTCTCTTCCCATTTTTGCCTCCCATTTCCCATTATTGTACTTCTAAGATGGAAGAAGGCCTTGACCTTCTCTGACCTCATCTGTAATTATTCTCATCTCTTGCTATAAATAAATAAGAGAAAACATTGAGAAACCTTTTTTCCTGTATCTAGTTCATCCCCTTCACACTCTTTTCCCCTGTATGGATTCATCTCCAATAAAGTGTGCATCTTTTTTAGTCTTGGTTTGATGGTCCGAAGTTCGTAATAGTTGTGGGCGATAGCTGTCACCTGAGACAGGGGCAAGAATTAGCTTCATAAATAAAAGATATGGCATAAAGTTATCCTAATGGCTGGGGTGGGTGTACCTGTAGTGGGCGTACATGTAGTGGGTGTACCTGTAGTGGGTGTACATGTAGTGGGTGTACCTGTAGTAGGTGTACCTGTAGTGGGTGTACCTGTAGTGGGTGTACCTGTAGTGGGTGTACCTGTAGTGGGTGTACATGTAGTGGGTGTACCTGTAGTGGGTGTACCTGTAGTGGGTGTACCTGTAGTGGGTGTACATGTAGTGGGTGTACCTGTAGTGGGTGTACCTGTAGTGGGTGTACCTGTAGTGGGTGTACCTGTAGTGGGTGTACCTGTAGTGGGTGTACCTGTAGTGGGTGTACCTGTAGTAGGTGTACCTGTAATGGGTGTACCTGTAGTGGGTGTACCTGTAGTAGGTGTACCTGTAGTGGGTGTACATGTAGTGGGTGTACATGTAGTGGGTGTACCTGTAGTGGGTGTACCTGTAGTAGGTGTACCTGTAGTGGGTGTACATGTAGTGGGTGTACCTGTAGTGGGTGTACCTGTAGTAGGTGTACCTGTAGTAGGTGTACATGTAGTGGGTGTACATGTAGTAGGTGTACCTGTAGTAGGTGTACCTGTAGTGGGTGTACCTTAACTTAACATCTTTATATTGGTTTAGAAGACTATGCAATCTTTAAACAACCAGTTTCTTTCCCATTCATTTGATCTAAACCTAAGCGCATCCAATCTATTCTTGAATGCATTAAGTTAACCCTGCCTCTACTATATCCTGTTGTAATGCATTCCAAGCATTCACCACCTGTAGTGGGTGTACCTTTAGTAAACTACAATATGGTCGACTGATAGAATGATGGTCCAAACATGTAAGCTATATGTCACCCAAGTGATAGAATGATGGTCCAAACATGTAAGCTATATGTCACCCAAGTGATAGAATGATGGTCCAAACATGTAAGCTATATGTCACCCAAGTGATAGAATGATGGTCCAAACATGTAAGCTATATGTCACCCAAGTGATAGAATGATGGTCCAAACATGTAAGCTATATGTCACCCAAGTGATAGAATGATGGTCCAAACATGTAAGCTATATGTCACCCAAGTGATAGAATGATGGTCCAAACTTGTAAGCTATATGTCACCCAAGTGATAGAATGATGGTCCAAACTTGTAAGCTATATGTCACCCAAGTGATAGAATGATGGTCCAAACATGTAAGCTATATGTCACCCAAGTGATAGAATGATGGTCCAAACATGTAAGCTATATGTCACCCAAGTGATAGAATGATGGCCCAAACTTGTAAGCTATATGTCACCCAAGTGATATAATGATGGTCCAAACTTGTAAGCTATATGTCACCCAAGTGATAGAATGATGGTCCAAACATGTAAGCTATATGTCACCCAAGTGATAGAATGATGGTCCAAACATGTAAGCTATATGTCACCCAAGTGATAGAATGATGGCCCAAACTTGTAAGCTATGTCACATGTGAAAGGCACACACACACGCACTCTGTGACATGAAGTTCGTAACTGTTGAGACTGTGTTATGTGAAAAACACAAAAATAAATGACAAAACTCAGTCCAAAGAGTCATAAAATAGAAAATGAGAAAAACATGACCGCAATCACCTCTCTGGTACACAACAGTCTGTGATTAGAGCCCAACAGATACGTAAGAGATACTAATGCTGTAAGCTACGAGGCATGCTGAAAGAGGCTAATAAACAAGACAGGACTTTAGAGTCAGCGACTACTGCATCCTGTTGAAGCTATGAACAAGAAGAGGCAGACTGGCTACACAAAAAAATGATGCCTATTACCAGTTGAACAGAAGAGAGTAGATGGTGGTCTTCAGACTCCGCACAGGCCACAACAGACTGAGGTACAGAAGAGAGTAGATGGTGGTCTTCAGACTCCGCACAGGCCACAACAGACTGAGGTACAGAAGAGAGTAGATGGTGGTCTTCAGACTCTGCACAGGCCACAACAGACTGAGGTACCATCTATTCAATAAACTGAAGATAGGTGCTACTGACGAATGCACCTGAGGTGAAAGGAAAATGACCCCTGAATATCTGCTCCAAAATTGCCCGACATACGAGGACCAGAGAAAGCACATGTGGCCATCACCAGTCGCCAACACTAGACAAGCTCTATGGCAGTGTCGACAGTCTCAGGATGACCGCTGCTTTCTTTGATTAAATTCAAATTGACATCTGACAGCGTACGAATAAGATAAGACATAAGAAAACTTCTACATCCTATTGTAGAAGACGCTACGTGTCATGGTAGTAAAGAAGTGACTAAGTAAGTAAATACCTTTCTGATCCCTATTTGCTGCTCCCCTGTCTCTGGCAGATCAGGACCAAATAACAAGTGGGGCATCAAGAGCATTGAGTTTGATGTCTCGGCCTCCTTCAGGTCATAGGTCACACTGTCTGTGACAATAACAGCACTTTCACCGGGCTCTCCACGTATTATGATTCTGACAGATTAGAGGAACATTTTATTTACAAGTTAAATAACGGAATCTACACAAAAAGTCTACACACTCAACAAGTATTAATCAGTGAGGTTAAATCAATTTTTTTTCAACGAAAATATAAAAATGTGTTTTTTTGGGGGAGTTCGCCTTATTTCTCTATTCCTCAAAACGGTATGCTTTGCAATATGTTTATATTTTGCGCCTGTCTGCCCAGTGCATCCGACTTCGTCATGCATTTTATGTAAGGGTTTGCTTCCCCGAGGTAATGGAAGATGCTGTGATTGGGTAGCAAACCCAAATTTTTAAAAGAATCTTATTAAGGAACCCCAGCAAGAAAGTATTTGTGTTTCTGCTACAGAACTGCGCAGAAGGTGAAAGGATTCATGCTTAAGAAGATGAGAGCCTATGACTGGCAAGAGAAGAGGCTTCCTTAATGAAATGGATCTACTTAACAAAGGTCAGGTTAGGGCAGGCTGGTAATGGGGTTCTGTGGCCTTCTTAGGCCAGATAAGGGGAGTGAGTCAGACAGGAGATGGAATAAGACAGGAGAAGGAATGAGCCAGGCAGGAGAAGGAGTAAGACAGACAGGAGAAGGGAACAAGACCGGCAGGAGAAGGGATTAAGACTGACAGGAGAAGGGAATAAGACAGACAGGAGATGGAATAAGACAGGAGATGGAATAAGACAGGAGAAGGAATGAGCCAGGAGAAGGAATAAGACAGAAGGAATAAGACAGGAGAAGGAATAAGCCAGGAGAAGGAATAAGCCAGGAGAAGGAATGAGCCAGGCAGGAGAAGGAGTAAGACAGACAGGAGAAGGGAACAAGACCGGAGAAGGAATAAGACAGGAGAAGGAATAAGACAGGAGAAGGAATAAGACAGGAGAAGGAATGAGCCAGGGAGGAGAAGGAGTAAGACAGACAGGAGACGGGAACAAGACCTGCAGGAGAAGGGAATAAGACTGACAGGACAGGGAATAAGACAGGAGAGGGAATAAGACAGGAGAAGGAATAAGACAGACAGGAGAGGGAACAGACAGACAGGAGAAGGGAATAAGACAGGAAGGAGAATGGAATAAGACAGACAGGACAGGGAATAAGACAGGAGAAGGGAATAAGACAGGAAGGAGAATGGAATAAGACAGACAGGAGAAGGGAATATGACAGGAAGGAGAAGGGAATAAGACAGACAGGACAGGGAATAAGACAGGAGAGGGAATAAGACAGGAGAAGGAATAAGACAGACAGGAGAGGGAACAGACAGACAGGAGAAGGGAATATGACAGTCAGGAAAAGGGAATAAGACAGACAGGAGAAGGGAAGATATAGGCAGTAGAGGGAATGAGGCAGATAGAAGAGGGAATGAGACAGATAGAAGAAAGAATGAAGCAGACAGGAGAAGGAATAAGACAAGAAAGGGAATAAGACATGCAGAAGAGGGAATAAGACAGGCAGGAGAAGATATGAGACAGGCAGTATAGGGAATTAGGCAGGTAGGAGAGAGAGAGGCAGACATGAGATAATGAGACAGGAATAAGACAGAGACATACAAGAGAGGGAGAGGAATAAGATAGACAAGAAAGGGAATATGACCGGGAGTAGCAGGAATGACACAAGCTGGAGAGGGAATGAGACAGATAGGAGAGGGAATGAAATGAGAGAGAGAGAATGAGACAGGCAGATATTAAAACAAAATAGTGACGGAGAATCAAACAAAATTGGAAAAAGAGATATATTGACAGACGAACTATAACTTCTATTGTCACAGAAAAGATAACAAAATGAGTGAAGACTACACTTTCTATGACGGATATGAATATCACTCTCCTGGGAATAACAATGGACCCGAGGTTGACATAGAAAAATCAGATAAAAAATTCCACCAACAAAGCTAAGAACAGAATGGTCATAATGAGAAAGATATCAGGCTCAACATGGGGAGCGGACACGGGCACCCTAAAGAAACTGTACACAGGTTATGTGAGACCAGTGCTAGAATACGGGATAGCAGGCTCAACATGGGGAGCTGACACGGGCACACTAAAGAAACTGTACACAGGTTATGTGAGACCAGTGCTAGAATACGGGATAGCAGCATGGTCCACAGTAACAAAGAATAACTTTCACAAAATAAATACAACCCAAAACAAAAGTATGCCTATCTTCACTGGAGCTATGAGAACAACACCAATAAATTATTTACTGTCCATCCTCAAACGGTAAACTAGTCAAGTTGTCCTCAATGTTACTGTCCATCCTCAAACGGTAAACTAGTCAAGCTGTCCGCAGTGTTACTGTCCATCCTCAAACGGTAAACTAGTCAAGCTGTCCGCAGTGTTACTGTCCATCCTCAAACGGTAAACTAGTCAAGCTGTCCGCAGTGTTACTGTCCATCCTCAAACGGTAAACTAGTCAAGCTGTCCGCAGTGTTACTGTCCATCCTCAAACGGTAAACTAGTCAAGCTGTCCGCAGTGTTACTGTCCATCCTCAAACGGTAAACTAGTCAAGCTGTCCGCAGTGTTACTGTCCATCCTCATATTGGGAAATTCAGTTTGTAAACAAGTTACCCAACTGAATCTATTCACGAAACACAAAGTTAACCAAAACACTAACATTCTTTCCAACTCCGTGAGGAGTACAGATCATCAAGTCCTTCTTCCCTAAACCATCTTCTCCAACTCTGTTCAGGTCTTCCCTGTTACATTTTGAGTTTCATTTCCTTTTGACTGACTTGCCCATAATTTTGTATTAAAGTTTTTGTCTTAAAGTTTATTCTTCGTCCGTTCGTTCTCAAGCTCTCGCTACCAAGCCCTGAAAAGGACTTTGCGAGTAGAAGGATGTTGTTCGGAGAACGGAATGCGTTGTGTCGTAGTTTACAGCTTGACTGCGATATTTGCACCTTTTTGGACATTTTGGACATTTTTTGAGTGCCGGGTTAGCCTTCCCTCTTCAATCCCTTCTCCTTAACCGATCTGATGTATTGCAGCCTCTTATCCAGGATCTCTGCATGGAGGCGTAGAAGGGTCTTCTCAGCTCTGGTTTGCTGAGCCTAACGCTAGCTGCCCGCTATGTGTTGCTGACAGCTGCAACTCGCACTACTCAACATTTTGATTCCTCTCAAAGTTTCTGCAGGTTGTAGTCAACCCCATGATCTTTCATTCTTAGTCACCTTTTTACAGCATGCCTGGCAGGTTTCAGTATTACTATTCTTTGTGTCCCATGTGGCCTCCTACAGTCTCTGGCATAGCAAAACTGGCTTGATTTTTAAAAGAATCATATTAGAACACATCTACACACAGAGGGAGAGAGAGAGAGAGAGAGACAGAGAAAGAGAGACAAGAAAGAGTCACCAATTGTTGAAACCAAATTCTGAGGTTCAGAGAAATGATGTAATTGGAAAAGTATATGCAAGTCAGCTAAGTGTATGTTCAGTGACATGACTAGTGTTTTTCTTCTTGACCGATTCTCTGCTGTAAGTCTTTTCAGTGTTCTGCATTTATAATTCTGACTAGACTGAAGATGCAGCCCAGTAAATAAGCTGACAGTAGCCAGCGACTCATAGATGGCTGCTTGCATCAGGGTCAGCAAACCATAACTGACCAAGACCCTATTCTGCTGCCAAGCAGTGGCTCTGGAAACAGGCTGCATTAGTGTAGTCTGGGGTAAAAGAGAGTAGGGATTGCAAACTGGGTACCCAAATGGCCAGCTGAAACCGGGTACCCAAATGGCCAGCTGAAACCGGGTACCCAAATGGCCAGCTGAAACCGGGTACCCATACAGCCAGCTGAAACCGGGTACCCATACAGCCAGCTGAAACCGGGTACCCAAATGGCCAGCTGAAACCGGACATGTTATACCAAAAGGCACAGTTATAGCACCCTCGCTGCAAACTATGACAACATTATTTTCAGGGCAAATGCTGAAGAAGAAGATAATACTGACTGATAATTGACTTGTGCAGATGTTCTGTATTGATTAAGCTAGACAAGAATATACAAATACTTTCTTTAATCAACGGAAATCAGATCTAAAGACAGTACATACTTTTGTCCTGCTTGTAAAGTTTCTAGTACTCGCTCGTCAAGTTCCAGTATTTTAATGTTATCATTGCCCAGTTGCTCAGAAAATACCATGCACTGCACATAAGGCTTAAAATCTGATGGAGCAAGTTTTGCAAATTCCAGAACAGCGTTGATATCAGCTAAAGACCTGCAAACACGGAAAGAAAAAAACACTGGAGTCAGAAAGGACATTTGATATTTTCTAAACATCGAAAATAATCAGATTATTTACAAAGATAAATACCATGACTGAATGGACAAAGATAAATGTTCTCAATCTCCCGCTACCAAGCCCTGAACGTTCTCAATCTCCCGCTACCAAGCCCTGAACGTTCTCAATCTCCCGCTACCAAGCCCTGAACGTTCTCAATCTCCCGCTACCAAGCCCTGAACGTTCTCAATCTCCCGCTACCAAGCCCTGAACGTTCTCAATCTCCCACTACCAAGCCCTGAACGTTCTCAATCTCCCACTACCAAGCCCTGAACGTTCTCAATCTCCCGCTACCAAGCCCTGAACGTTCCCAATCTCACGCTACCAAGCCCTGAACGTTCTCAATCTCCCACTACCAAGCCCTGAACGTTCTCAATCTCCCACTACCAAGCCCTGAACGTTCTCAATCTCCCGCTACCAAGCCCTGAACGTTCCCAATCTCACGCTACCAAGCCCTGAACGTTCTCAATCTCCCACTACCAAGCCCTGAACGTTCTCAATCTCCCACTACCAAGCCCTGAAAATGGCTTTGCAAGCAGCAGAATATAGTCCAAAGAACGGAAATGCGTTGTCATAGATTACAGCTTGAGTGATATTTGCACCTTTCGATCCGACACATTCGCCTTCAACATTTTTGGGTACCGGGTTAGTCTTCTCTTCGATCCCTTTTCCTTAGCCAGTCTGCCATGTTGCACCTCTTCGATCCGAACTCTTTAGCCAGTCTGCCATGTTGCACCTCTTTGATCCGAACTCTTTAGCCAGTCTGCTCTGTTGCATCGAGTGCATTTGATTTCGGCATGCATTTTATGTAAGGTTCTGTTTCCTCCTGCATTTTCTAAGGGTTTGCTTCCCTGGGGTAACGGCCAATGCTGTGATTGGGGAGCGAACCTAGCATCTTCGGATTGTGAGCTGTGTCACTTAACCACTAGCACACACCACCCACTAACAATGTTTGACCAAGACCCTATTCTGCCTCCACGTGACATCCCTGAGAACAGGCTGCACTAGTTACTAGTGTAGTCTGGACAAGGGATAGGGATCACAGTAGGAAGGCAAACCCTGACTAAAAAGCAATCTGAAATCGGATGTGTTGGGCCAAAAGGCGCAGATATCACAGCCTCGCTATAACTAAAATGATTCCCTTATTCAAAAAGGGAAAAAAAATCAGATCCAGCAAATTATAGACTGGTGAGTTTAACGAGCATATTCTGTAAATTGTTAGTCAATAATCAAAGAAAACATTGTAATGCATTTAGGCAGGTTTAATCTAATCAGAAATAGTCAGCATGGGTTTACTAGAGGGAGAGTGTACTTAATCTATTATAATTCATGGAGGAGATTACTAAAATGATAGATAAAGGGGAGCCAGTGGATGTTATTTATCTAGATTTTTCTAAGACCTTTGATAGAGTACCTCATCAAAGATTATTTCGAAAGTTAAAATCACATGGAATAGGAGGGGAAGTTGCCAAATGGATTGAAAATTGGTTAACGGGAAGAAGGCAGAGGGTGGGCATAAATAAGGAGTACTCTGAGTGGTGTGAATTGAAAAGTGGAGTGCCACAGGGCTCGGTTTTGGGACCAATTTTGTTCTTCATATATATAAATGATTTGGACATTGATATGGGATCCATGATTGCAAAATTTGCTGATGACACAAAACTATGCATTAGTGTCTCATCTAAAGCAGAAGTGGGAATATTGAGGTCGGATTTAGATACAATTCGAGAATGATCTGCGAGCTGGCAAATGTAGTTTAATGTAAATAAATGTACAGTCATCCACATGGGTAGATCCAATATGGAACATAATTAGTAAATTACAGAATAGGCGAGAACAATATTAGAATGAAAGAAATGGAAAGGGACCAAGGGGTTATAATAGATCATACAGGTAAGGTAAGTGACCAAGTCCAGGTAGCAGTGAAAAAGGCAAATGCAATGTTAGGTATGATAAAAAGAAATATTAAACATAATCGCAAGGAACTGATAGTCAAACTGTATAAAGCATTAGTTAAGAGCTAGATTGGAGTACTGTGTACAGGTGTGGAGTCCTTATCATAGAGGAGATATAAACATGCTGGAAAAGATACAAAAAAGAGCGACAAAGCTGATTGTGGGATTCCAGTTATGAGGAAAGAAAAACCGGCCTACAGTGTCTAGAAGAGAGAAGAATTTGAGGTGACTTAATACAGCTTTATAAGATAATCACAGGAAAGGTTCAATTAGACTATAACACAAATTTTCAAAATACAACCACCTACAAGTAAGAGACAATAGCTATTAATTAACTAAAGTAAGGTCCAGATTAGATTTTAGGAAATATTTTTTTTGGTCAGAGAGTGGTGAATGTTTGGAATGCATTGTCACAGGAATGAGGAAGTAATGGAGGCAGGGACAATAAATGCATTTAAAAATAGATTGGATACATATACATAGCTTTTTAGAGAAAGGAAATGTAAAAGAAACTGGTTGTTTACAGACTTTGCAGTCTTCTAAACCAGTATTAAAACCTTAAGTTAAGGATCACTATCTCTCGCAGAAAGTGAGAAAGAATGAATGATAGATCAATAAATAAGATCAAGGAGGACCACTTTTGTGGCTCCATGCTTTGGGATAATATAAATAATACTAGATCATGATCATAACTAATTAATTTAGTTACTTCTAGTAGTACTAGATGAATTGAAAACAAAAAGTGAAAGTTTCACTGAAAGTAGACACTATTATATATAGTGTCTACTTTCAGTGAAACTTTCACTTTTTGTTTTCAAGGAAGTAAGTCTATAACTATAAGTTATAAGACTTACTAAGAGTAAGACAGCAGGGTAAATTACTAACTATTAAATAATTTTTCATGAAATTGAAATATCACATTCTAAAATTCTTCAGTCTTCACACCACTCCCCAGATTGTCAATAGGGAAAGTGGTGTTTAGGCAATAAATAAAATACTAAATAGTATTGAGTATATAGTTTAATAAGACAGTATGAGTATCTGAGTATGACGGCTTATTTATGACGTGAATTACTGAATATGAATGAATATCATTAGTATATAATATACTATATAGTAAGTATTAAGTATATATTATATAATTATTTAATATCATGTCTAGTCACGCGTGCTCCATCTGTACCTCTAAATGAACTAGATAATACACACACACACACACTTATGTATATACATTTAAAATCAATAAGTTATGTGTGATTAGCATAATGATAATTACCGATGGGAACATTGTGAGAGAGATGGCTCGTCTTGGTTATTGTTTACTACGGAATCCATGTTTGTTTGTGTACAAAATACTCCCGCCCTATTTAGAACCGGATACAGAACGCCCTTTGAACATCTTCGTGATAAATATATTTCTCCTTTTAAACACAACTCCTTGATATGTTACGTAAACTCTAGCAGTGGCGTATATTACTATGTTCAATAGGTGCTAGGATTGCGCCGCATGCCCCAGTGAAACTCCTAAAATATATTTGTAATATACGGTAGTATGTTATAAGAGTATTTTCTATTAATTAAAAGGTCAATTATTTTGCAATTTTTAGTAACATTTTTTGTTGCTGCCACTAGACGAAATAGCTGCAGAATGAGATGCTGCACACTATCATACGATACATATGGATAAGAGAGGGTTGGCGCGAAGGCGTCACTTCTTGTAGTTAGCGTTTAACAAACCATTGACATGTGTGCACTAAAGGTCCCGCACTCAGCTAGATTAAACGTGAGTGTTTTAAAGTCGTTTTATAGTTGTAGAAGTGTACGTACTACTTTATTTAATACTGCTGAGAGTATCAATTATTGTGTATATGATGTTGTGTAATGCATCTTGACACATTTGTAAGTTACATTGCTTCTATCTATCTTCAGTCCACTTGTGTCGTTAGACGTCGTTGGGAGGTGTGAGTTCTTTTGTTTCACATTTTTTGACAGGCGAAAATCCGCTGATGACTTGCCAGGTCAATCCCAGTATCTGTTACCAACCTAACGGTTGGTAGCCCCTTAAATACGATCGCCTATTTTGAGGATTGGTGGTCGCGGAAACGTAAATTAGAGCAAGGTAGACCCGTAGCCTGCCAGACGCCATCTATGCCGTTCCACTAACTACATAACCAAGACCTGATGTTATAGCCACACAGCATTCTTCTTTGCGACATATTCTCCGTGGGACGAGAATCCCTAGAATAATTTAAGTTAATTTTTAACTTGAATTTTGCCCGGGTAGCGGCCGTTAAGCCAACTCTTTTCGTTGTCAAACTGCCAAGGAATTTTTAACGTGTGCGCCACTGCACACTGGTGTATGATCTCACTACTCAGAGATCAAGATACATTTTTACCGCATGATCACGTGAAAATATCTCGCTCTCCACCGTGATTTGAACACGCGACCTCCAGCACCCGAGGCAAACACCTTACCTACTGTGAGACCACTGTGTCCCCGCAGTTTCTATTTAATTGTTTCTTTCTGGTGGAATTATGGAAGAACATAATTGTTTAGCAGAAGATCGTCAGACACAGATTTTCAATGAACGAAAACGGTGTGAAAGTATTTTTTTCTAGAAACATTCATTTGACAGAGTATTAGCTGTACTAACCAGTTTCTCGCTGAATTTAGATGTTCTCCATTTGCGGGGACAATGATTGGGGCATTCAGCGCCAGGAAAAGTGGACTAAACTCAGAATGCGATGAAGAAATGCAAGGTAGAACACTTTGGTTCTAGTTTCTCCTGGAGATTGCATTTTATCCCCGCCTTCCATATTCTGGCTTCATAGATTCGGGAAGGGATTAACGCAGCGAGCAGAAAATAGTGTCCTCAGATGGAAATTCCAGACAGAAGGAGATGTGTCATATGTTACCTTGCTATAGAGGCTTACCGTTGCTCTGAACCTCAGACCTAACGAAACAATGCTTCTTCTTCTTCTTCATCGTACGCTGTTTACAGCGATATTTACGTTGCACTGTTTTATTTTGTTAAGCCTGTGGCTCAGTGCATCCGATTTCAACAGGCGTTTCTGTAGGGTTGCCCTCCTTAGCCTTTGACTGTCCCCAGCCTAACTGCAAGGCAGCAGTTGCGAAACAATGCAACACAACTTTATTTGATGAAGATGTTACGACTGCAACGAAAGCAGCATGATGCTGATTTTGTGGAGCCCCACTAATCGGGAAAAGTGCCAGGTCATGCCTCAAATGATTCTGATCCAGTGTACTGGCCAGAATGTACATCACCAGTTATATTACTGGACAAGATTGATGGAGATGTCAATTACCAAGACTAACTGCTGCTTTGATGGACTGAAAGTGAATGTACAGGATTCCAGAATTTGGTTTGCTACTGTAAAGGCTAGTATGTAGAGTCTTTTACGTTTCTACTCAGTCACTTCTCTTCTACCCTGGGGTAGGAGAATTGTCAGACTATTCAACCCATTGCCTTTCTCTTGAACTGGCTCCAGTCTAGCCTAATATCGTTTAGTCTTATTTTGTTATTTCAGTGGAACTTTGGTCATCCTTGGAGTCTGGATCCTTGACTTCCAGTAGCCGATCTTGTGTCTTTCTACAGGCATGACCAAATCATCGAAGTTGAGATTACTCCATTCGCGTCTGCAATGGCTGGATTTCGTGACCATGCTATATTATCTGATTGCGGACCATGTCTCTTGTTATTTGGACGATCTTTCTTTTATATCTCATCTCTGAGGCTTGGAACTTGCTATTCTGTGTGGTGGTCATTGCCCATTCTTTTTCTTCTGCGTTCGTTATCAATCTCATGCTGCCAAGCCCTGAACGTTATCAATATTTGCATCTTTCAGTCCGACACATCCATCTTCAGCAGCGTCATTGCCCACGATTCACACGCATAACTCAAAACTGGTAGAAGTGGAGTGGTATACAGCCGTCTAAGTTGTTTTTAGTGGAGTGGTATATAGCCGTCTAAGTTTTTTAAAAAACATATTTCTTGAACTGAGGAATCCTCTATTTAAAGCATGCACAAGTTTGCCAGTTTCTCCTCTTCGAGTAGTCAACTCTTATTTGTTCTCTCTCTCTTCTGATTTATTACAGCTCCAAGTTTCATCTGCTTGACCTGTTTTAGAGACTGTTCATCCACAAAAAAAAAAATGTGATGTCTCTTCTCTCCAGACTACCTTCATTTAAAAAAAAAACTGCTAATAGTTACCCCTCTCTTCCCAAGCTCTTCTTTCTCCAGATTTAAAGATTGGTCTCTAGCTGTGCTGCCTCTGATTTAGTAAGCCAGCTCCGATATATAGACTGGTCTCATCTTCCAGTTCCCACTCAGTACTGTTTGGTCCTCTCCTGGCTGGCTTGGATGACATTCTTCATGAGTAGTATGAAGAGATATGGTGATATACTGTCGCCTTGAAGGGAGGAAGACGAACGTCTGGTCAGGCAAAATATACTGGTCAGACATGTTAGTCAGGGTCAGACAAAACATACTGTCCAAGACCCTCACCTCGGCTTCCTCCCTGGAAAAGGGCTGTTTTTATGGCAGCCTGCTAACGAGGTGAGGGATTGATGTGATCCCCATAGTAGTGAGTGACACATATGAAGCCAAGCATAGCACAACCGCTTGGAGGACGCCAATCCACCTTCATTAGCACGCTCGGGTTGTGAGGAAAGCTATGACAACCTGCGCCATAACATGCTTTTTAGGCCGCACAATAGAGAAATCCAACTCATGATGGGCATTCAACAACAACAACAACAGCCTTTTGTGCTCCCTGATAAGGACGTTAAGTGGCGGGTAGCAATAGCTCTACTTACATCCCGAGCGTGCTGATGAAGGTATAACGGGGTCATCTAGGTGGCTGTGCTATGTTTGGCTTTATAAGCGTGTGTCTCACTACTACGGAGATCACGTAGTAATCCATGAAAACAACTTGTCTCCAGGAAGGGCTATGAGGGGTGAGGGTCTTGGCCAGTATGTTTTTCGTGATCCTGACTAACGTGTCTGTTCAATATATTTGACCTGACCAGACGTTAGTCTTCCTGACCACATTCTCTGATAGAATGTTTACAATTGATGCAGATTTTCATAAGTGTCCTGCACTTTGGGTGGGCAGGTCATGTGATCAGAAGCATCCATGCATTTTAACTGTGACCTTTCTCCGGGTGTATTCTCCACCTGTATCCGTATTCATTCTCCCATTTCTCCAGGTGTATTCTCCACCTGTCTCCATGTTCATTCTCCCCTTTCTCCAGGTGTATTCTCCACCTGTCTCCATGTTCCTTCTCCCCTTTCTCCAGGTGTATTCTCCACCTGTCTCCATGTTCATTCTCCCCTTTCTTCAGATATATTCTCCAAGATGTACTTGTAGTTTATACAACATTTTTCACGTTTCCTTCACGGAATGGTGGTACATCGTTTCGTACAAATTTATGCCTCTCATGATTGTATTTATCATAATTTGTGTACACATACATTTTTTTTCCATAAACAAGGTATCTTGATAATTACAATTGTGTATCCAGCAGCTTCTCCCAATATAATTGATAAAATTAATAAAAAATAATCTTTTAATATGATGTCACACAATTTTTTTCCATAATAACAAAAACCTATAGTCACCTCTTATATTACACCTGGTAGGTTACAGTGTCACTATTCTTTGCTCCCCTTCTGGGCTATGGTCATGGCACACGTTGAATGCATTCTTTGTCCTTTAGCACCAGCCAGTATCACATCTGTTTATGTTTACTATTTTTGCCATCTTTTCTTTTCCACAGCATTCTATGTCAAGGTCAGACAAAGTTGTATAGAGCAAGAGACCAGTTCATTCAGGTTATGGCCAACACAAGAGACCAGTTCATTCAGGTTATGGCCAACACAAGAGACCAGTTCCTTCAGGTTATGGCTAACACAAGAGACCAGTTAATTCAGGTTATGGCTAACACAAGAGACCAGTTCATTCAGGTTATGGCCAACACAAGAGACCAGTTCATTCAGGTTATGGCTAACACAAGATACCAGTTCATTCAGGTTATGGCCAACACAAGAGACTAGTTCATTCAGGTTATGGCCATCTCAAGAGCCCAGTTCATTCAGGTTATGGCCAGCACAAGAAACCAGTTCACCCAAAGTATGGCCAGCTCAAGAGCCCAGTTCATTCAGGTTATGGCCAACACAAGAGACTAGTTCATTCAGGTTATGGCCATCTCAAGAGCCCAGTTCATTCAGGTTATGGCCAGCACAAGAAATCAGTTCACCCAAAGTATGGCCAGTCTATCCTATTATGTGCTTCTCTTAGCTGTTGTTAAGATGGCTCAGGTTTGATTCTTTCTCAGCCAAAGGCTAAGGATGCAGCCCCAAATGAGAGCATGCCGAAGACAGATGCACTGGGTACCCAGGAAAGGAAAAACAATACAATCCAATCAACCACAGACATAACTGTTGGAGCTGTTGGTATCTGATGACACAACCCATCTCATCAAGATAGCCACGGACATGACAATGTTGGAGCCGGTGATGACGAACAAGAAAGAGGTAGAATTATCAGCTGTGTGGTCATGATGATATTTAGTCCATAATTCTGTAGCGTTTCTTAAACACAGCCAATTCATCTTTTTTCTGATTCTTCCTTACGCACTGAAGTCAGGCTGTCTAGTGTTACAGGTGAATGCAACAAGGAAAGATTTGAAGACATTCTTGACCAAACCATTTATTCTCTGCCTGTCTATAGGCCAAGCCTTGTGCTGTTTTTCTGGGTCTCTTCTATTATATTATCATATACAAATTATATGTAGCTTTTCTCCAGACAATTTCTTGAACTTTTGTTTGAAATAATCGAGATCACTGAAATCTGGGCATACCCACAGGTGATCAGTCTCTCTCAGTAATTATCGTAAGGTCTGGATGCTGATGTTTCCTGTAGCTCGCTGGTTGTACACTCTTCTGCTCTGTCCTCTCATGCGCCATACTCCGCTCGAACCTCGTTTAATGTTGTAACTTTGCAGTCTGTGGATTGCTGCTTCATCTACTGCGGTGTCCGCATACAACAGGCGGTCATTGATTGATCTCAAGATATCACTTCTATCCATCACTGTGTCCATGATGGGAGCTTTTTCGTTGTCCTGAACTCCAGCATGAGCAGGACAGTAGATCCAGGTCAACATCTGGAGGTTTGAGGCCCCAACAACTGCTATCCACTCGTACCTAAGCCTTCCCTTCGGTACCTTCTGAAGTACGACTTGAGCGTCTGTCACGATGACTGCTCTTGTTAAAGAAGTCTCAGATATCCATCTCAGTGCTGAGGCCACCGGACTGGTAAATATACTATAATGTCAAGACGCAAAGGAAAGAGGAACATAATTAACAAGACAAACACTAACATCGAGGAAAGAGGAAGAGAATTGACAAGACAAACACTAACATCGAGGAAAGAGGAAGAGAATTGACAAGACAAACACTAACATCGAGGAAAGAGGAAGAGAATTGACAAGACAAACACTAACATCGAGGAAAGAGGAAGAGAATTGACAAGACAAACACTAACATCGAGGAAAGAGGAAGAGAATTGACAAGACAAACACTAACATCGAGGAAAGAGAATTGACAAGACAAACACTAACATCGAGGAAAGAGGAAAGAGAATTGACAAGACAAACACTAATATCAAGGAAAGAGGAAGGAAAGATTTGATGAGATAAAAGAAAAGTAAAAGAACAAGAATGTCAGGTCCAGCAGTAACTAAAAAAGGGCGGCAAACACAGGATCACCAAATGATTAACCTAACATCGCTCCATCCATCCATTCATTAAGGCACACATTTTCACTAAACCAAATGAGAAAAATATTCAATTATCCCCACTTTTGTAACCCAAATTGATACTTAGAAGTTGGTTTAGTCAGTCCCTTCTATCAATCATTAAATTGAGTAATTGATTGTACAAATGTACTAAGTGAGCCATTCTGTTCAATAATTACTTACAACTGGATATTGTGTAAGTCTGGTTGAAGATCCTGGAATCTGGGCTGGCTCCCCTTCCTCTCTTCTTACGTCACTCTGTTTCATTTCTCTGCCCTACAGTCACACTCTTGCACAACTTTCATAGCACCCTCATGGTGAGGCCCTTCCATTGCATTTTGGTTGGGCTGGCTTCTGAGAGCGCACAAACCTAGCATAAGTACATACAGACGCACACATACATCCAAGCACTGGTTTATGCATCTTAATATACCCCAGTTGACTACATTCTGGGGTGGAATAGGCGCACCTCCACCAGTAGAAACTAGTGAGGCAAACAGATATATAATAATTTTAAAAAAAAGAACGTCTGGTCAGGCGCAACAAACTGATCAGATACGTTATTCAGGGTCAGGTAAAACATAATGGCCAAGACCCTCACCTTGCGTTCTCCATAACCCTTCCTGGAAACGGCTGTTTTCATGGCAGCCTGGCTAATGAGGTGGGGGATCAACGTGATCCCCATAGTAGTGAGTGACACGCAGATGAAGCCAAGCATAGCACAACCGCCGGGTGGACCTGGGTCCACCTTCATCAGCATGCTCAGAAAGCTACGACAACCCGTTACTTAACGTCCTTTTTTTTTAATGGAGCACAAAAGAGTAATCCAACATCCTACCCACTGTAGGCATTCAACAGTAAACGTATCATCAGCTCATTAAAATAATGATATTCTATTTTTATCTTTATGAAGGTGTAACCTTTTCAACCACAAATATTCAGTTTAGTTATGTCAGAGCACGTGATGAATAAAGTAAAATATTGTAAACAAACTATAAAAACTTCATAAAACACAGTTTTATATTTCATAATTGTTTAATGCAAACATTTAAAGATACATTATAAAAAAATAATTAATTTGTGTCTATCTAGTGAAATATTTTATTTTTACGTTAACCCTTTCCAACTCATGTGTTGCTCTTGACCGCCGTAAAACCACAAATTACAGCCTGCTACGGCCAACACAAATTGTGATTTAGTTTCTGGAATCTCCTACGTGAAGGTTGTGTTCATGCAAGAACATTTGACATTTAACAATAAGGTCTGCCCAAGACGGATGTGTCGGACCGAAAGGTGCAAATATCGCAGTCAAGCTGTAAACTAGCGACAACGCATTCTGTTCTCCAGACTACATCCTGCTACTTGCAAAGCCCTGTTCAGGTCTTGGTAGCGGAAGATTGAGAACGATCACAGAAAAAGAACAATAAGGTAATTTCTGACAGGTAGACCATTGCAAAGTTATGCTTGAAATTCAAATCATATATCATGAAGAATGTTGGACTTCAAGATGATTGATCAGTCGAATGATCACACATCTGAATAACTTGTGGATATTCAACACACACCCGATTCAGACTTTGACACATAATACAAACAGTATGTGTAACAGAATTGATGGACGTATTAACCAAATGTTTTTTCTTCTCCCATCCCCTTTCGCATTAATGCCATTGAATACTTCATGCAAATATTAAATCTTTATTATGAATACTTCATACAAATATAGCATCTTTATTATGAATACTTCATGCCATAGATAGTTTATGTGTCTTACAATATTTAGATCGTAATTTTAGCTCAATTTGAATTAATTTTATTTTGAATAAAACTTGTATATACGGAATTCCGGCACTTGACTCGAACTAAAAGCTACAAATCGGCATAATTAGCCTGGACTGAAAAGGGCTAAAGTACATTTATCAATTAAAGTATTGATTTCTACAATTTTAAGGGCCGGGATGGTTGAGAAAGGTTGACTTCCTATTTCTAGGTCTAGAGTAATCCTAGTGAGTGGATACAGAGGCAAACAGAACATGACCACTGTGTCCTTCCTATGTCGTAAGAGGTATCTAAGGAGGGCTATTGACATGGCTGACAACATCACCATGTAAAAGCCATTACTATTGAAACTGCATCACAACAAACTGGATACAGGCTTCCCTTAAGCTGGTTAGTGTAAACAAAATATACTATTGGACATATGCCTCACTATCTGGAGTGACAACAGCAATAAGAGGATGAAGGCCTAATGTGTATGTGTAATAGGTTAATATATAATTCTCTCTCTCTTTCATAGAAGACTGCCTAGTTTAGGTTCCAGTGTTTGTTTGTTCAAAAAATTCGAGTTATTTCAAAAATATTCTTGTAGGTTCTCTCCGACAGACACCTCCATAGCAGCCAGAACTTTCTGTGTGCACTTCTCCACCTCATCAGACTCATCTGTGGAAGGAAGGAAAAAGTAGGTCAAGGCAATCAGTTGCACAGGTTTTCTATTTCAAGTCACATCTTTGACTAGCAGGTTTCTGGTATTACTTCTCACTAACACATGCCATTCCCAACATGGACTAGAGACCCTTTCCCGGACAGGTAACAATAGGTACACTGCACTCAACCAGGCAAGTCGTTAAAGGTGGCTCATAGGGTTGTGTTTGAAGCTGGAAAAATGTTGCAGAAACTGGCACTACAAGAACAAATAAATGCTTTGGACATCCCTCCTACAAGGAGAGAGAGACTGTTGTTGTAGCCTCATGTCATTGAACAAGGACATACGATTATATGACATGACGGGATCAAGATGCTGAGCAGCGCATGAACTGTGGCGGTCAACGGCTCATAGCTCATTGCTAGCGTCAGGGCCAGCGGCCCAGGGCTGCCAACACCCTTCTACACCTCCACATGTTGATCCTGGATAACAGAGCAGACTGGCTAAGGAGAAGGGATCGAAGAGGGAAGGCAACCCGGTACTCAAGAATGTCTGCTGAAGACGGATGTGTTGGACTGAAATGTGCAAATATTGCAGTCAAGCTGTAAACTACGAGAAAAACGCATTCCGTTCTCCGAACAACATCCTGCTACTTGCAAAGCCCTTTTCAGGGTTTGGTAGCGAGATGTTGGGGATGTTCAGGGTTGGGAAGTGGGAGATTGAGAATGACAGAAGAAGACTATGACATGGCATGACAATCAGCCAGCCAAGTCACTAGCGTCAGGTGCAACATACTGCCAAAGATCCCCCTTCACATCCATGCCATGACCCAGGCTGTGTTACAGCAGTCTTGCAATGAGGCGGAGATTGGCATTGCGATACTTATAGTTATGAACCTGATAAAAAATCTTGTATTGCACTACAGCAAGATAATTTCAGGTCCCCCTTCTTCACTACACCCCAGGACATAAACAAAGCCACTGTAACATACTTCCAGATTCCAGAGATTAGCCACCAAGAAGGAAGAACTCAGTACAAGTACCTTCAGACAATCTATCCTCAATTAAACCAAGAGGGAAGAACTCAGTACAAGTACCTTCAGACAATCTATCCTCAATTAAACCAAGAGGGAAGAACTCAGTACAAGTATCTTCAGACAATCTATCCTCAATTAAACCAAGAGGGAAGAACTCAGTACAAGTACCTTCAGACAATCTATCCTCAATTAAACCAAGAGGGAAGAACTCAGTACAAGTACCTTCAGACAATCTATCCTCAATTAAACCAAGAGGGAAGAACTCAGTACAAGTACCTTCAGACAATCTATCCTCAATTAAACCAAGAGGGAAGAACTCAGTACAAGTACCTTCAGACAATCTATCCTCAATTAAACCAAGAGGGAAGAACTCAGTACAAGTACCTTCAGACAATCTATCCTCAATTAAACCAAGAGGGAAGAACTCAGTACAAGTACCTTCAGACAATCTATCCTCAATTAAACCAAGAGGGAAGAACTCAGTACAAGTACCTTCAGACAATCTATCCTCAATTAAACCAAGAGGGAAGAACTCAGTACAAGTACCTTCAGACAATCTATCCTCAATTAAACCAAGAGGGAAGAACTCAGTACAAGTATCTTCAGACAATCTATCCTCAATTAAACCAAGAGGGAAGAACTCAGTACAAGTACCTTCAGACAATCTATCCTCAATTAAACCAAGAGGAAAGAACTCAGTACAAGTACCTTCAGACAATATATCCTCAATTAAAACCTTTTTAGCTCATTGTGGAGCACAGGTCTTTAAGACACCAAGTTATCAAATGATGACCTGTCCACATCTACTCAAGTTTTGGGACCAGTCAGATCCATGGCCAACCCTCCTCAGTTGTCTCTTACGACATGTCAGACAGGGTACAGTGTTACTATTCTTAGCCCCTCGTTCAGTCCCTGGTAACATGCAGGTGATGGCAATCATTGGTCGAGAAACAGAACAATTGAATGCCATGATACAGTCCTGTCTATGGATCTCATCTGTGTGGAATCCATCATCCCCATTAGCACTGAGTGGATCTCATCTCAATTAGCACTGAGTGGATCTCATCTCAATTAGCACTGAGTGGATCTCATCTCCACTAGTACTGTGTGGAATCCATCATCTCCACTAGCACTGTGTGGATCTCATCTCCACTAGCACTGAGTGAATCTCATCTCCACTAGCCCTGACTGGAACCCACCTAGTCCCCTAGCCCTGACTGGAACCCATCATCTCCACTAGCACTGAGTGAATCTCATCTCCACTAGCCCTGACTGGAACCCACCTAGTCCCCTAGCCCTGACTGGAACCCATCATCTCCACTAGCACTGAGTGGAACCCATCATCTCCACTAGCACTGAGTGGATCTCATCTCCACTAGCCCTGACTGGAACCCACCTAGTCCACTAGCCCTGACTGGAACATATCTAGTCCACTAGCCCTGACTGGAACCCACCTAGTCCACTAGCCCTGGAATCCACCTAGTCCACTAGCCCTAACTGGAACCCATCTAGTCCACTAGCCCTGACTGGAACCCATCTAGTCCACTAGCCCTGGAATCCACCTAGTCCACTAGCCCTAACTGGAACCCATCTAGTCCACTAGCCCTGGAACCCACCTAGTCCACTAGCCCTAACTGGAACCCATCTAGTCCACTAGCCCTAACTGGAACCCACCTAGTCCACTAGCCCTAACTGGAACCCATCTAGTCCACTAGCCCTGGAATCCACCTAGTCCACTAGCCCTAACTGGAACCCATCTAGTCCACTAGCCCTGGAACCCACCTAGTCCACTAGCCCTAACTGGAACCCATCTAGTCCACTAGCCCTAACTGGAACCCACCTAGTCCACTAGCCCTATCTGGAACCCATCTAGCCCTGACTGGAACCCATCATGTCCACTAGCCCTAACTGGAACCCATCATCTCCACTAGCCCTAACTGGAACCCATCATCTCCACTATCCCTAACTGCAACCCATCTAGTCCACTAGCCCTGGAACCCATCTAGTCCACTAGCCCTAACTGGAACCCATCTAGTCCACTAGCCCTAACTGGAACCCATCTAGTCCACTAGCCCTGGAACCCATCTAGTCCACTAGCCCTAACTGGAACCCATCTAGTCCACTAGCCCTGGAACCCATCTAGTCCACTAGCCCTGGAACCCATCTAGTCCACTAGCCCTGGAACCCATCTAGTCCACTAGCCCTGGAACCCATCTAGTCCACTAGCCCTAACTGGAACCCATCTAGTCCACTAGCACTGAGCATGTATGATTTTGCGTCACTGAATGTCTGCCTCAACACTAACTGTTAAAACTGTAGATACGAACCTTCCATCAGCTCAGCCATAAATGGTATTGTCTCTGGCACGAGTTGCGTGTAGTCCTCACCCAGCTGTTTGTGGAAAGCATCTACTGCATGCAGAGCCCAGATTCGAACCTGCAAGTGTACAACCAATAGTATCTCATCATTAACGACAACAGACATCTCACTGCATCAGAAGTCAGACGAGAAAATGAATGGATAATTAGATGATATTGTTGAACAATTTCTAAGACCCTAGATCAATGACTGGACATGTGACCATCAGACCTGATAACAGTCTATAACGGCAGTAACAAACATCCTCCACTTCCCTGAATCTGCCGCCATCCATTATGCTGTGTCCCAGTTCTGTTTCATGACTTCCATTTAGGATTCATTAAACCTATACGGATATTTTGTAATATTTGTGTGTTTTACTGTGTGAACCTTTTACTCTGAACCTTATGGCTAAGTGCAACTAACTTTAGTTCGCATAAAAAACAAAACAATTGGTTCACTTCCCATAAGGGTACAACCTTGTTCGTTCATGGATCCGAACATACGCAAGATTTGTTTGTGAGCTATGGCACTAACCATTATGCTAACCGCCCCCTCCGTGAATAAGGACACACACCACAGAGAACTTTAATGTGGAATTTAGGGTCCTAACAGGGCATGATGCCGAACACAAGACTCTCAGTGTTCCTTAGCCTCTCGTACCAAAGCCTACCCCACTTACAAGGGGTGGACCCTTTCTTCTTAGTAATGCAGGGGAGGGTTGGGGGGGTCTGATAACTAGCAGGAACTAGATGCGACAGGGGACGTGGTTCGGACAAACTATTTTTCTGTCCAGCAAGTTGGGGCAGGGTTGAGCCCACTCTCCCAGTGAGGCGGTACTATAAGACAGTGATATTGGGCCAGGAGGCGTATCAGAAACTACAGTATTAAACTCTCGCTTTCTATGGATGAGCACACCCTCATCATGGAACTTTCTAGTGTCAAGTGGAACTTTCTAGTGTCAAGTGAAACTTTCTAGTGTCAAGTGAAACTTTCTAGTGTCAAGTGAAACTTTCTAGCATCACATGGAACTTTCCAGTGTCAAATGGAACTTTCCAATGCCAAGTGGAACTTTCTAGTATCAAGTCATAATTATGAAATATTCTGTAGCCGACGACCCTACCTTGGAACTTTCATGCCTGGTTTTCAGCAAGATTTGATAATTGAGGTCCTTCCACAGCGAGTCATCATGTGCAGCTCCAGCCAGGCTGGCCAGACAAGGAACAAGATGGTTTGTGACTCGATCGTCCATCACATCGTCTTTGCCTAGTTGATTTTCCAACTGCGAGAGAGGAAAGAAAAACCACACCAATGTGATACACTCAGAAAAACCGGCCTACAGTGTCTAGACAAGAGAAGAATTCGAGGTGACTTAATACAGTTTTATAAGATGATCAGAGGAATGGATAAATTAGACTATAACAAGTTTTACAAAAAATTCAACCACCTACAAGAACAAGAGGGCATAGCTACAAATTGACTAAAGATAAGTCCAGATTAGATATTAGGAATTCTTTTTTTAGTCAGAGAGTGGTGAATGCTTGAAATGCATTGCCACAGGAAGTAGTGGAGGCAGGGACAGTTAATGCATTTAAGAATAGATTGGATGCACATAGCTTTTAGAGCAAGGTAATGTAAATGAAACTGGTTGTATACAGACTCTGCAGAGTCTTCTAAACCAGTATTAAGATGTTAAGTTATAAAGCTAGCAGACCAAATAATAACACAGGATATTAAAGATACACATGAGTGGTACCCGAGTTGTCCATGGGGCTAGCAACCTCACTATGTAGAACCCTTAATATTCAATCAGCAATGTGACAGTCATATAACCAACAACTAACACCCTTTCCTTTGTTCCAGTCCAACATTTATAAAAAGCTTTTGTAAAATTGCAGAAAAATAGTAAAATATTTTATTTATTTGTAATAAATAAAAAGAAGATACATTCATTTGGATGAAACTATGTGCTGTGGAAATAAATTACGCAGACTGCGTTAACTAAAAGATGGAATATCTCGTTGACTAGATACCAGCCAACACTATGTGCTCAGTTAAACCTGGCTTCATTCCAGCAAGCCTGTGCCACATATGTAGGATTATCAGGGTTCTGCTGCAACATTTAGACAGTGGTCAGGTAATTGGCTTCGTTCGTTCTCAATCTCCGGCTACCAAAACTTGAAAGAGCTTTAAGTAGCAGAATGTAGCCTAGAGAAAGGAATGTGTTGTGTCGTAGTTTACAGCTTGACTGCGATATTTGCACCTTTCGGTCTGACACATACAACTTCAGCAGGCATTTTTTGAGTACCGGGTTTGCCTTCCTTCTTCAATCCCTTCTCCTTAGCCAGTCTGCCCTGTTGCAGTCTGTACCGGGTTAGCCTTCCTTCTCCGATCCCTTCTCCTTAGCCAGTCTGCCCTGTTGCAGTCTGTACTGGGTTAGCCTTCCCTCTTCAATCCCTTTTCCTTAGCCAGTCTGCCCTGTTGCAGTCTGTTATCCAGGATCACCGTGTGGAGGTGGAGAAGGGTCTTGGCAGCTCTGGATCGCTGACCTTGATGCTAGCAGTCAGCTATGGGTCGCTGTCCGCTACAGCTCATCTCTGGTTTGCTGGCCCTAATTTTTTGTGTGTGCGTTCGCCTTATTTCTCTTATCCCCAAGGCGGTGTGCATTGCACTGTGGTTTTTATTTTGCGCCTGTCGGTCCAGTGCATCCGACTTCAGCATGCATGTTTTGTAAGGGTCTGCTTCCTCCTTTATTTTCTAAGGGTTTGCTTCCCCGGGGTAACGGCCGGTGCTGTGATGGGGATCGAACCCAGCACCTTTCGATTGTGAGCCGTGCCACTTAACCACTAGGCCAAGCCGTCCCCGCTGGCCCTGATGCTAGCAGTCAGCTCTGGTTTGCTGGCCCTGATGCTAGCAGTCAGCTCTGGTTTGCTGGCCCTGATGCTAGCAGTCAGCTTTGGTTTGCTGGCCCTGATGCTAGCAGTCAGCTTTGGTTTACTGGCCCTGACGCTAGCAGTCAGCTTTGGTTTGCTGGCCCTGACGCTAGCAGTCAGCTATGGGTAGCTGACCATTACAGCTCATGCAACGTTCAGGTAATTGACCAGGTATATTGTGTGCATACTATTACGGGCACACCAGATCTGGATATGAGTGACATTTTGCGGTCGCCTGTTAGATGACGACACCACAATAAATGAATCAGCAACTCACAGACTGCAGATATTTGATATCGAACAAGGTTCGAATGGACGCTGTGCATGAGAGGACGGTTCAGAAGTGTGTACAACAAACGAGCTGCAAGAAGCATCAGTATTCACAGAACAGAAAAGAATTGTGTGTGTACTAGTCTCAAAAGTCGTGTGCTTCACTTGGAAGAGAACAGAGATAAGAAGCCAGGCTGCCGCAGCAATCAATTGTTGCTCGTCTTTAACACAAATAAAATGTAAGTAGCATGTCCTTTGCAGAGCATCACTTCTTACAACCACCAACCATCTGGCTGTTATAAGTTTCTTGGCAAGTGTGCAGTATGTCGTGTCTTACAACCACCAACCATCTGGCTGTTATAAGTTTCTTGGCAAGTGTGCAGTACGGTAGGTTGCCACTACTTTCCGTACGCGGTGGAACAATTGCCCGAGAAAAAAACTTACTGTCTGTCAAACTGGACACTGGGAATCAAACCCACAGTGCGGGATCAAGACGCTGAGCAGCGCATAAGCTGCAGTGGTCAGCGACCCATAGCTGACTGCTAGCATCAGGGCCTGCGAACCATAGCTGCCAAGACCCTTCTACACCTCCACACGGTGATTCTGGATAACAGGCTGCAGTAGGGTAGACTGGCTAAGGAGAAGGGATCGAAGAGGGAATGCTAACCCGGTACTAAAAAAATGCTTGCTGAAGTCGGATGTGTTGGACCAAAAGGTGCAAATATCGCAGTCAAGCTGTAAAACTACGACACAACGCATTCCGTTCTCTGGACTACATTCTGCTGCTTGAGCCCTTTCGGGACTTATTAGCAGGAGATTGAGAACGAACGAAGAAGAAGAAGAAACCCACAGTGCGTTGGGATTGTGAAAAGCAAGCAAATTTCACCCCTCGGCCATGCAGCCTCCATAATGAAAATATTGTGGTAAATTTGATCTGATAAGAAGTTCACAGCAAGATGAAGATGATGTTAGATTTAGAGGTCTAAAAAATGAGCAGAGGATGGTGTGCAGACAAAGAAGGTTGTAAAGTACCTGATCAACCAATGACTGCATGACAATATCAAATCTCTCCTTGGTCAGGAAACCTTCTGTGTCATGTAAACAAGTTTTTTGCAAACAGTCAATAATATAACACAGGAGCTGACAACTCTTGACCCGTGCATTCTTCCCCTTGCCAAAATACTTGCACTCTGTGGACAGACAAAAATAGATCATTTCATAACAGCAGTTCGTTCTGGCTATCAGATGATGGATGTGCCCTTTCTAGCTGAATTTATATATCTTCTTTTTCTTCTTCTGCATTCATTCTCAATCTCCCGCTACCAAGCCCTGAACAGGGCTTTGCAAGTAGCAGGATGTAGTCTGGAGAACGGAATGTGCTGTACTGCTAGTTAACAACTCGACTGCCTTTTTATGCACCTTTCGGTCCAACACATCCATCTTCAGCAGTGAATTTATATATAATCTTACTACATTATATGCAGTAATGGAGACCACTTGGTCGAATGGTTTCGATGTCTGCCTGCTGACTAGGAAGGCAGTGGATTGAATGCTCGACAAGGCAAATGTTTTTCTGTTGTGGGCGAAATAAACAAACATAGCTAGCACACGACATGGTGTCAGCAGTGACGAAGAGGCCGTTGTTAGTCCTTAGCCTAAAAACCCCTCGACTAACCCAGTAATATTTTATATGCAGTAATCCATTCACCAAGCTATATATCACATTTGTTAAAGAGTGAGGCTGCCATGACGGTGGACAGACCATTTGTTACGAAGATGGACAGACAGACCATTTTACAATAAAGAAAGACAGACCACCTATTTGTCAACCGGTAAGGCTGCCATAAAGATGGAGAGACAGACAATTTGTCAACCAGTAAGGCTGTCATAAAGATGGACAGACAGACTATTTGTCAACCACAGGCTGTCATAAAGATGGACAGACAGACTATTTGTCAACCAGTAAGGCTGTCATAAAGATGGACAGACAGACTATTTGTCAACCAGTAAGGCTGCAATAAAGTTTGACAGACAGACCATATGTCATGAAGATGGACAGACCATATAAAACAGAACATTCTAGAACTGGTACGAGGATTTTAAATGGACAGTTAGAAGAGGAATGACAGAAGAATGTACCAGAAGAGTAGCAGTGGTTTGTAAAAATGCAAAGTTGAAGAATCTACTTGATTAACCTGGCACTTTTAGTTTTTCATCGCAGTCTTAAGTTCCTATTAGATCTGTGGAGAGAGTGACAACTGAAGTCTTATGTTCCTATTGGATCTGTGGAGAGAGTGACAACTGAAGTCTTATGTTCCTATTGGATCTGTGGAGAGAGTGACAACTGAAGTCTTATGTTCCTATTAGATCTGTGGAGAGAGTGACAAACTGAAGTCTTAAGTTCCTATTGGATCTGTGAAGAGTGACAAACTTAAGTCTTAAGATCCTATTGGATCTGTGGAGAGAGTGACAACTGAAGTCTTAACCCTACCACGCCGCTGTACCTAATTATCGGTAATTTCCTTAACTGCCGCTAAACCGCTGTATCTAATTTTCGGTACTTTGGATAGTACGTCATAAAATGCGTCAGAATCTAAAAAATAACCAACCAATCGTGGTCAATCCTCGTGATTAGTCATTGCAAATGGCTGCCCCCATGTTTGAATTGATTTTGTCGGGTTTAACGTGAACAAATTCTGAAAATTGACAATGAAACGAACGGCTGATGAACCAAGCACTTCAACAGGAAAGCAAAGTAAGTCTAGGCTTATGACAGTCCAACAGGTGATCAATAATTTGGTTGATTCAGACTCTGTTCAAGTGAAACAGACAGTGAGAGCTCAAGTGATGAGATGAAGGCTTTTCTTGGACTGAGGATCTATATGGAATACTCATGTATAAAGCCCAGCTATCAGGATTATTGGACAAATGAGGGCTCTTTGTTGTGTTTACTCCCGGATTTCGAAATGTTTTATGACTCGAGACAGATTCTTGGCCTTTTGCTGGGTGGATTGGCACACAAAGGTGGAATATTGACGCTAGATGAAAGGTAAACCTATTTTCTACAATGTCTCCAAGTTACATCTTATTCTAACCACTTGTTTGCATGTAACTAACATTTTTCTATATCATGTTGGTTTTTTCTCTTTAATGCTCTGGAACCCAGGAATGGGGGACAGTTGGGTTCAGGGCCTTAGGTCTGGTAGGGTTAAGTTCCTATTGGATCTGTGAAGAGAGTGACAAACTGAAGTCTTAAGTTCCTATTGGATCTGTGGAGAGAGTGACAACTGAAGTCTTAAGTTCCTATTGGATCTGTGGAGAGAGTGACAACTGAAGTCTTAAGTTCCTATTGTATCTGTGAAGAGAGTGACAAACTGAAGTCTTAAGTCCCTATTGGATCTACGGAGAGAGTGACAACTGAAGTCTTAAGTTCCTATTGGATCTGTGTGTAGTGACAACTGAAGTCTTAAGTTCCTATTGGATCTGTGGAGAGAGTGACAACTGAAGTCTTAAGTTCCTATTGGATCTGTGTGTAGTGACAACTGAAGTCTTAAGTTCCTATTGGATCTGTGGAGAGAGTGACAACTGAAGTCTTAAGTTACTATTGGATCTGTGAAGAGAGTGACAACTGAAGTCTTAAGTTCCTATTGGATCTGTGAAGAGAGTGACAAACTGAAATCTTAAGTTACTATTGGATCTGTGTGTAGTGACAACTGGAGAGGATAAAACCACTGTAACCTTACAAGAAAGTTGTGCATGAAATTAGCAACTTCATAATGTAAACCATTATTACTAAAACTGTGGCTGCAACTGCTTGAGTACAGCCGTTGTGCTGGCCCCTATGATTCCCACGGATCAACGTGACGAAGGATGGTAGAAGATTGGTAAGAGAGGACTTACTGTTTTTACTGTTATTGTTAGCATCCAACATGTCGGCACTGTGCTTGAGGATGTGTCCAGCAAACAATGTGAATAAATTCTTCAACTTCTCGGCCAGGCTGAAAAATATGAGCAGGTGAAGTTACAGTGCCCTAAGTTAGTACTGTTATGTTAGGAGACTGATCAAGCTATGGCATTTAAAGTGCGCTAACTTAGTACTATTATGTTAGCAGACTGATCGAGCTATGGCATTTAAAGTGCCCTAACTTAGTAATGTTATGTTAGCAGACTGATCGAGCTATGGCATTTAAAGTGCCCTAACTTAGTACTGTTATGTTAGCAGACTGATCGAGCTAAGGCATTTAAAGTGCCCTAACTTAGTACTGTTATGTTAGCAGACTGATCGAGCTATGGCATTTAAAGTGCCCTAACTTAGTACTGTTATGTTAGCAGACTGATCGAGCTATGGCATTTAAAGTGCCCTAACTTAGTACTATCATGTTAGCAGACTGATCAAGCTATGGCATTTAAAGTGCCCTAACTTAGTACTGTTATGTTAGCAGACTGATCAAGCTATGGCATTTAAAGTGCCCTTACTTAGTACTGTTATGTTAGGAGACAGAATGAACAGCATTGGGTGAGATAGATAGTTTTATTTTGTGTCTCACAATGTTTCGATCGTATATTCTAGTTCTTCTTCTTCTTCATCGTAAGCAGTCAGACATCAACCTTAATTTTTTAGAAAAAAGCAGCCGTCATTCTGAGGCTGTCGACACTGCCATACGGCTTGTCTAGTGTTGCCACTGGTGATGTCCACAACTGCTCTCTCTGATCCTCGTATGTCGGGCAGTTTTGCAGCAAATGTTCAGCAGTCATTTTCCCGGTACCACACGGGCATTCGTCAGTGCCACCTTTCTTCAATTTGTTGAATAGGTGGTACCTCAGTCTATTGTGGCCAGTGCGAAGTCTGAAGACCACGACCTGCTCTCTTCTGTTCAACTGGTAATAGGCATCGTTTTTGGTGTAGCCAGTATGTTGTGTTTCCCATTTGGCCATGTATCTAGTTATAATAAGCCGTTTTGACTCTTCGTATGTCATACTAGGATCTGGTTGTGGTAGTCTTGCACCTTCTTTTGCCAGTCTGTCTGCCTCCTCGTTGCCTTGGATGTTGCAGTGGGATGGAACCTACTGTACCACTACCCTTTTCGGTGCGGACTGCTGGCATAGTTGACAGAGTACTGCTCTTAAATCATTAAGCTCAGTATTTTTCTGGCTTTTCAGTGCTGTGACTACGGCCAAGGCATCTGTAAGCAGGACTATGTGGCTTTCATTCCTTTTGCATGTCACCATTTCTTCTACTGCCGCCCTCAGTGCCTCTGCCTCCGCTCTGAAATTGCTTGTGTATTTTCCAGTAGCGAATGACAGTGTTATTTTTCTGCCATTCAGAAATGCTCCTGCCTCTCCGTTCTGTGTCGTGTTGTACATTTTAGTTCAATATTAATTTATTTTATTTTGAATAAAACTTGGATGTACGGAATTCTGGCACTTGGTCATAATGAAAAACAGAAATCTGCAAAATTATTCAGGACCAGGAAAGGGAGTCAACCATGCCAGAGAGACAACAACAATGTCTGACTGAGTCAATAACTGATCTGTAATGAGATTCACCTATCACACAGCCTGTAGAAGACGATGATTCTGTCTCGGTTCACATCTTCAGCTGTGGCCCAACCGTAAATCTGAAAGTAGAAGTTTGATGTGTTAAATTGTATTGTGTGATGTCCACACATGATGACATTGTAGTGTGTGATGTCTGGATATGATGATTTTGTACTGTGTGATGTCCGGAAATGATGACATACTGTATGATGTCCACAAATGATGTTAAATGTACACGCATGAAAGTTCTGTGCCGTGGTGACCAATCAGGATGGAATTTCTCTGCTAAAATGAAAGCATGAAAGTTCTGTGCCGTGGTGACCAATCAGGATGGAATTTCTCTGCTAAAATGAAAGCATGAAAGTTCTGTGCCGTGGTGACCAATCAGGATGGAATTTCTCTGCTAAAATGAAAGCATGAAAGTTCTGTGCCATGGTGACCAATCAGGATGGAATTTCTCTGCTAAAATGAAAGACCTTGTTGAGCAGAGTGGGGCATGCATGACACCACCCTACAGTATGAGAAAGGGGACTGAAGCAGCTACTTCAGATCTGATGTGGCCATCTCCTGTCAATCAGAATAGTTATTGTGTCATGGGTGGATGGCGTACATGATGTTCGTCCATTAAGTCTGATGAAGACCACTCTCTGTTCATCCGTGTGGACAGTCTTCTTATAATTGTCCGCTAAAATTGGTGACTTGCGCTGTGATTTGGATTAAAGTAAGGAAGAAACTGCGACTTTTGTGAACCACACTCTATGGTCCTGAGCTACCCTTGGCCAGACATCATCAAGATGACTGGAAATAGCACAGCATGCAGATTTTTCCTCAGGGTTTACTCACGAAGCCTTTCCCGTAAACAGGTATCCTGCAAGGTTGGAGGGGATGTCGTACATAGTGGACTCATGAATGAATAGTGGACTTGTGAGTGGATAGTGGACTCATAAGTGAATGGTGGATTAATGACTGGATAGACATAGTGGACTCATGAGTGGATAGTGGCCTTGCGAGTGGATAGTGGATTCATGAGTGGATGAATGACTGGATAGACATAGTGGACTCATGAGTGGATTGTGGACTTGTGAGTGGATACATGAGTGGATAGCAGGCTCACGATCACCCCCCCCCCCAAGATGTATTGTGTTGTTTTACCTGTAGCAGCATTGGTTTGAACTGTGCTTCAGACAACTTTAAGACCAGAGAGACAAAAGCTTCAATCACCCTGCCTTCCAGAACATCCAGGTCTGTTTCGCTGATCTTAAATCAAACAAACAAACAAAACAAGTCAAGGTCAGCATGATCTAGCCCAGGTGTGGCCGACATTTTGTTTAAAGACGTGTGCCAAAATTTACAAATGAACTAACGCTCGAACAAGAAACTACCATTTGTACCTGGAAATTTGTGTTCATGATAACGTCAATCTTACATACATGTTTTACTTGACAATTACAAAACAGAATTAAATAAAAGCCACTATTTCAACATGTCCTTAACAAAGGTTATTTACTGTGACAGTGCTTATTAAATATCGTTTGAGCTACTGCTTGTCTTCCAGCATCGGCTGTAGAGAACTTCCTTTCTTGTTCTTGTAGTTTCTATGGAATGGGTTGGCAAGTCCCATGCCAACAACATGAATCTTATTGGAATGTGAGGAGCAACACTGGATGAGGTAGAGAACGTCACATACCTAGGGAGGAGACTACACTCCATGGTAGAAGACCTTTACACTCCATGGTAGAAGACCTTTGCACTCCATGGTAGAAGACCTTTGCACTCCATGGTAGAAGACCTTTGCACTCCATGGTAGAAGACCTTTGCACTCCATGGTAGAAGACCTTTGCACTCCATGGTAGAAGACCTTTACACTCCATGGTAGAAGACCTTTGCACTCCATGGTAGAAGACCTTTGCACTCCATGGTAGAAGACCTTTGCAGTCCATGGTAGAAAAGAAATGACCAAGACAAGTCATACACAATTGCTGTCCGAGGCAAGGACAAAAGATTCCTCATATTCACACATTCATGTACGAGGACATTCTCTCATCTAATTCACATAAACCCAACAGAGAAGATGCAGTGACAAGGAACACCATCAATGGCTGAATAAAAGACAAAAAAATCTACACAAAAATAATTAAAAGAAAAAACAAATGAAAGGGCTGACCAATCAGTCGCCAACTGTCAGGATACACAATCAGGCACAAATTGTCAGGATACACAATCAGGCACAAATTGTCAGGATACACAATCAGACACAAAATGTCAGGATACACAATCAGTCGCCAACTGTCAGGATACACCAATCAGGCACAAATTGTCAGGATACACAATCAGTCGCCAACTGTCAGGATACACCAATCAGGCACAAATTGTCAGGATACACAATCAGTCGCCAACTGTCAGGATACACAATCAGTCGCCAACTGTTAGGATACACCAATCAGTCACCAACTGTCAGGATACACAATCAGTCACCAACTGTCAGGATACACAATCAGTCACCAACTGTCAGGATACACCAATCAGTCACCAACTGTCAGGATACACCAATCAGTCACCAACTGTCAGGATACACCAATCAGTCACCAACTGTCAGGATACACCAATCAGTCACCAACTGTCAGGATACACCAATCAGTCACCAACTGTCAGGATACACCAATCAGTCACCAACTGTCAGGATACCCCAATCAGTCACCAACTGTCAGGATACCCCAATCAGTCACCAACTGTCAGGATACCCCAATCAGTCACCAACTGTCAGGATACCCCAATCAGTCACCAACTGTCAGGATACCCCACTGCAATGCCTGCTACAAACCTCAGTATGTGTGGCCCGGATATCAAAACAAGAAATGAAAAACTTGAGTAGGTCTTGAGAGAATGTTGTGAGATCTTCTCTAGACATCTTCACAATGTGGTCCTTCAGCATTGACATGGCACTCTCTGCACAAGACTGAACCAGAAAGGAAATTGGGTGGGAATAAAACATTTCCAGTTCTCTACTCAAATACAATGTCAGAGAAATAAATATCAATATAGGCAGATAACAAGTACTTCTTCTTCGTTCGTTCTCAATCTCCCGCTACCAAGCCCTGAACAGGGCTTTGCAAGTAGCAGGATGTAGTCCGGAGAAAGGAATGCATTGTGTTGCTAGTTTACAGCTTGCCTGCGATATTTGGTCTGATATTTTGCACCATTTGGTCCGACACCTCTTTGGCAGGAAGAAGTACTTATACCATTAACAAGTTATTATTTTAAAAAAAGAAAATCAAAGATCCTGTTTACACTCTGTTGCCACATATTGGGGTTATGGTGTTAGGAGCATAATAATAATAGCCGTCCACCGCAAGCAATGACGACAGCAGCAGTCAGACATGGTATGTTGCACCTCACTGGTGAGTCCGGAGGAGACTGTATAGTCAAATTCTGGTACGGAAACCTCTTCCACATACGTAACCTTTAAGGTCAGGGTTGGACATGAGAGTTTGTTATTTTGTCTTTTGGCAAAGTGGGTGTTCTCGGAGGCCCGGCGTTCTTCAGCAATGGAGGTGCCTCTGGTTGTGGTTATACGCCGTGCCTTGCAGCATGTGCGAGGCATTCCCATGAGTTTGCATCGATGCTGAAGCGTGACAGAGATATTTTGAGGAGATATATTTTGAGGTGGTCTTTGAAGCACTTGTTTTGGCTGCCGACTTAATGCAGGCCAACTTTCAGCTCACCATACATTAGTTGTTTGGGGATGCGGTTGTCTGGCATGTGCACGACGTGGCCGGCCCACATGATCTGGGTCTTCTGCAACAGTGTGGATGCTCAGTATTTTTGCCTTCATGAGGATCTCCGTGTCTGGTACCCTATCCTGCCACTGTATTTTGAACAATCTACAGAGGCAGTTTGTATGGAAGTGGTTTATTTTCCTAGCTTGCCTGCTGTACACAGTCCCCGTCTCAATTGCATACAAAAGGGTGGTGAGCACTACGGCTCGGTAGACTTTGAGTTTCGCATCAAGGCTAAGATAACCCCTTCGATCCTACTCGCTGTTGCATAGCCTCTCCTAAAGGCAGCACTGACCTCGCAGTCAATAGTAGTTTCCCTTGAAAGAATCCTACCAAGGTGTGTGAAGCTGTCTACTGATTGGAGGCGCTCGTTCTTGACCATAATATCTGAGTCGCTATATGCATCACTCGCGGCAAGCTGAAACATGACTTCGGTTTTTGTTTTGATTAATTGTAAAACCGAACATATCAGGCTGTAGAGAACTTGTCCATATACGTCTGCGTGTCACTTTCAGTGCTGGCGGTGAGGGCACAGTCATCAGCAAAAAGCAAGTTAGAGATGGTTGTGTCCATATCAGGCTCATATTATTTCGACCAATCACACATTAGTTATTATATATATGTTGTTAGTAATGATTTTTTCTTAAAATTCTTGGTCAGTGACGGATAAATTGATCAGTGACCATCACTCCAGATCCACATCCTTTGGTCTGCCAGTCATCATTCCCACAGTGCCCCAGCTCTAGCTCATGATTTACAATCCAGCAACTATGGTTCTTCACAACATTGTCTTAGGTTGGCATCAGAATTACCTTCCTTCTTTGGTCCTTAGCAACACAGTTGTTGTGATGTCAGCTTCTCGTCCTATGGTCGACCCAATTTCAGCAACACTCGGCTATGATAACACCATCTTGACTACTTTTGGCAAGCAGTTGTTTGAAGTATTACCTGACCATTTCTTAGATATAAGCTCCCTGATTCAAGCATGTTCTAGATGCTGCATCAACTTCTACACGAATCCTTGGTCCATGACAGATGAAGTCACCATCACATCTACTGATATTGTTCAGGGAAGAAACAGATTTACTGGGTCTGCCGCCATCATTTGGCTTGGCTTCGTTTATTCTCAATCTCCCACTACCAAACACTGAAAGGGCTTAAGTAGCAGAATGTAGTCCAGAGAATGGAAATCGTTGTCGTAGTTTACAGCTTGACTGCGATATTTGCTCCTTTCGGTCCAACACATCTGACTTCAGCAAGCGGCCATCATTTGAACAGTGACCCAGTTCTGGTTACTAGTTTTACTTTTCGATAGTTCTCTGTCACGTTGCTTGAATAAAGTCCATCTGTTGCCTTCCATCTGGGGTCCATACCATCAATGATTCTAGTGTCAAGTTCTTTTCTTAGAAGATGGCCAGTCCATACCACGGTGATTCTAGTGTCAAGTTCTTTTCTTAGAACATGACCAGTCCATACCACGGTGATTCTAGTGTCAAGTTCTTTTCTTAGAACATGGCCAGTCCATACCACGGTGATTCTAGTGTCAAGTTCTTTTCTTAGAACATGGCCAGTCCATACCAGCTTCAACTGGATATATTTTTCTCAGTTCTCAATCTCTCGCTATCAAGTCCTGAAAAAGACTATGCAAGTAGCAGGATGTTGTCCGAAGATCGGAATGCCCTGTGTCGTAGTTTACAGCTTGACTGCAAAATTTGCACCTTTTGGTACAACATATCCGACGTCAGCAAGCATTTTTGAGTACCGGGCTAGCCGTCCCTCTTCGATCCCTTTTCCTTAGCCAGTCTGCTCTGTTGCAGCCTGTCATCCAGGATCACAGCGTGGAGGTGGAGAAGGGTCTTGGCAGCTCTGGTTCACTGGCTAAGGTTGGGTTGTTGGCCCTGACGTTAGCGATCAGCTTTGGTTTGCTGGCCCTGATGCTAGCGGTCAGCTTTGGTTTGCTGGTCCTGATGCTAGCGGTCAGCTTTGGTTTGCTGGCCCTGACGCTAGCGGTCAGCTTTGGTTTGCTGGTCCTGATGCTAGCGGTCAGCTTTGGTTTGCTGGCCCTGATGCTAGCGGTCAGCTTTGGTTTGCTGGCCCTGACGCTAGCGGTCAGCTTTGGTTTGCTGGCCCTGAAGCTAGCGGTCAGCTTTGGTTTGCTTTTTCCTGACGCTAGCGGTCAGCTTTGGTTTGCTGGCCCTGACGCTAGCGGTTAGCTTTGGTTTGCTGGCCCTGATGCTAGCAGTCAGCTTTGGTTTGCTGGCCCTGATGCTAGCGGTCAGCTTTGGTTTGCTTTTTCCTGACGCTAGCGGTCAGCTTTGGTTTGCTGGCCATGACGCTAGCGGTCAGCTTTGGTTTGCTGGCCCTGATGCTAGCAGTCAGCTTTGGTTTGCTGGCCCTGATACTAGCGGTCAGCTTATGTTTGCTTTTTCCTGACGCTAGCGGTCAGCTTTGGTTTGCTGACCCTGATGCTAGCGGTCAGGTTTGGTTTGCTGGCCCTGATGCTAGCGGTCAGCTTTGGTTTGCTGGCCCTAACGCTAGCGGTCAGCTTTGGTTTGCTGGCCCTGATGCTAGCGGTCAGCTTTGGTTTGCTGGCCCTAATGCTAGCGGTCAGCTATGATCGTTGGACCTGATGCTAGCAGTCAGATATGGGTTGCTGACCGCTGCAGCTCATGCACTGCTCAGCGTCTTGACCCCCAACTGGACATGATAATGTGCATATCTGAATTGCTCTGGACAGTTCTTGTTTGGTGATGGTGTTCAGCTAGACAATGTTGTGACTCCTCCAAAACATGGGTTGTGTAAAGAAATGACAATATGTCCACTGACTTCCAGCTGCCCTCTAGCATCTGGGACCAACAGAAGCACAGAACACATCTCTTGTGTATTGTTAAGTTTGGTGTTGGTGTTATTGTTTATACTGTTTGTATGAGCATGCGGTACTTCGCTTCGTAACCAACCCTTCTTAGTACATGACGTAGTCATATTTCTTCTACCATGTTATGTTGGGGATAGGAGACTAATGTCTCGTCAGGTAAAATATACTGATCGAACATGTTAGTCACGGTCAGGTGTTTTTTTTTGCGTTCGCCTTATTTATCTATTCCCCTCAGGTGGTGTGTGTTGCACTGTGGTTTTTATGTTGCGCCTGTCGGCCCAGTGCATGCGACCAGCATGCATTTAATGTTAAGGTCTGCTTCCTCCTGCATTTTCTAAGGGTTTGCTTCCCCGGGGTAACGGCCGGTGTTGTGATGGGGATTGAACCCATCACCTTCAGATTGTGAGCCGTGCCACTTAACCACTAGGCCACGCCGTCCCCAATGGTCAGGTGTAAAATATAATGATCGGACATGTTAGTCAGGGCCAGGTGTAAAATATAATGATCGGACATGTTAGTCAGGGCCAGGTGTAAAATATACTGGCCAAGATCCCCACAGCACTTCCTCGTTGTTCTCGCTGGAAACAGTCTGTTTTATGTGGGTCAATGTGATCCTCGTAGTAATGAGCGACACACAGATGAAGCCAAGCATAGCACAACCATCTGGAGGACCCCAGTCTATCTTCATCAGCATGCTTGACATGTGAGGAATTCTAGCACAACCTACCACTCAACACCTTCCTCAGCGCGCAAAAAATAGTAGACTGCTCGTTGTGGGCATTCAACAACACCATGGGGTGTAGAGTCTTCTAGCATGGGATGTAGAGTCTTCTAGCATGGGATGTAGAGTCTTCTAGCATGGGATGTAGAGTCTTCTAGCATGGGATGTAGAGTCTTCTAGCATGGGATGTAGAAGCCTTCTTTTTATTTTTTTGCAGCTTATTGTTTCTACAGGATGGGGTAGCTCTCCCTATGCCCAACCCTCCTTAGCTACCTCTTAGGACAGGCCTGGTACGTTAGTCTAACCATCTTTTTTTTTAGCTGTCTCTTAGGACAAGCCTGGTTCGTTAGTCTAACCATCTTTTTTTAACTGCTATTAGAACAGGCCTGGTACGTTAGTCTAACCATCTTTTCCTTCCCACCCTGACATGGGCGATCGCATGATACACATTTGATAAATGTCAGACGATTTGTGATATGTCACATTAAGATGACATTAACATCAGGGTCATACCTCAATGGGAAGTAAACTAATATAAAAATATGCGCCAAAGTCGTATTATTGTGCCATTAGGCCCAAACACATCATAAAACACACTACTTTATTGAGAAAATAAGGCAAATGCAAAAAAATGTACGGCAATGTGTTATCAAATTAGTATTCACAACATGATAACAAATATACATACAGCCATTTTGTCCTGCATATCGATAAGACTCTTCTCTAACACAGGCAAGAAAGTTCTGGTTGGTGTCACTGTCGCAAGAGTTGTGCTGTGGACATGAGATATAACATGAGTTGTGTGGACATGAGATATAACATGAGTTGTGTGGACATGAGATATAACATGAGTTGTGTGGACATGAGATATAACATGAGTTGTGGTGTGGACATGAGATATAACATGAGTTGTGGTGTGGACATGAGATATAACATGAGTTGTGTGGACATGAGATATAACATGAGTTGTGGTGTGGACATGAGATATAACAAGAGTTGTGGTGTGGACATGAGATATAACATGAGTTGTGTGGACATGAGATATAACATGAGTTGTGTGGACATGAGATATAACATGAGTTGTGTGGACATGAGATATAACATGAGTTGTGGTGTGGACATGAGATATAACATGAGTTGTGGTGTGGACATGAGATATAACAAGAGTTGTGTGGACATGAGATATAACATGAGTTGTGTGGACATGAGATATAACATGAGTTGTGGTGTGGACATGAGATATAACATAAGTTGTGGTGTGGACATGAGATATAACATAAGTTGTGGTGTGGACATGAGATATAACATAAGTTGTGGTGTGGACATGAGATATAACAAGAGTTGTGTGGACATGAGATATAACATAAGTTGTGGTGTGGACATGAGATATAACAAGAGTTGTGGTATGGACATGAGATATAACATAAGTTGTGGTGTGGACATGAGATATAACATAAGTTGTGGTGTGGACATGAGATATAACAAGAGTTGTGTGGACATGAGATATAACATGAGTTGTGTGGACATGAGATATAACATGAGTTGTATGGACATGAGATATAACATGAGTTGTGGTGTGGACATGAGATATAACAAGAGTTGTGGTATGGACATGAGATATAACATAAGTTGTGGTGTGGACATGAGATATAACAAGAGTTGTGGTATGGACATGAGATATAACATAAGTTGTGGTATGGACATGAGATATAACATGAGTTGTGTGGACATGAGATATAACAAGAGTTGTGAAACCGACACAACAACAACTATTGCGATCTGTTCCTGCTTCATTCGCTATTTTGCTTTTTAGCATTATGCTGGCACATTTGACAGATGCACTGCTATAACTTTGGATCTGACACATCCCATTTGGCCGTAGCACTGCTATAACTTTGGATCTGACACATCCCATTTGGCCGTAGCACTGCTATAACTTTGGGTCTGACACATCCCATTTGGCCGTAGCACTGCTATAACTTTGGGTCTGACACATCCCATTTGGCCGTAGCACTGCTATAACTTTGGGTCTGACACATCCCATTTGGCCGTAGCACTGCTATAACTTTGGATCCGACACATCCCATTTGGCAGTAGCACTGCTATAACTTTGGATCCGACACATCCAGAGTCCAGACACCTGAACACATCCTACAGGAGACCTACGATGCCAAAACTGGTTAGAGGGAGCCGAGGTGACACAGAAGTTGTAGGGCTGCCACCTGGATCTGGAGAGGACAGTAAACTTTGTCCTAGTGACAGGACTACAGATCTAGCATGACTTGAGCGCAGAAGAAGCAAACATTTGAAAGATAATGAAATTCCTACCTAATATTGGCCGGCATTAAGACCAACATGAAATGTCCTCTATTATGCAAAGACACAACAGGCCAATCTCCTGTTTGCCTGCACACATGATTGTTAGTGTAAAAAATACCTTTACACTCCCACAGAGGTAGAAGAGGAGTGATAAAGTGAAAGGTTTACAGGAGTTTGTAAATATGTTGAATATTCAAAACTAGTCTCATAATGACAAGTTATTGTAGAGTCTTTGCAGGAGGACACTTTAAATACAAGATATTATAGAGTCTTTGCAGGAGGACACTTTAAATTCAAGATATTATAGAATCTTTGCCGGAGGACACTTTAAATACAAGACATTATAGAATCTTTGCCGGAGGACCCTTTAAATACAAGACATTATAGAATCTTTGCCGGAGGACCCTTTAAATACAAGATATGGGCCTACGTTGGGCTTGACGTTTCGAATGCTTCAAAGAATTCAGAACAAATGCATGTAAGAATGACTGAAAAAAACCGTATGGAATAATGGATGGTATGTTGTCGTGGGACTGGGATGCATATCTATGTAAATACAGTAATGAATGCACAAGCTTAAACCTTGTACGTTGGTTGTACTCACCATATGAGTCTGACTTTCTGGCTGACTACCGGCTTATGGGACTCTACCTGCGCACTAATCATCGAGCTGATGCTGCAGATCTGTTGTTAGACAAATCAGAAATGGTAAAAGTCATGTAATCAAAATACAATTTAGACTTTGTACAGGCCAAAACAGACAGAGCTATTGCGTATTCAACAAACTTGTACAGTCCAAATCCATTCAAGCTGGTCCTGCAAGTTTTAAAGTGACCCCTGGTCTCACAGGAGGTGTGGATCAGAGTGCCTGCATACTGAGTACCTCTAGTCGTCGTACCACTGGTCCAAGGTAGCCAAGAACCAGACAGTGGGGTTGATGACCAGCATAGCTTCTTCCTCACTAAAATTCACATACAGCGCAAGTTACATCATCAAGACAAAACTGTTGATGTAGCCATCATTGCCTGCGATGGACAACTAACTTGCGTAGACCATAAAAGACAGAGCTATTACGTATTCAACAAACTTAACGTGACTTACACATTTCTCTACCATAAAAGATGAACAAGTTCTCTTCTCTTTTTTTCCTTGTCGCTTATAGTTTCTACAGAATGGGGTAGCTGGCCCAATGCCCAACCCTCCCTAGTTGTCTCTTAAAAAATGCCTGAAAGGTTACAGTGGTAACATTCTTTTCTCCCCTTTTGGGAGTGTATTCTAAAAACCCAGGAACGACCAATGCCTCAAACTGCGCTGTGATTTGGATTAAAGTGAGGTGTAGAGTCTTCTACCTTACTTACTTAGTCGCTCCTCTTCTACCGTGAGGTGTAGAGGTTTGCCAAAGAGAACGCCACACTGCTCTATCCGCCGTCTTTTTCCTGGCCTCTTTCCAATCCATCCCTCTATCACTTAGGGACTGTCGTATGTTGTCTTCCCAACGTACTTTGGGACGTCCTCGGGGTCTGCGTCCTTGACTTTTGATCTCCCATGACCGCTTTGGTATCCGATCTTCTTCCATTCTACAGACATGGCCAAACCACTGTAGTTGGGACTGCTCCACTCGTGTCTGTAGGGGTTGAACTTCAAGACTGCGACGTATTGTCTGGTTACGGATCTTGTCCCTTTTCGTCACCTGAACCGCCTTTCTTAGGTACCTCATTTCTGAAGTTTGTAATTGCCTTTCTTGGGCTGTAGTCATTGCCCATGACTCACATCCATATGTCAGGACAGGCACATAGGTCGAGCGGTATACATCCATCTTTGTTTTCCTGCTTATTTCTCTTCTGCTGAGGAAACCTCTGTTTATTGCATGGAACAGTCTACCTGCTGCTGCCCTTTGTGCAGTTAACTCCTCTTTGATTCCTCCCCTGCTGTCTATTACCACTCCTAGATATTTAAAGTTGCTGACCTGCTCCAGTGCTCGTGTTCCCAGGGTTATCTGATGTCTCCTTTCATCTCTGGCGATCACCATGGTTTTTGTTTTGGAGTTGCTGATGTGCATTCCAAGTGAGGAAGAAACTGCACCTTTTGTTAACCTTACTCTCTGGTCCTGAGCTACCATCAGACAAGAACATGATGATAGATCAATACAGATGAACTTGATATCATACTTTCTTGCAGTCAAATTTAAACCAACGCAGATGCTGAATCATCAATGAGTGCCTGTCACATGACAGTGACAATCTATTTAAATATTCAAAACTACGTAGATCAGATTCTTCTTCTTCGTTTGTTCTCAATCTCCCGCTACCAAGATCTAAATGCTCTCAATCTCCCGCTACCAAGATCTAAATGCTCTCAATCTCCCGCTACCAAGCCCTGAATGTTCTCAATCTCCCGCTACCAAGCCCTGAACATTCTCAAACTCCCGCTACCAAGCCCTGAACGTTCTCAATCTCCCGCTACCAAGCCCTGAACGTTCTCAATCTCCCACTACCAAGCCCTGAAAAGAGCTTTGCAAGCAGCAGCATGTTGTCCAAAGAACGGAATGCGTTGTGTCGTAGTTTGCAGCTTGACTGCGATATTTGCACCTCACGGTCCGAAACATCCGACTTCAGCAGGTTCACAACGGACTAACACAATTGTTACCTGTACAATGATGTCCTGCAGGTATGGGCTCAAAAATAGAGGAACAGCCTCAATGATCTTATGTAGGGATGTGACGGAAGCCAGCAAGAGGATCTCGTGGCTGCAGATGAAACAAGCAAGATACATACAGATGAGGAAACAGAGTAGATACATTACCAGGGACGGCTCACAACCATTGTCTGTTGTTTATACGATAAACCAATAATAATTGTCTACAATGTTTTGATTGATTTTTATTCAGCGTACGAAGAAGAAGAAGATTGATTTTTATTCAATTTTATGTACAACACCAACATTTGTTGACAATGTTGAATTATAAAGTTAGAATTAAATTTTTTTCTCCCCGTTCACCTTATTTCTCTATTCCCCAAGGCGGTGTACATTGCACTGTGGTTTTTATTTTGCGCCTGTCGGCCCAGTGCATCCGACTTCAGCATGCATTTTATGTAAGGGTCTGCTTCCTCCCGCATTTTTTAAGGATTTGCTTCCCCGGGGTAACGGTCGGTGCTGTGATGGAGATCGAACCCAGCACCTTCTGGTTGTGAGCCGTGTCACTTAACCACTAGCCCACGCAGTCCCTGAATAATTAAATGATTAATGGGAGATACAAACTTAGAAAGAGTCGGAAAACCTACACATGAGAGCGGTCACACTGTTATACTTGTTATCTTAGTTCAAACCCAAAGTCTGCCCTTAAAGCAGCCCCAAAGTCCAACCCTAGGATCACCTTAAAGTAGCTCCAAGTCAAGTAGCCCCAAATCCTAGGATCACCTAAAGTAGCCCAAAGTCAAGTAGCCCCTAATCCTAGGTCTACCCTTAAAGTAGCCCCACATCCTGTTGCCCCTAATCCCAAGTCTACTCGCAAAGTAGCTCCAAGTCAAGTAGCCCCTAACCCTAGGTTCACCTTAAAGTAGCCCTAAAGTTCAACCCTAGGTTCACCTTAAAGTAGCCCCTAACCCTAGGTTTACCTTAAAGTAGCCCCAAGTCCAGTAGCCTCTAACCCTAGGTTTACCTTAAAGTAGCCCCAAAGTCCAACCCTAGGTTCACCTTAAAGTAGCCCCAAAGTCCAGTAGCCTCTAACCCTAGGTCTACCCTTAAAGCAGCCCTAAGTCCAGTGTATGTCTCTCAAAAGCTAAGGGTAATAGAAGTCATCCCCTGGTAACAGTCTTAACCAACTGACCAAACTAAGCTGTGCTCCCTTGTAGGGAGTCCTTGGGAAGAAAAGGCTGGATAGCCTTGTAAGACAGCTTTCCTAGGAGAGACAGCTCTGACAACAAACAAACTGTTTTCTTATAGGTAGGCCAAGGACAGGCAAAAGCCAGGAAACCAGCACCAAATAAGATGCATGCTCCGGGCCTCGGCACAGTCCACAGTATAACTAAACCTGCCATATAAAGACAACCACACATGACTTTGTTGGAGCCACTTCGTTCGTTCTCAAACTCCCGCTACCAGGCCTGAAAAGGGCTTTGCAAAAGTAGCTGGATGTAGCATAGAGAACAGAATGCATTTGTGTCATAGTTTACAGCTTGACTGCGATATTTGCACTTTTCGAGCATACACATTTTTGAGTACCGGGTTAGCCTTCCCTCTTCGATCCCATCTCCTTTGCCAGTGTACCCTGTTATCCAGGATCACCACCTGGAGCTGGAGAAGGGTCTTGGCAGCTCTTGGTTGCTGACCCTGACACTAGCAGTTGACCGCAGCTCATGTACAGCTGAGCGTCTTGACCCCGTTAGAGCCACTGGTGAGGATATCTGATGGCAATTGATGAAGAAGTATCATGAATATCTATAAATGATAGGAGAAATCATGAATGTCTAAAAAGAAAGAAGAATAAATCATGAATGTCTATAAATGAAGAGGAGAAATCATGATTGTCTATAAATGAAGAGGAGAAATCATGAATGCCTATAAATGAAGAGGAGAAATCATGAATGCCTATAAATGAAGAGGAGAAATCATGAATGTCTATAAATGAAGAGGAGAAATCATGAATGTCTATAAATGAAGAGGAGAAATCATGAATGTCTATAAATGAAGAGGAGAAATCATGAATGTCTATAAATGAAGAGGAGAAATCATGAATGTCTATAAATGAAGAGGAGAAATCATGAATGTCTATAAATGAAGAGGAGAAATCATGAATGTCTATAAATGAAGAGGAGAAATCATGAATGTCTACACCAATTGTGAGATTTGTGGGTGTACCGACCGTGTAATGTCCTCCGACTGGAGTTGTGAGATGAACAGGGGCATAACGGCTTTCAGGCGCTCGATACTGTGAGCCTTAACACAGCTGACCACCTCTGCAATACACATCATGGATGAAGCAGACACCATGCCATTGTGTTGGTAGTGTGACAGAATCTTCACACAGACTTTCAAGACCTGGCATCAGGGGAGAGAGCAAGTGTCACAATTATTCAATGTCATCAATGTTTCTAGCAGCTGTGTTCTATCTTGGCAATAGTTGCACTGTGTTCATCTCAAGAATTGACATCATCGCATTCTGTGCTCAGTCTCTCCAGTAAATGACAGAGGGTATAGATACTGACAGTTCCTGTAGCTCGTTGCTATCAATAAGGACATAAACATTGAATCAAATAACAAACAGATGACATTTGAGGTTGAGAAACATGGACAACTAACATGCAGTTGTAACACAGATCTAGACCCTCCAAATATGATTATACTGAAGGATGCTGGTGACATCATAAACACACAAAAATAAACGAATCGGGGATACAGTTGCAATGAAAAGAATTACTGAAAAAAATAACATTGGACAAACAAAATATTGTAGATATCTAAACTTGTTGAGAGTTGACAGGTTGGAAGGATAAACTCTTTCTCAGTGTTTGTGATTGACCCAGAAAGAGGATGAGACATCCTTGTCCATGATTTGTGATTGACCCAGAAAGAGGATGAAACATCCTTGTCCGTGTTTGACCCAGAAAGAGGATGAGACATCCTTGTCCGTGATTTGTGATTGATCCAGAAAGAGGATGAGACATCCTTGTCCATGATTTGTGATTGACCCAGAAAGAGGATGAGACATCCTTGTCCGTGTTTGACCCAGAAAGAGGATGAGACATCCTTGTCCGTGTTTGACCCAGAAAGAGGATGAGACATCCTTGTCCGTGATTGGTCCAGAAAGAGGTTGAGACATCCTTGTCCATGATTTGTGATTGACCCAGAAAGAGGATGAAACATCCTTATCCGTGATTGACCCAGAAAGAGGATGAAACATCCTTGTCCATGATTTGTGATTGACCCAGAAAGAGGATGAGACATCCTTGTCTGTGATTGACCCAGAAAGAGGATGAGACATCCTTGTCCGTATTTTGTGATTGATCCAGAAAGAGGATGAGACATCCTTGTCCGTGACTGACCCAGAAAGAGGATGAGACATCCTTGTCCGTGATTGACGCAGAAAGAGGAAGAGACATCCTTGTCCGTGTTTTGTGATTGATCCAGAAAGAGGATGAGACATCCTTGTCAGTGTTTGTGATTGACCCAGAAAGAGGATGAGACATCCTTGTCCATGTTCTAGGCCTTACAAGGTCACATATTACAATACAAGTTTGATGCTGTTGCCATCTTTGTGTGACAATGATTCACATAATTAAAAATGATACTTTGAACAAGATTACCTGCATAAACTGCTTGTGATTAGTCTGGCCTAGAATCCTACACAAGACTTTGAGACTGTACAACGCTGTTTGGCCTGTGACAATGTTCTCATCTCGGACTCCGATTTTTATATCTCTCAGCAGACACTCTTGCACAATAGACTGCAGTTTTGTTGTTACAGTCAGCAACATCTCCGCCTTCAGAAAGCAAACATTAACAGAGACAACATTAGAGCAAGACCAGACTTTTCACAAGAGAAGAGAGAATCTATGTCCCCCAAGTCATCATTCATACAAGATATGAGTTTTCTTAAACTGAAATGTAATGAGTGTTAGAGGAAAGGTATGCGTGGCAGTTTTTTTTCCACTCCGCATTAATAACATCAATATTTGTTATGAATACTTCACGTCATAGATAATTTAATTATGTGTCTTAAGATCTGGGTTTGATTGTCAGTGATTGAGGATTAAAATGTGAGGTGTTACCCAGAATAGCACAGACAATAGCGGCGCTTGCACGGCTGACCAGAATCTGGCAAGACAAATGGTTAGCCGTATGCATGCAGATCAGACTAATGTACACATTGGTCCTGTCAATATTTCTCTATGCTTGTGAGACATGGACAATTACAGCTGACCTGCAGCGGAGGGTACGGGCCTTGGACAAAGAGATGTTTCTGAAGACTTTTAAACGTCACGTACAAAAACCGAGTCACAAATGAGGAAATATGAGAAAGAATTACAACAGCAATAGGGACTTTTGAGGCAACGGTCAAAAGGAAACTCGCTTGGTACGACCACATAGAGATCAAACGGTCTTGCAGATACGATCCTACACCGGAAGGTGTGAGGCCGACGACAATGATGTCGTCCTATAAATAGGTAGGAGGACAACATAAAAGAATGGACCAATCTCTGACCAGAGGAGGCACAGGCAGTGATCGCTGACAGAGAGGGATGGCGTGGGGTTGTTTTCATGTGTGCCCCAAAGGTCTCACCGGTTATGGGATGACCTGACCAGAATTTTAGCTCAATTTGATTAATATTGTTTATGTTAATTAACAAGAAAACTGTTTGACATTTAGAGCTGTGGCCCTGGTCGAAGACTGTAAGACAAACTGGAAATGTGAGCCTGGACTGGACAGAATTAACTGGCTCTCAAACACTTCATTGAAACAGTTACTGCTCATTTTGGACCAGAAAAAATTTATTGGCTCTCATACACTTAATTCTTCTTCGTTCGTTCTCAATCTTCCGCTACCAAGCTCTGAAAAGGGCAACTAACAAGATGTCTGGAGAGCGGACCCCGTTGTTGTAATTTAACAGCTCGACTGCGATATTTGCACCTTTTCGACACATCCGACTTCAGCAGGCATTTTTTAATACAGGATTAGCCTGCCATCTTTGATCCCTTCTTCTTAGCCAGTCTGCTCTATTGCAGGCTGTTATCCATGATCATCGAGGTGTAGAAGGGTCTTGGCAGCTCTGGTTCGCTGACCCTGACGCTAGCAGTCAGCTATGGGTCGCTGACCGCTGCAGCTCATCCTCTTGATACCAAACACTTAAATGAATCAGTTAGTGCCAATTTTTCAACTTAATTCTTTTGTAACATTGTAGATCTTGCCACTGGGGTCGGGCAGCTCGAGGCGAGAGAGTGAGGAAAAAAAGTAGCGCAGTTAATCCTGACTAAAAATAGCACTAGCAAAATTAATTATGCCATCATCGTCTACGATGGATGGCGACCTTTGCCTTATTCTGTGCACATGAAATGAAAGTTATCAAACGATGAACACTATTATGATATACTGTGGTAAATTGTGGATGGCAGATACGAGACACAATGACATATAGTGAAGATGATGGATAGTGGTGGCTTTGTTGCTAGAGCACAGACCTAGTGACTCTACCGTACACATACCAGAGGTACACTATCACAGACCTAGTGACTCTACCGTACACATACCAGAGGTACACTAGCACAGACCTAGTGACTCTACCGTACACATACCAGAGGTACACTATCACAGACCTAGTGACTCTACCGTACACATACCAGAGGTACACTATCACAGACCTAGTGACTCTACCGTACACATACCAGAGGTACACTATCACAGACCTAGTGACTCTACCGTACACATACCAGAGGTACACTATCACAGACCTAGTGACTCTACCGCACACATACCAGAGGTACACTATCACAGACCTAGTGACTCTACCGTACACATACCAGAGGTACACTATCACAGACCTAGTGACTCTACCGCACACATACCAGAGGTACACTATCACAGACCTAGTGACTCTCCCGCACACATACTAGAGGTACACTATCACAGACCTAGTGACTCTACCGTACACATTATCTCACCTGTAACAACCATTTCTTACCTGGTTGCCAGTCACTCCCTCCTTGTACTGCTGTAGCTTTGTGTTGAGTAGCTCCACAGCTCTCCTCTGAACCAGCGGCAGGGAATGGTTCATCAGACCCAAGACAACGTCCATTATCATGGAGTCAGGTAGCAGAGTCACCAGCTGGAGGAGTCACAGAGAAATAACATTCAATAACAATGTTGCATAAGCATCATCCCACTTCACACATCATACAAGAACAACAACTACCTCCGCATCATCACCATACCTCATACAAGAACAACTATCTCATCACCATACCTCATACAAGAACAACTACCTCATCACCATACCTCATACAAGAACAACTACCTCACCACCACACCTCATACAAGAACTACTACCTCACCACCACACCTCATACAAGAACAACAACTACCTCACCACCACACCCCATACAAGAACGACTACTACCTCACCACCACACCTCATACAAGAACAACAACTACCTCACCACCACACCTCATACAAGAACAACTACCTCCCTATCACCACACCTCATACAAGAACAACAACTACCTCACCACCACACCTCATACAAGAACAACAACTACCTCACCACCACACCTCATACAAGAACTACCTCACACAAGAACAACTACCTCACCCCCACACCTCATACAAGAACAACAACTACCTCACCATCACACCTCACACAAGAACAACTACCTCACCCCCACACCTCATACAAGAACAACAACTACCTCACCACTACACCTCATGCAACAACTACCTCCCCATCACCACCACACCTCACAACAACGGCCTGCCCACCACCACACTTCACCAAGCATGCTGGAGACAATACAATACAAAGCAAAACAAACTATGAACCCCGTCAACAAATGCCAGGTTTCTAGGAACCATCGGAACTCACATGATCCAAAAGGTCATGTGACTTATGCAGCAAAATTCTCCAGAATCTACCGGTGTTCTCTTCTCTGTGTCTATCATGTGACTGGGTCACCTGACCAATGAACTGTAAGACACTCTCCATCAAGAGTTGATAGTCTGTGAGAAAGGTAGAGCTGCCTGCCTCAGCCAGCTGCAGAAATGGAGGAAGAAACACAAAACATGCGTTAAACAAGCGTTACCAGAAATAGATGTGGCCTGACGCTTTGTGAAATGACCTCATTTAATAACGTTTTAAAATAAAAATAATTTTTAAAAAAAGTGACAACATGTGCTACATAAAGCTGCCCTGTGGCTACAGTTACTGACTGACCTGTGTTACAAAAAGTTGACTAGTGGCTTCAGTTACTGAATGAGCCATGTTACAATAGGTTGACTAGTGGCTACAGTTACTGAATGAGCCATGTTACAATAGGTTGACTAGTGGCTACAGTTACTGAATGAGCCATGTTACAAAAGGTTGACTAGTGGCTACAGTTACTGACTGACCTGTGCTACCAAATGCTAATGCTGACTAGTGACTCCAGCTACTGATTGACCTGTGCTACCAAATGCTGATCTGTGGTTAGTTATTGACCCACATGACTATAGTTACTGACTAGCCTGTGGCTATAGTTACTGACTGACCTGTGGCTACAGTTACCGACTGCCCTGTAGCTACAGTTACCGACTGCCCTGTGGCTACAGTTGCCAACTGCCCTGTGGCTACAGTTACCGACTGCCCTGTGGCTACAGTTACCGATTGCCCTGTGGCTACAGTTACTGACTGACCTGTGCTACCAAATGCTGACTAGGCACAAGGTGATTAAGAACAAAGATGAGAGCAAACTTGAAATGCCTCAACTGCTTGGCTGTGTGGTAGCTGACACTGAAGATCTCCACATCCAAGCTCAGATCTTGCAAGTTCAAGGGCTCTTTGTTAGCCTGTTGAGTCTGACCTGTGAAACAAACCAGCAAAACATGCTTGACATTAAATATTCTTCCAGGAAATGGTGTATCATTTCTAAGAAAAATGGTGTGTGAGAAATCTCCCAATACTGGTACCCAGGTTGAATAGAACAGATGCACTGTAACCTTTCAAGCATGTTGTAAAGGGCAACTAAAGAGGGATGTGAATGTGGAAAGTGACATCATCACATTAAACCAGTACTACAGCAACAAGCATGGCAAATGCTCAGATGCAAGCTTCCTGTATAGAGGCCACTTGTAGTAGAGGCCCTATGCTTCACTTGCTGTGAAAAAGTGAATCATGATGATGATGAGAAACGTTAAACAACCATTCTCCTGTGCTACCATTCGTTAGGCTACGTGTATTGCTGAGGTGCATTGTTGCTGACACCTTGTGACAAGTGATGTTGGCTTTAAAGTCCTGGAGTGACTATTGTCTACGAGAAGTCAGAAACATGTTTTCCCTAAACACGAAGCTGTCGTCAAGAAAATTCATGGTAACAAAGGTGTTGCTCTTGATTGGAGAATGACAGTGCAAGAACCGCTGTAACTGTCGTTGAGTTCTTGGCTTGAAGACGAGACTTCAGGAGAATCAGAAGAGCCAGATGCTATAGGAGCAGGGCAGAAGGCCACCAAACGTGCGAGGACCAGAAGATTGACAGTGGACAAGAACCAGTTAGCTAGTTAGTTTGTGTCAACCTTAGTTAGATAAGATTGTGTTCCAACCAGATACTAGTATGACATACGAAGAGTCAAAACGGCTTATTAGAGCTAGATACTTGACCAAATGGGAAACCGAACATACTGGCTACATCCAAAAACGATGCCTATTACCAGTTGAACAGAAGAGAGCAGGTCGTGGTCTTCAGACTTCGCACTGGCCACAATAGACTGAGGTACCACCTATTCTTCTTCTTCTTCTTCTGCGTACACAGTCAGACAGTAACCATTATTTTCTCGAAAAAAGCGGCGGTCATCCTGAGACTCTCGCCACTACCATACAGCTTGTCTTGCAGTTCCACTGGCAATGGCCACATCTGCTCTCTCTGATCCTCGTATGTCGGGCAGTTCTGCAGCAGATGTTCAGTGGTCATTTTACCAGTACCGCACGGGCATTCGTCGGTACACCCTATCTTCAGTTTGTTGAATAGGTGGTACCTCAGTCTGTTGTGGCCAGTGCGTAGTCTGAAGACAACGACCTGCTCTCTTCGGTTCAACTGGTAATAGGCATCGTTTTTGGTGTAACCAGTATGTTCGGTTTCCCATTTGGACATGTATCTGGCTTTGATAAGCCGTTTTGACTCTTCGTACGTCATACTGGTATCTGTTTGTGGTAGCCTTGCACCTTCCTTTGCCAGTCTGTCTGCCTCCTCGTTGCCTAGGATGTTGCAGTGTGACGGAACCCACTGTACCACCACCCTTTTTGGTGCGGACTGCTGGCACAGTTTGCAGAGTGCTGCTCTTAAGTCATTAAGCTCAGTGTTCTTCTGGCTTTTTAGCGCTGTGACTACTTCGAGAGCATCTGTCAGCAAGACTATATGGCTCTCATTTTCACTGTGTGTTACCATTTCTTCCACTGCCGCCCTCAGTGCCTCTGCCTCTGCTCTGAAATTGCTTGTGTACTTACCAGTAGCGAATGACAGTGTTATATTTCTGCCATTTGGTAGGTTCAGGAATGCTCCTGCCCCTCCGTTCTGTGTAGTGTTTGTTACAGAACCGTCGGTGTATGCATGGGTCCAGTCCATGCTTGGGTAGCTTTTCGTTATGAAGCTTAGGGTAGTGTCTCTCCTTTCTTTTTCACTCTGGCAGTTTTTGTTTGCAATACCTGGTATATTTTCTACCACCTCTGGAAATATATCCTGCCTCCAAGTAGGTTTTCGTACAGTAGTGATGGGTTTTGGTGTTGTTAGTGCGTTTATGGGATCTTCGTGCATCTTTGCTTTGGCTATTTCTGCAAAGTTTCTCCGCTTTAGTTTCCCATTTCCCAAATTGTTTAGTCTCTGGTACATTGGATGGTCCGTCAGTCTTCGGAGTTTCTCTGACTGCAGCTGGGCTCTGCAGTCTCTTCTATCAGTCATGGATTGCAGTTTTGTAATCTTTTCAAGTTCTACAATTGGCGTTGACTTCATGCCACCTGTTATAATTCTCATGGCTTGGTTTTGAAGTTTGTTAACTTTATCGAAGTTCGCCTTCGCTGCTGTTGTCCATGCCGCAATGCCATACTCGAGAACTGGTCTCACTCTTCCAGTGTACAGTTTCTTTAGTATGCCTTCGTCTGCTCCCCAGCTTGTGCCAGCAAGTTTCCTCATGATCGCCATTCTTTCTCTGGCTTTCATTCGGTTTCTCTCAATCTGACTTTTCCATGTCATGCGCCGATCAAATGTGACTCCCAGATTGGTTGGGTGCGAGGACCAGAAGATTGACAGTGGACAAGAACCAGTTAGCTAGTTAGTTTGTGTCAACCTTAGTTAGATAAGATTGTGTTCCAACCAGATACTAGTATGACATACGAAGAGTCAAAACGGCTTATTAGAGCTAGATACATGACCAAATGGGAAACCGAACATACTAGCTACACCAAAAACGATGCCTATTACCAGTTGAACAGAAGAGAGCAGGTCGTGGTCTTCAGACTTCGCACTGGCCACAACAGACTGAGGTACCACCTATTCAACAAATTGAAGATAGGTGGCACCGACGAATGCCCGTGTGGTACCGGGAAAATGACCGCTGAGCATTTGCTGCAAAACTGCCCGACATACGAGGATCAGAGAGAGCAGATGTGGCCATCACCAGTGGCAAAACTAGACAAGCTCTATGGCAGTGTCAACAGCCTCAGGATGACGGCTGCTTTTTTCGAAAAAATAATGGCTACTGTCTGACTGCGTACGATGAAGAAGAAGAAGATAAGATTGTGTTCAAGTTGTAGGAAGATTAGCTAGATTTGATCAAGGTGATGGGACCCTTGCGTTGATTACAATAGAAAGGCCTGTGCTGCTTGCACAAACCTCTTGACGGACAGTAGAAATAGTTTTCACATGCTGGTATTATTGTCACGATGCCATTTGTGTTGGTAAAATAAACTATTGAGTGGCTGCCGGGGTATTTGTGTATGACAAAGACAAGAATAGCACCACTGTCCCACAGTGAGCATGTCGTAAGAGGCGACTGTGTGACATGGCATAACACCGGCCATGGTTAGGTGGTTTGTTAAGAGCATAGATGGCGCATGACAGGCTGCGGGTCTATTTTGCTCTAGTATTTGAGTCTGTTATGATGAACTCACACATCGGTTTACCACCCTTCCAAGAAACTGATTGTATGCAGACTCTGCAGAGTGTTCTAAACCAGTATAATGATGTTAAGTTATTGCTGTAGTTCCAATAATCTTTAGAGTGTTATATTTAGAGTTGTAAGTAAGTAGAAATGTGATAGTTGTCAGAAAGTAGATTAGAGAGCAGCCTGCTACAGTAGAACATGTGCACATTTTGAGCGGAGTGTTTCTTCAGCTCTTTATTTTACATGAGGAGGTTGCTAGCCTCAACCACAAGCCTAATTAGTCACATTTTGCAGCATGCTAGGCAGGTACCAGTGTTGCTTTTTTGTCATCCATGGATACTACTCGGTTGCAAAAAGGAAATAAATCGCACTAATTATTGTGAAATGTTTAGATTTCATGTGAATGAAACACATTTAGATTTCATGTTAATGGAACATGTTTAGATTTCATGTGAATGGGGAATGTTTAAATTTCATGTGAATGGAACACATTTAGATTTCATGTTAATGGAACATGTTTAGATTTCATGTGAATGGAACATGTTTAGATTTCATGTGAATGGGACATGCTTAGATTTCATGTGAATGGGACATGCTTAGATTTCATGTGAATGGAACAAATACCTATCCACTGACCCTGTGGTCTAGAGGTAATGGAACAAACAAACAATACAAGGTAAACAACCAACAGCGGATCGTGGAATAGACTTTGACAACAGTCAGGAAAATCAAACCAAGCCATCACTCTCTGTCCACCACCCCTAAGAGGTCCCCCACACAAATGATATAGCAAAGCATCTCACTAGCATGTTTCTCCTCTGGAAGGTGGATGACGTAGGTCAAGGCCTGGTGAAAGCACTTCAGCAGCTGTGGGCCAGAGAACTTCTCCGACAGACTAGTCAGAAACTCCAAGTCAGACACCGTCACCGGGCCAGAACTCTGAGGAAAGAGAGACAACCATAATCAATCCAATCAAAACTGCAAGTTATAACTTCTGGTTACTTTTCATTTCCCCATAAGTCCATGTTTTGACTAAACATCTTCTTCTACGTTTGTTCTCAATCTCCCGCTATCAAGCTCTGAACAGGGCTTTGCAAGTAGTAGGATGTAGTCCGGAGAACAAATGCGTTCTGTCGCTAGTTTACAGCCTGTCTGTGAGATTTGCACCTTTCGGTCCAACACATCCGTCTTCGACAGAATTGACTAAACATAAAAATAGTTGTATCGCCATCTGGAATGAGGTGTTGGACTAGTTCCTTTTCTTGCTGTCTTGTCTTTCTGTTGTGACCTACACATAACCTGAAGATTACTACCTGTGCCCCTCTGCTGAGTTGATAATGTGTATCCTATAGTTGATGACCTCCTTTAGTTGATGACCTCCTTTGGTTGATGACCTGTGTGCTCTGCTTCCCACTTGTTCCTGTACCTACACCTGGTAAACCTCTTGGCCTCTTCATATGTTATACCTATAGCAGGCTGAGATAGCTTTTCACCTTCTCTTGACAGTTAAAATGTTGCAATGAGACGTAATCCACTGTATCACAATTCTCTTGAACATCAAACAGCTCATCAGATGTTCTGTCTGGATACTCTGTATGTAGACTGTGTCTCAAGTATAGGGAATTTGTAAGGAAAACTATCTAGTATAGGGAATCTGTAAGGAAAACTATCTAGTATAGGGAATCTGTAAGGAAAACTATCTAGTATAGGGAATCTGTAAGGAAAACTATCCATTATATAGAATCTGTAAGGAAAACTATCCATTATATAGAATCTGTAAGGAAAACTATCCATTATATATAATCTGTAAGGAAAACTATCCATTATATAGAATCTGTAAGGAAAACTATCAATTTAATAAAATCTGTAAGGAAAACTATCCATTATATAGAATCTGTAAGGAAAACTATCTAGTATAGGGAATCTGTAAGGAAAACTATCTAGTATAGGGAATCTGTAAGGAAAACTATCTATTATATAGAATCTGTAAGGAAAGCTATCCATCTCTGGTATTTTTTCCATGACGGCTATTGCAGCTGCTCTTGGTGCCTCATCTCGGAAGATATTCGAGAATGTTCCAATGGCCACTGATATTTGGATTTCCTGTCATTATTAAATGTATAAATGTCTCCCCCTCCATTTTCAAAGATTTCATTGCTGATCCATCTGTGTCTAAGCTGGTCCAGTCTGTGTCTATGCTGGTCCAGTCTGTGTCTATGCTGGTCCAGTCTATGTCTATGCTGGGCCAGTCTGTGTCTATGCTGGTCCAGTCTGTGTCTATGCTGGTCTAGTCTGTGTCTATGCTGGTCCAGTCTGTGTCTATGCTGGTCTAGTCTGTGTCTATGCTTGTCCAGTCTGTGTCTATGCTGGTCCAGTCTGTGTCTATGCTGGTCCAGTCTGTGTCTATGCTGGTCCAGTCTGTGTCTATGCTGGTCCAGTCTGTGTCTATGCTGGTCCAGTCTGTGTCTATGCTGGGCCAGTCTGTGTCTATGCTGGTCTAGTCTGTGTCTATGCTGGGCCAGTCTGTGTCTATGCTGGGCCAGTCTGTGTCTATGCTGGGCCAGTCTGTGTCTATGCTGGGCCAGTCTGTGTCTATGCTGGTCCAGTCTGTGTCTATGCTGGTCTAGTCTGTGTCTATGCTGGGCCAGTCTGTGTCTATGCTGGTCCAGTCTGTGTCTATGCTGGGCCAGTCTGAGGCTGGGTGTGTAACTTTAATAAATTCTAAAGCTATATGTTTTCTCTCTAGTTCTGTTAGTGTGCCTTTTTTTGTCATTTCTGGTATATGGGGACGGCGTGGGCTAGTGGTTAAGTGACACGGCTCAGAACCAGAAGGTGCTGGGTTCGATCCCCATCAAGCAACTGTCGTTACCATGGGGAAGCGGGCCCTTACATAAAATGCATGCCGAAGTCGGATGCGCCTGGCCGACAGGCACAAAATAGAAACATAGTGCAAAGAACACCGCCTTGGGGAATATAGAAATAAGGCGAATGCAAAAAAACAAAACAAATTATAATAATAATTATGCATCTTGGGGTTTAGCAGTTGGATTATAGGGTTTGGGGTTTACCAGTTGGATTATAGGGTTTAGCAGTTGGATTATATGGTTTGGGGTTTAGCAGTTGGATTATAGGGTTTAGCAGTTGGATTATAGGGTTTAGCAGTTTGATTATAGGGTTTGGGGTTTACCAGTTGGATTATAGGGTTTAGCAGTTGGATTATAGGGTTTGGGGTTTAGCAGTTGGATTATAGGGTTTAGGAATAAAGTCACACAAGCAAGGTAGAAAATAAGTAGTTTTTTTTTCTACTTATGATAGAAAAAAGACCTGGGTCTTACTGGGGTTTTGAAACCATGGTAATGAGACAAGTATCGTACCTGTTTGCCCACTGACTCACTTCCCTTGTATTGATAAGTATCGTACCTGTTTGCCCACTGACTCACTCCCCTTAAATATAAAGATAATACCTTTTCATCCTCTACTATTGTCTCATCTTTGTCCTCGTTAGACTGCTTTGAAGATCTGACGGTCACACTTTCTACAAAAAGTGAGATGAGTCTCCACAAGAACTTGTCTACTCCGACCACACGCACCAGCTTCTCAAATAGCATAATCTTTCTGTGTGCCGGGATGTGTGGGATGGCGTCCACAAAGACATGCAGCACTGCTGTGATCATGTCTTCAGACTGGATATGTTTAGACGTGGTAGTGTTTGGCTTGGCTGCGTTCCTTCTGGTAGCGGGCTTGTCTTTGCTCTTCTCTTCACATGCCTGAACACAGATACAAACATTTCTTCAAGGCATACAATTAACAATGAATGAAGTCATCTCACATGCCTGGACACAGATACAAACATTTCTTCAAGGCATACAATTAACAATGGATGAAGTCATCCTACATGCCTGGACACAGATATAAACATTTCTTCAAGGCATACAATTAACAATGGATGAAGTCATCTCACATGCCTGGACACAGATACAAACATTTCTTCAAGGCATACAATTAACAATGGATGAAGTCATCTCACATGCCTGGACACAGATACAAACATTTCTTCAAGGCATACAATTAACAATGGATGAAGTCATCTCACATGCCTGGACACAGATACAAACATTTCTTCAAGGCATACAATTAACAATGGATGAAGTCATCTCACATGCCTGAACACAGATACAAACATTTCTTCAAGGCATACAATTAACAATGGATGAAGTCATCTCACATTCCTGGACACAGATACAAACATTTCAGAATTATAGTTTTGAAGAAATACTTAGAAAAAGACTAGAAAAGAGAATATCCGAGGTGATTTAATAAAGGTTTATAAAATCATGAAAATGAGAAATGTGACTATAACAAGTTTTTTCAAAGTCCAGCCACTTACAACAAGAGGGCATAGCTACAAATTAATTAAAGAACGGCCCAGATTAGATACTTGCAAAAATTTTTTTAATCAGAGAGTGGCATATGTTTAGAATGCATTGCCACAAGAAATAGTGGAGGCAGGGTAAATTAATGCATTTAAGAATAAATTGGACGCGATTATTTTTTTTATCGATGGTTGTATGCAGACTCTTCTAAACCAGTATAAGGTCGAGTTAAGATAAAAACGATAAGTTAAACTTCACAAAGACTACAACTTGGCTTTCTGAATCCTTCTCCTTTGACATCTAGGGGTCTTTTCTTGTGACCTATAATTCCTTCAGGCAGCCCTTCTCCGTGACCAACCATCCTTAGCTGCCGTTTACGACATGCCTGGGAGGTTACAGTGCTACTATTTCTTGCTCCTCAAAGACAAGGACCCCAAAGCCTAAATCATATTCTTAAATCCCAATTGAAAACAAGTATTGGCTTCTATCTAAATGAAGACAGACAGAGGAGACTAACAGCTGATCAGCCAAACCATACTGATTGGATAATAGTCAAGGTCAGGCACAATTTACTGATCAAGACCCCTATCTCACTTCTCCCTGGAAACAGACTGTTTCATGGTAGCCTGTCTAACGAGATGGAGGATTGACATGATCCCTGTAGTAGTGAGTGACATGCAGATGAAGCCAATCATAGCAAGATTGCACGGAGGATGCCAGTCCACTTTCTCATCAGCACGCTCGGGATGTGAGGAAAGCTACTTCAACCCACCACTTGGAACACTTTCATCAGCACACTCAGGATGTGAGGAAAGCTACTACAACCCACCACTTGGAACACTTTCATCAGCACACTCAGGATGTGAGGAAAGCTACTACAATCCACCACTTGGAACACTTTCATCAGCACAGTCAGGATGTGAGGAAAGCTACTACAACCCACCACTTGGAACACTTTCATCAGCACACTCAGGATGTGAGGAAAGCTACTACAACCCACCACTTGGAACACTTTCATCAGCACACTCAGGATGTGAGGAAAGCTACTACAACCCACCACTTGCAACACTTTCTCAGGGCGCACAAAAGAGTAAACCTACTCGTTATGAATATCCAACAACTAAAGAAAACACGTACATTTCACTACTTGACACAGGGAAACCCTGTTATTCTGGGGATTGGAAAAGTCAAAAGTCATTCTGCCTATCTTTCAGTCTTAATGCATTTTAAAAATAAACTTTTGGATCAAGATACTGAGTAGTGCATGAGCTACAGCGGTCAGCGACGCATAGCTGACTACTAGTATCAAGGTCAGCGAACCAGAGCTGCCAAAACCCTTCTACACCTCGACGCGGGGATCCTGGAAAGCATGACTAAGGAGAAAGAATCGAAGATGGAAGGCTAACAATGTACCCAAAAATGTCTGCTGAAGTTGAATGTGTCGGACCGAAAGGTGAAAATATTGCAGTCAAGCTGTAAACTAAGACAACGCATTGCGACCTCGACTATATCCTGCTACTTGCAAAGCCCTTTTCATGACTTGATAGCGGGAGATTTAGAACGAACGAAGTTGAAGGAGAAATGAACTTTATGTGGAGAAATACTGTTTAGTTTAGACAACAAAGGCACTATCTTCACCTCCCAGTTTCCTCTTCACCTGTCAGTTATCTGAGAACTTAATTACAACAACACAATAAGCTCTGCCCTGCTGTACTGGCTAAACACCTGATACAACAACAACACAATAAGCTGTACCCTGCTGTACTGGCCAAACACCTGACACAACAACACAATAAGTTGTGCCCTGTTGTACTGGCCAAACACCTGACACAACAATAACACAATAAGCTGTACCCTGCTGTACTGGCCAAACACCTGACACAACAACAACACAATAAGCTGTGCACTGCTGTACTTGCCAAATACCTGCTACACAACAAGCTGTACCCTACTGTACTGCCAAAACACCTGACACACAACAACAACACAATAAGCTGTACCCTGATTTACTGCCCAAACACCTGATACACAACAACACAACAAGCTGTACCCTGCTGTACTGTCCAAACACCTGACACACAACAAGCTGTACCCTGCTGTACTGTCCAAACACCTGACACACAAGCTGTACCCTGCTGTACTGCCCAAACACCTGACACACAAGCTGTACCCTGCTATACTGCCCAAACATCTGAAACACAAGCTGTACCCTGCCGTACTGCCCAAACACCTGACACACAAGCTGTCACCTGCTGTACTGTCCAAAACACCTGACACACAAGCTGTACTGCCCAAACACCTGACACACAAGCTGTACTGCCCAAACACCTGACACACAAGCTGTACTGCCCAAACACCTGACACACAAGCTGTACCCTGCTGTACTGCCCAAACACCTGACACACAAGCTGTACCCTGCTGTACTGCCCAAACACCTGACACACAAGCTGTACCCTGCTGTACTGCCCAAACACCTGACACACAAGCTGTAACATGCTGTACTGCTCAAAACACCTGACACACAAGCTGTACTGCCCAAACACCTGACACACAAGCTGTACCCTGCTGTACTGCCCAAACACCTGACACACAAGCTGTACTGCCCAAACACCTGACACACAAGCTGTACCCTGCTGTACTGCCCAAACACCTGACACACAAGCTGTACCCTGCTGTACTGCCCAAACACCTGACACACAAGCTGTACCCTGCTGTACTGCCCAAACACCTGACACACAAGCTGTAACATGCTGTACTGCTCAAAACACCTGACACACAAGCTGTACTGCCCAAACACCTGACACACAAGCTGTACCCTGCTGTACTGCCCAAACACCTGACACACAAGCTGTACTGCCCAAACACCTGACACACAAGCTGTACCCTGCTGTACTGCCCAAACACCTGACACACAAGCTGTACCCTGCTGTACTGCCCAAACACCTGACACACAAGCTGTACCCTGCTGTACTGCCCAAACACCTGACACACAAGCTGTAACATGCTGTACTGCTCAAAACACCTGACACACAAGCTGTACTGCCCAAACACCTGACACACAAGCTGTACCCTGCTGTACTGCCCAAACACCTGACACACAAGCTGTACTGCCCAAACACCTGACACACAAGCTGTACCCTGCTGTACTGCCCAAACACCTGACACACAAGCTGTACCCTGCTGTACTGCCCAAACACCTGACACACAAGCTGTACCCTGCTGTACTGCCCAAACACCTGACACACAAGCTGTAACATGCTGTACTGCTCAAAACACCTGACACACAAGCTGTACTGCCCAAACACCTGACACACAAGCTGTACCCTGCTGTACTGCCCAAACACCTGACACACAAGCTGTACTGCCCAAACACCTGACACACAAGCTGTACCCTGCTGTACTGCCCAAACACCTGATACACAAGCTGTACTGCGCAAACACCTGACACACAAGCTGTACCCTGCTGTACTGCCCAAACACCTGACACACAAGCTGTACTACCCAAACACCTGACACACAAGCTGTACCCTGCTGTACTGCCCAAACACCTGATACACAAGCTGTACTGCCCAAACACCTGACACACAAGCTGTACCCTGCTGTACTGCCCAAACCCCTGACACACAAGCTGTACCCTGCTATACTGCCCAAACTTCTGAAACACAAGCTGTACCCTGCTGTACTGCCCAAACACCTGACACACAAGCTGTAACCTGCTGTACTGCCCAAAACACCTGACACACAAGCTGTACTGCCCAAACACCTGACACACAAGCTGTACTGCCCAAACACCTGACACACAACAAGCTGTACCCTGCTGTACTGCCCAAACACCTGACACAACAAGCTGTACTGGCCAAACACCTGACACACAAGCTGTACCCTGCTGTACCCCCCAAACATCTGACACACAACAAGCTGTACCCTGCTGTACTGCCCAAACACCTGACACACAACACAAACCATAATAAGGGCTGGGATGACGTTCTCAAGGATCCTGCTAATGACATGAAAGCTGTAGGCATCATCCTGGCGTAGAATGCTGGCTCCCATAAAGGTGAACACTGACATCATGTTGTGAAGCAGGAGATCCTGTGAAGAGAGTAGAAGCAACTGATGAACACATCCCTGTATTGATTAATGACGGTAGTGCTCAAGTAATCACAACCAACCACATTTAGAAACATCTTATACATTCTTGATCCATGTGAAGCATAGGAAAGCCCTTACAGGAAGCCTGTATACAAGTACTTGCTGTGGTGGTTCCAATAATGATTTTATTTGATGAGATTGCTAGTCTCATACACAACTGTCTTTCGTTGCCATGTTTAGATGGTGACTATTTTTTATAACCTTGGGTATTACACTGGTAACAAACACATGTACTTCAGCTCAGACAATGAGTCAGTTCAGACAATGAATCAGCTCAGACAATGAGTCAGTTCAGGCAATGAGTCAGCTCAGACAATGAGTCAGTTCAGGCAATGAGTCAGCTCAGACAATGAGTCAGTTCAGGCAATGAGTCAGCTCAGACAATGAGTCAGTTCAGACAATGAGTCAGTTTAGGCAATGAGTCAGCTCAGACAAGGAGTCAGCTCAGACAATGAGTAGGCTCAGACAATGAGTCAGCTCAGACAATGAGTCAGTTCAGACAATGAGTGAGTTCAGACAATGAGTCAGCTCAGACAATGAGTCAGCTTAGATAGACAATGAATCAGCTCAGACAATGAGTCAGCTCAGACAATGAGTCAGCTTAGATAGACAATGAATCAGCTCAGACAATGAGTTCTTTTAAGACAATGATTCCTCTCATACAATGATTCAGCTCAGTGTTACTGGGAAAAGAGGTTTGTAAGAGGTACAAAGAACAGTAGCACTGTAGATTGTCATGGATGCCGTAATATGCCACTCAGAGAGTTGGGCAAGCGTGAAACTGGAATCACCAAGGGAGGTTGGGCATGGAACTGGTGCCAGACAGGAGTATTGGACATGAATCCGGTCCACTATGACAGGTTGGGCATGGGATGTTGAACCTATAAGCCACAAGAAAGAAAAACACTTTTAAACATATGGTAAAAGGAGAGCATTTAAGTAAGTCACTGACAGAAACAAATGACAGAAAAACATCCACAAATTGGACAGAAAAACAGCAACACATTCAACAAAGTGTTTAGTTGGTAAAGTAATTCAGTGTACTGTTGCCTACCGGAGCGATCTTGGCTGCTGTACTCAGCAACAACAAAGCCTGGTGGTGAGTGTGGGGGCTGTCTGAGCTACGTATACACTGGACAATCAGCTCCATGTTCAGATGCTCTCCCTTGATCAGGTCAGTGTCTGAGGTCAAGAGAATTCAATAATTGATAATCGACAGAGAAAACAAGAACAGAAATGCTTGCACAATAAAATCAAACACAGCCATCATTGATCTAAAAAGAAAAATAATAGATAATTAAAAACAAAAACCAGACAAATGGAACACTTTGTACGGAACTAAACAACAGCTCACAAACACTTGCATATACCACTAAATGGCATCGGGCCAAAGGGCAGGAGCTCACAGGCCGCTTGATCAATAATCAACCAACAAAAGCCATGTATCTGAAGTGCAGATTGATTCGTCTATTCGTTCCATGTCAAGCATAGACTCAGCACTTCCTCTGGCCCATTTACAGGAATCCTGTTCCAGGTTAGTCACCTTTTGTAACAGTTCCCGCCGGAGCAAGGGGAGTTTAGGATGCATGAACATGTTAAAGCCTAAAGCTACCTGAATGCATGTCAAGGTCACTCACCGTCTCAGCAAAGGAGAACAGAGTTGGGTTAAGGAATGTGGACAGATAGAAACTGACCACTGGCCTTCCGATTTTGGTAGGGGGAGATTGATTGACAGACGAAATTGGCAACGGGGCTTGCTGCGAGAGAATGAGTGACAGGTGTGCAAAGTGTTTCGGTCCAATTGGATTGAAGATGACCATTACCTGAGATCGATTGGTCAAGCTCTGGCCTTGCTTGAGGATATATAACTCGAGACAAAGTTTAGCTGGGGAGGCTGGAGAGAGAGAGAGAGGCTGGAGAGAGAGAGGGGGAGAGAGAGTGAGGCTGGAGAGAGAGAGAGACTGAATGTAGATAGTGTGTTTAACTCACCGACTTAGATAGAGGAGCGATTGATAGACGGTTGGACGAATGTTTAGTGATACAACAGGATCGCTCAAATAGGTGTGTGAGTTTTGCATTAATGGATAATCTGAAAGTGTGTTTGTAAGCAAGGACACATTGTGAGCGAGCTATGTCGAGATCGCCCGCCTGAGGGGATTTCAGTGAAGAAGAGTATTTGATAAGGTGTGTTGAAGACGCAGTTAAGGCGATGTGTGTGTGATGTAATTGCAAGGCAATAGAACTGTTTTTTTTTAGATAGTTGGGAATTCCATCAATAGCTAATGCTTACAATTCCCGTTTTAGTAGAATGTTTAGTTAAGATATGTATTATATTGTGTTTGTAATTTCTCTACTCATTCTATGATATGAATATGATTTAATAAATATGCCACCTGCTGTGTGATATGTCATTTACTGAGTATGGTCATGATGATGTAGATGAGTGTGAGAATGTTCTAAGTTCGATCACGGCAGCAGAGGGTCTGTTACACTTCCACTCCAGGCTCAAAAGGTTACAGTTGTCATATTCCTTTCCACCTGGTTACCATTCTGGCCATTTCAAGTCTTGAGGAAATTATCTTTGCTATAGAATACAAATGATAGAAAACAGCTTCTAGAGCTGACCTCACTACACAAGTGTGCCAAATATGTGATCATAGCTAACAGTGGCCACTACAGAGCACCAACTCTCTTGCTCCTGCGGCGGCTCTGTAACTTTCACAGGTACCTATTTTTTTATTTTTTTTTTGCGTTCGCCTTATTTCTCTAATCCCCAAGGCGGTGTGCGTTGCACTGTGGTTTTTATTTTGCGCCTGTCGGCCCAATGCATCCGACTTCAGCATGCATTTTATGTAAGGGTCTGCTTCCTCCTGCATTTTCTAAGGGTTTGCTTCCCCGGGGTAACGGCCGGTGCTGTGATGGGGATCGAACCCAGCACCTTCGGATTGTGAGCCGTGCCACTTATCCACTAGGCCACGCCGTCCCCTGGTACCTATTTAGAACTGGGTCAATTGGGAGAAGAGGTATTATGAAAGAAACCACAAACTGAACACAGCGAGATTTGATCCTGGCATGCTGGGATTGTAAACCTAGCTTGCAACCCCTAGGTCACAAGATAACTACTCCCAGTCTCCTTGCTAGGATAAGTATTGATATGGTGTCTAAGTGGCACAGTGGTTAGAGTGATGGATTCTTGTGGTAAGGGTACTGAGTTCATTCTCCGAAATCAACACATTTCTTTCCATCAATCTACAATTACGGAAGGGAAGACATCCAGGATGCATGTTTCCTGTTTGGGGTGCACTAGGGAGATTGATAGAACTGAGGAATAACAACTGCTTGTCTCAGCAGTTCCCTTATAGTGTGCAGGCAAGGTTTTATTTTACTCTTGATTTAAGACAACCTTTGACATGTCATATTTTGTACTTATGTATTCAGACTAAAAGGCCAGTGTTCTACCTGCACTGCCAACCTCTCCTCAACAACCAGTGTTCTACCTGCATGGCCAACCTCTCCTCAACGACCAGTGTTCTACCTGCACTGCCAACCTCTCAACGACCAGTGTTCTACCTGCACTGCCAACCTCTCCTCAACGACCAGTGTTCTACCTGCACGGCCAACCTCTCCTCAACGACCAGTGTTCTACCTGCACTGCCAACCTCTCAACGACCAGTGTTCTACCTGCACTGCCAACCTCTCCTCAACGACCAGTGTTCTACCTGCACGGCCAACCTCTCCTCAACGACCAGTGTTCTACCTGCACGGCCAACCTCAACGACCAGTGTTCTACCTGCACGGCCAACCTCTCCTCAACGACCAGTGTTCTACCTGCACGGCCAACCTCTCCTCAATGACCAGTGTTCTACCTGCACGGCCAACCTCTCAACGACCAGTGTTCTACCTGCACGGCCAACCTCTCTTCAACGACCAGTGTTCTACCTGCATGGCCAACCTCTCCTCAAGAGAAATGTGTCTACCTGCAACCACTCTTCTAATGCGATGTTCAATCTATCTATTGCCTGATCCTGGTTTGCCTTTCGGCATCAGGTATATAAGTGACATCAGGATAGCGCTTTTGTGTGCGCTTCGTATAAGGTGGAACTGGCTGCCTCGGATATTCCGTCAATCCATCTTTTGCGGGGTCGGCCTCTAGCTCTGGTGACGCTCAGTATAAGTAAGAAATAAAAAGCCAGAAACTCACCAGGTACATCAACATTGGCGTTCTGGTGCCTAGAGCAAATGTAGTTGACTGTTCCAAGTAGAAGCTGCTTGATGTACTCCCCAGATCCCTTGTGCTCCAGCTCTAAGACTCTAGAAAGAATGAAAGAAGAACAATACATATAAGAAGCTGTGATCATCTGTGCAGCTTGTCTTCCAAGTACTCCTCCTTTACCTGTAATCATCTGTGCAGCTTGTCTTCCAAGTACTTCTTTACCTGTGATCATCTGTGCAGCTTGTCTTCCAAGTACTTCTTTACCTGTGATCATCTGGGCAGCTTGTCTTCCAAGTACTTCTTTACCTGTGATCATCTGGGCAGCTTGTCTTCCAAGTACTTCTTTACCTGTGATCATCTGTGCAGCTTGTCTCCCAAGTACTCCTCCTTTACCTGTGATCATCTGTGCAGCTTGTCTTCCAAGTACTCCTCCTTTACCTGTGATCATCTGTGCAGCTTGTCTTCCAAGTACTCCTCCTTTACCTGTGATCATCTGGGCAGCTTGTCTTCCAAGTACTTCTTTACCTGTAATCATCTGTGCAGCTTGTCTTCCAGCAAATCCCACAATTCTGACCAGGTGACATAGTTTATGGAATGCTGCTTGCAGGTCATGAAGGTCTATGACTAGGTGACATAGTTTATGGAATGTTACTTGCAGGTCATGAAGGTCTATGACTAGATGACATAATGGAATGTTACTTGCAGGTCATGAAGGTCTATGACCAGATGACATAGTTTATGGAATGCTGCTTGCAGGTCATGAAGATCTATGACCGGGTGACATCACTAAGCTTAAATCTGTGCCGTATTTCACGTCTAGTTTACACGGCTGAACTTCTCTAAAATGGCGTGTGAGAAATTTAGACACGACTATAATGGACTGAACACAGCCAGGAGAGATACCAAACTCACTCACATGCTGAGTGATGTCCCTACGACCTCTTTTGGTTATGGAAAAGGCACGACACACAATGTTAGATGTCATCTCCTGTCCGCTGCCTTGCTTGATACTTGTTTACAGGAAAATCTTCGAGAGTAAACCCTGAGGAAAAATCTGCATACTATTCTATCTCCCAGTTGTCTCGATAAATATCTTCCCACTAGCCAAAGGTAGCTGAGGACCAGAGGGTGAGGTTGACAAAAGGTGCAATTTCTTTTTCGCTTTAATCCAAATCACGGCGCAAGTCACCCATTTCAGCGGACACAGCAACAGAAAAGACTGTCTACACGGCTGAACAGAAAGAGTGCTCTTCATCACTTGTGACGGACGAACATCATATCAGCAATGGTGTATAGAATACTACATGTCTCCGTTATCATTCGCTAATGAACTTTGGCAGGATATTTCAATGTCGTTGCACTGAAGCTCTTCCATCTTTGACGCTTGATCAACATCATGCCTAATAGTGTCTTTCAGTGTAGCAACAAACTCCCTCCATATCAACCAGTCTGTAGTCATTCTTTGTACAGTGCCCTAGCTCTGGTTCACGACTTCCATTCCAGTATCTATTGTTCTCCACCATATTGTCTTATGTCGGCCTCTCTTTCGCCTTTCCCTGGGATACATAGAACGGCTGTTCCGAAGATAGCATTAGGCTCACTTTTTAGGATATGGTCGACCCAATTTCAGCACCACCTGGATATGATGGTGTGCATATCTTCTTGCTTGTTCTGGACAAACAGTTCTTGGTTGGCGATGTAAACAGTTCTTGGTTGGCGATGTAAACAGTTCTTGGTTGGCGATGTAAACAGTTCTTGGTTGGCGATGTAAACAGTTCTTGGTTGGCGATGTAAACAGTTCTTGGTTGGCGATGTTGTTTAAGCAGAAAAAAGCTGTCAAGTTAGCACAAAACTTTTTCAACCAGACACACAATTGAAAGACCACACCACCAGATTATCATTGACATGTTTGAGAAGACTATAATTAACAAGACCATACCACCAGCTCATCATTGATATATTTGAGAAGTCTATCATTAACAAGACCACACCACCAGCTTATCATTGACATGTTTGATAAGTCTATCATTAACAAGACCACACCACCAGCTTATCATTGACATGTTTGATAAGTCTATCATTAACAAGACCACACCACCAACTTATCATTGAAAGTTTGAGAAGTCTATAATTAACAAGACCACACCACCAACTTATCATTGAAAGTTTGAGAAGTCTATAATTAACAAGACCATACCACCAGCTTATCATTGACATGTTTGAGAAGTCTATCATTAACCTGTAGCACTCCAATGTCCGATCTCTTCTAACCAGCTCGGCCTGCAAAAACTTTTTTTTTTTTTTTGAACGGAGTCACTCCTGACAGCCATTTTTCACTGCTGAGTACGTCCTCCATATATACACGATATTTTGCCGGTTAAAGTATCGTATGTGCGATTACAAATGGCTTTTGAACAGTTTTAATTTTGTATACGCCGTTTGGAGCAAGCCGACTTTTTGCGAAAGGGGAAGTAGGTTGTTGAGAAAGATTTTTATCGCGTAGATCTGTTTATTTTGTTTGTTTAAATGAAAGAACTACGTTTGAATTGGAAACTAACAGTTGTGGCGATATTGTAAACACAGTATCGATACGTTTTGGTTTCCATGGTTTTCTATCGAAGCGACTAGGCCTAGTGGTCGAGTCCAAATTTTTCCCCGAGATTTTCATAAATTTTCAACTTCATCTTTTTAAATCTCAAAAACTAACAAACATACAACAAAAACAATAACACCCACATGTTCGTTATGCTATTGTGTATCTACACGCCAGAAAATCATATTTATTGACAAACAAACATAAAAGTTACAAATTTTGAAAGACGACTACCACGGCGACTAATTAAGAAAATTAATTAGGTCAAATCTTTTTCATAAATTATGTAGCGTGCGTAAGGTTAACAAGACCATACCACTAACTTATCATTGACATGTTGTCAGCCTGCAAGCTTTGTGATTACCAATTACCTGCCAAGAACTTGAAAAGCCACAGGCACTATCAGCACTGCATTGGATACTTTCCTCTTGCTCTGCACCATTTCCAGGAGTATAACAACTCGTTTCCACGGCAACGAGTCCAACTCAGAATTATGTTTGCTGTAGAAATGAGAAAGGGGTACTGAGTCAGTCCCACGCTGCAACGACAACTTAATTATTAGTGAATTACATTAACATATTCTCAAGAAGAGGGGCGGGTGCCTCAGTGGTCTCGAGGTAAGGTGTTTGCCTTGAGTGCTGGAGGTCGCAGGTTCGAATCGCGGTAGAGATCAGAATTTTTCAGTGTTGATCACGATAAAAATCCCTTGGCAGTTAGAAGCTGAAAAGAACAGGCCTAACGGCTCCTGTCTGGACAAAAATTCAAGTTAAAATTCAACCCAAAATTATTTCCTTCCCCCAGGCCTAGTAAGCTGCAGGAAGTTGTAAAAATACCTACTACGTATAGCAGAATCATTCGGCTACCTGGCAACTGACATTATCATGCCTGTTTGGATACAAAGATTCCAAGTAAGTAAATGACAACATCAAAAGTTGGGGTCAAGATCAAAGTACAGAATGCAACAACAGAAAATATGAAGAAAAGAAACAACAACTACCTGTTATCAAATATTGTACTCATTATGTTGTACTCATTATAGAATGTGTTGCTGCTAGATGTGTACTCATTATGTTGTACCTTGACATAAGATGGTACATATTACCATTTATCTCACACTAGGTTTCCCTACGGAAGACAATTTGAGATACCAAACGACAGTGACCATTCGTATCGTATACAAACATCTCGGTCAATGCTATGGAAGCGGTTGAACATGTGTATTTGAATGTAAATAGGGATCGAGATACTGAGAAGCGCATGAGCCGCAGTGGTCAGTGACCCATAGCCGACTGCTAGCGTCAGGGTCTGCGAACCAGAGCTACCAAGACCTGTCTAAAACTGAGCACACTGGCTAAGGAGAAGAGATAAAAAAGGGAACGCTAACCAGGTACTTAAAAATGTCTGCTAAAGTCGGATGTGTCAGACCGAAAGGTGCAAATATCGCAGTCAAGCTAGCGATAAGACACATTCCGTTCTCCGGACTACATCCTGCTACTTGCAAAGCCCTTTTCAGGGCTTGGTAGTGGGAGATTGAGAACATTCAGGGCTTGGTAGTGGGAGATTGAGAACGTTCAGGGCTTGGTAGTGGGAGATTGAGAACATTCAGGGCTTGGTAGTGGGAGATTGAGAACGTTCAGGGCTTGGTAGTGGCAGAGTGAGAAAGAACGAAGAAGAATGAAAACAGACATCATTTCCTTCTTGTCCACTTTTCAAATGGGAGATGTGCTTGTGGGTGTTTATACAAATTTGGAAACAAATTATTCTCTTTTTCACTCGATTTCAAGATTATCCCTTTTTTCGGAGAATGAAGTTAAGTTGTTGCAACAGATTTTTCCTAGATAGATCTGTTTAGTTTTGATATAATAAATACGTTAGTAGCGGAAACTATGTCCATCTTGTTAAGAACACTACCAGTGCTTTGTGATAATTTCACAGATTTCCTTGGCAACCGGTGTAGGTCTAAATGTTTGTGCTGTTTTTCAACAATTTCACCTTCTTGTATCTCAGAAACTAACACACACACAACAAAAACATAAACTTATCAAAGGTTACAGGTCCCCAAATTCAACAGACATAGTAAAATGTTACGTGCTGAAAAATAATGCCAGCACATTTGAAATTTGCACCAATTTTTAATGGAGTGTGGCTAAGGTTAAATTGGTGTCTTCATGCTATATCTGTACTCACTGCTTCAGACGTTTGGCTTCTCGAACAGTTCCAGCAGAGGTCTTTGCTAAAACAGATCTGAGCTCGTCAGTAATCAGGCTGGACTCCATGGCCATCTACAAAATGACCAGTAACAAATGTTAATTATTCAGAAACTCAGGTTTTAAAATGTCGGCAGAGAATGTTAATGTCAGGGTCAGAAAGAAACTTACTGATCAAGAACTCAGCTCCTGTACTGATCAATACCTCATCTCACATGGAGATCAGTTGAAACTTAGTGATCAATACCTCATCTCACATGGAGATCAGTTGAAACTTAGCGATCAATACCTCATCTCACATGGAGATCAGCTGAAACTTAGTGATCAATACCTCATCTCACATGGAGGTCAGCTGAAACTTACTGATCAAGAACTCAGCTCCTGTACTGATCAATACCTCATCTCACATGGAGATCAGCTGAAACTTAGTGATCAATACCTCATCTCACATGGAGGTCAGCTGAAACTTAGTGATCAATACCTCATCTCACATGGAGGTCAGCTGAAACTTACTGATCAAGACCTCCTCTCACGGCATTCACTTGGAAACAGGCTGTGCCACAGCAGCCTGGACTACAAGGTGGGGATTGACACTGTGATCCCCATAGTGATTAACCTAAGATGCCTTACATTGCCCTACAGCTAGGAGGACAAAGTTCACCTTGGGTTATATGGAGACTCACTATAACCACTAACAAAGAAACGTTATCAAAAGTGAAATAAACTCAGCGCATGCAGGTTCCACCGATAACTGAACAAGTCAACATCAAAGTATGGAAGATAACCAAGAAAAGAATGAAATGAATAAAAATAACTAGCCCAAAGAGGTTGTGGAGATCCATAACTGCCTTCTTCTGATCCGCAGCACAAAAACAAGAGTGATCCACTCTTTCATTCCTGTATTCTTCTTTTTTTGTTCACTTGAAAATATGTCTATATCTGCAATGTTGTCTATTGTATAAGCTTCACTGTCTTTTGTAGTTCACATCAAGTTTCTCTTCCAGTGTTGTTTCTATGGGCCAGTGGGATTTTCTCTATATATTACAGTCTGGATGGGGTAGTTCAACCAAAGACTGGATGGGGTAGTTCAACCAAAGTCTGGATGGGGTAGTTCAACCAAAGTCTGGATGGGGTAGTTCAACAAAAGTCTGGATGGGGTAGTTCAACCAAAGTCTGGGTGGGGTAGTTCAACCAAAGTCTGGATGGGTAGTTCAACCAAAGTCTGGATGGGGTAGTTCAACCAAAGTCTGGATGGGTAGTTGAACCAAAGTCTGGATGGGGTAGTTCAACCAAAGTCTGGATGGGGTGGTTGAACCAAAGTCTGGATGGGGTGGTTCAACAAAAGACTAGATGGAGTAGTTCAACAAAAGACTGGACATCTGTTGGGGTGGTTCAACAAAAGACTAGATGGGGTGGTTCAACAAAAGACTGGACATCTGTTGGGGTGGTTCAACAAAAGACTGGATGTGGTGGTTCAACAAAAGACTGGATGGGGTGGTTGAACCAAACACTGGATGGGGTAGTTCAACCAAAGTCTGGATGGGTAGTTCAACCAAAGTCTGGATGGGGTGGTTGAACCAAAGTCTGGATGGGGTGGTTCAACAAAAGACTGGACATCTGTTGGGGTGGTTCAACAAAAGACTGGATGGGGTGGTTGAACCAAACACTGGATGGGGTAGTTCAACCAAAGACTGGATGGGGTGGTTCAACAAAAGATTGGACATCTGTTGGGGTGGTTCAACAAAAGACTGGATGTGGTGGTTCAACAAAAGACTGGATGGGGTGGTTGAACCAAACACTGGATGGGGTAGTTCAACCAAAGTCTGGATGGGTAGTTCAACCAAAGTCTGGATGGGGTGGTTGAACCAAAGTCTGGATGGGGTGGTTCAACAAAAGACTGGACATCTGTTGGGGTGGTTCAACAAAAGACTGGATGGGGTGGTTGAACCAAAGACTGGATGGGGTAGTTCAACCAAAGACTGGATGGGGTGGTTCAACAAAAGACTGGATGGTGTGGTTCAACAAAAGATTGGACATCTGTTGGGGTGGTTCAACCAAAGACTGGGAAGAATTCTTTCAAATAAAACGGATGCTGGGAGGAACGATGCATATATCACAGCTCAATTATAAGTGCAGTAACACATATGACATTGGTGAAGCACAAATGTTACGTACATGTTTGATTGCCTTTCTGCAACATTTTCCCATTTCAGTGTCACTACCAGAACACAGGACATCTAGCAACCTTGTCAATACAGCCTGTCGGGATGAATATGGCAGAGCTGCCACAAATTTCCGTTTCAGCTGCGGAAACAATGCATGAAATATTGAGCCACTTGTGTACAGGCAAACAAGAAACATGTAAGGGATGTATAAACACAACAGGGGAGACGGTGTGGGGCAGTGATATGTCTCACAACCAAAGGTGCTGGTTTCAATCCCCCTTAGAAAATGCAGGAGGAAACACACCCTTATATAAAATGCATTCCGAAGTCTGACGCACTTTTGGTTCAAATGCAAAATAAAAACATAGTGCAACACACACTATCTTGGGGAATAGAGAAATAAGGTGAATGCAAAAAAAATAGAACCCCTATTAGAATACAACTCACACACAAAGTAATAATACAATTTCTAACAATACTTGATTTTCATCGTTGAAAGTTGAGGTTAGTCAAGTAAAGGAATAAAACAAAATTATCGATGGAATCAGTCAATGAAAAGCTTTAGGTTTTCTGTGGATCACAGGTTTTCAACAAAATATAACATTTTCCTGAGAAATGTCCTCTTTCCGCCGAGGTCAAATTGCCGATATCAAGTTACACAGCAGCTAAGACATTACACAAATAAGGAATAGCAGAAATAGGTCAGTTATACTTTGACAAATAAACTTACAATTCTTACTTACTTACTTAGTCGCTCCTCTTCTACCTTGAGGTGTAGAGGTCACTTACAATTCTTACTTACTTACTTAGTCGCTCCTCTTCTACCTTGAGGTGTAGAGGTCACTTACAATTCTTACTTACTTACTTAGTCGCTCCTCTTCTACCTTGAGGTGTAGAGGTCACTTACAATTCTTACTTACTTACTTAGTCGCTCCTCTTCTACCTTGAGGTGTAGAGGTCACTTACAATTCTTACTTACTTACTTAGTCGCTCCTCTTCTACCTTGAGGTGTAGAGGTCACTTACAATTCTTACTTACTTACTTAGTCGCTCCTCTTCTACCTTGAGGTGTAGAGGTCACTTACAATTCTTACTTACTTACTTAGTCGCTCCTCTTCTACCTTGAGGTGTAGAGGTCACTTACAATTCTTACTTACTTACTTAGTCGCTCCTCTTCTACCTTGAGGTGTAGAGGTCGCTTACAATTCTTACTTACTTACTTAGTCGCTCCTCTTCTACCTTGAGGTGTAGAGGTCACTTACAATTCTTACTTAGTCGCTCCTCTTCTACCTTGAGGTGTAGAGGTCACTTACAATTCTTACTTACTTACTTAGTCGCTCCTCTTCTACCTTGAGGTGTAGAGGTCACTTACAATTCTGCATTTAGAATTAAGATTTTCATGAGTCCATACCCTCTGGTATGTTACACAACCACACGAGCAACTTTTCATCCAGGATTACACCTGATTTCTACATTTTTCACCTGGCTCCTACACCCTAAACTGTACAGGTGCGGAGTTCTTATCGTAGAGGGGATATAAACATGCTGGAAAGAATTCAACAAAGAGAAACAAAACTGATAGTTGGAGTCAGGAATTATGAGGGACTAAAACAAATCGGCCTATAGTGTCTAGAAAAGAGAATAATTGGAGGTGACTTAATACAGGTTTATAAGATAATCAAAGGAAAGGATAAATTAGACTATAACAAGTTTTTTTTAAATACAACCAAATCCAATAACAAGAGGGCACAGTCAGAAATTAATTAAAGAAAGGTCCGGATTAGATAACAGGAAATGTTTATTTAGTCAGAGAGTGGTGAATGCTTGGAATGCATTGCCACAGAAAATAGTGGAGGCAGGGTTAATTAATGCATTTAAGAATATATTGGATGCACATAGTTTTTAGATCAAGTGAATGTAAAAGAAACTGGTGGTATACAATCTTCTAACCAGACGTTTTATGTTTAACCTTTAGCACGCCAGATTCTTTTTGAAAAATATTTGACCTAATTAATTTTCTTAATTAGTCACCATGGTAGTCGTTTTTCAAAATTTTTAATTTTTATGTTTGTTTGTCAATAAATATGATTTTCTGGCGTGTAGACACACAATAGGATAACAAACATGTGGGTGTTATTGTTGTTGTTGTGTGTTTGTTAGTTTTTGAGATACAAAAAGTTGAAGTTGAAAATTTATGAAAATCTCGGAAAATATTTGGGCTCGACCACTAGGCCTAGTCGCTTCGATAGAAAACCATGGAAACCATAACAACGTATCGATACTGTGTTTACAATATCGACACAACTGTTAGTTTCCAATTCAAACGTAGTTCTTTCATTTAAACAAACAAAATTAAAAAATCTACTCGATAAAGATCTTTCCCAACAACCTACTTCCCCTTTCGCAAAAAGTCGGCTTGCTCCAAACGGCGTATACAAAATTAAAACTGTTCAAAAGCCATTTGTAATCGCACATACGATACTTTAACCGGCAAAATATCGTGTATATATGGAGCATGTATTCAGCAGTAAAAAATGGCTGTTGGGAGTGACTCCGTATAAAAAAAAAAATTTTTTTTCCGTACACCGTTTTTGTAGGCCTAGTGAGTCGAGTAGTACTCGACCGTGGCGTGCTAAAGGTTAAACAAACTTGTCACCCTCTGGATTAAGTATATGATGGATTTGTGTGTGTGCGTATGTAGTCAGACACTTTATCCTTCTTGGAGTTAACATTCTTTCTGTCGCTCCAAGTCCTAGTAGTACTGTCTTCTTCCCTTAAATCCTTACAGAGCACATGACTATCATGTTATTTTATCACCACGATAGGGGAGGAAGACTAACGTCTGGTAATGCAAAACATACTGATCAGACATGTTAGTCAGGGTCAGGCAAAATATACTAGACAAGACCGTCACCTCGGCTTCCTCAGAGCCCTTTCTGGAAATGGGTTGTTTTCATGGCAGCCTGGCTAACAAGGTGAGGGATCAACGTGGTCCCCATAGTAGTGAGTGACACCCAGATGAAGCCAAGCATAGCACAATCGCCTGGAGGACGCCAGTCCATCTTCATCAGCACACTCGGGATATGAGGAAAGCTACTGCAACCCGCCACTTAACGCCCTTTTCAGGGCGCACAAAAGAGTAACCTACTCACTGTGAGCATTCACAAACAACAAAAACAACATGCTTGGAATGTCTCTTAGAGACATGTACAAAGTAAGAGGGAAAGAAATTATTCTCAGATTTGACTCAAGCAATTTTACCCGAGCCACAGCCAACACCTGGATTGTCTCTCTAATATCCTTGCCAGCACTTGGACACGAGATTGCCTCAAGCAAGGCCTGAAGAGCATTGCTGCCACTGCCCACATACTCTGCCACTGCTGTAGTGTACCGCTTGAGCAGGCACACGACCACATTTCTTTCTCCCAGCGACAACTCATGTGGTGTGACAGCAGAGGTTGGTGCAGCCTTAGCAACAAGAGATGGCAGGGCTGCAGTCTTGGTCAACTGTTGCTTTAGAAGGGACGTCAAGGGCATGAAACTCTCCTGTTGAAATAATAATGCAATCATTGAGCATTGACAAAAATATATTTTGAGTTACAAGAACTACAGAAATTTGTGATTTGTCAAAAAAAGATGCCAGGTGTATGGATTGGATGAAAACACTTAAAAAATGAAAAACTTTTATAATTAGAAAAATATAATTGAAATCAGTTGTTTGTCCCATCAAAAGACAATGCTTTGTTGAAAATAATATTGGAAGGAAATATGTGCCAAAGGGATAATAAGATCAAACAATTTATGGGAGAAGCCAGGTAAGTGGATGGGAGAAGCCAGGTAAGTGGATGGGAGAAGCCAGGTAAGTGGATGGGAGAAGCCAGGTAAGTGGATGGGAAAAGCCAGGTAAGTGGATGGGAAAAGTCAGGTAAGTGGATGGGAAAAGTCAGGTAACTGGATGGGAGGACTCAGGTAAGTGGATGGGAGAAGCCAGGTAAGTTGATGTGAGAAGCCAGGTAAGTGAATGGAAGAAGCCAGGTAAGAGGATGGGAGAAGCCAGGTAAGTGGATGGGAGAAGCCAGGTAAGTGGATGGGAAAAGCCAGGTAAGTGGATGGGAAAAGTCAGGTAAGTGGATGGGAAAAGTCAGGTAACTGGATGGGAGGACTCAGGTAAGTGGATGGGAGAAGCCAGGTAAGTTGATGTGAGAAGCCAGGTAAGTGAATGGAAGAAGCCAGGTAAGTGGATGGGAGAAGCCAGGTAGGTGGATGGGAGAAGCCAGGTAAGTGAATGGGATTAAGCCAGGTAAGTGAATGGGAGAAGCCAGGTAAGTGAATGGGAGAAGCCAGGTAAGTGGATGGGAGAAGCCAGGTAAGTGAATGGGAGAAGCCAGGTAAGTGAATGGGAGAAGCCAGGTAAGTGAATGGGAGACGCCAGGTAAGTGAATGGGAGAAGCCAGGTAAGTGAATGGGAGAAGCCAGGTAAGTGGATGGGAGAAGCCAGGTAAGTGAATGGGAGAAGCCAGGTAAGTGAATGGGAGAAGCCAGATAAGTGCATGGGATAAGTCAGGTAAGTGAATGGGAGAAGCCAGATAAGTGAATGGGAGAAGCCAGGTAAGTGAATGGGAGAAGCCAGGTAAGTGAATGGGAGAAGCCAGGTAAGTGAATGGGAGTAAGCCAGGTAAGTGAATGGGAGAAGCCAGGTAAGTGGATGGGAGAAGCCAGGTAAGTGAATGGGAGAAGCCAGGTAAGTGGATGGGAGAAGCCAGGTAAGTGAATGGGAGAAGCCAGGTAAGTGGATGGGAGAAGCCAGGTAAGTGAATGGGAGAAGCCAGGTAAGTGGATGGGAGAAGCCAGGTAAGTGGATGGGAGAAGCCAGGTAAGTGGATGGGAGAAGCCAGGTAAGTGAATAGGAGAAGCCAGGTAAGACACAACAATACAAGTTCTACTTCAACTTCAAATGTATGCTGACCAAAGCCATCAAGTCTCTCAACAACTTTCTATGCATGACATTGGTTAATTCTGTTGCTGACTTTTTGTCCTACCTTGATGTGGAATAGCTTCTCTGGTCATTATTTTCTATATTAATTTCAAATTTTCTGCCTGTTGTTACAACAGATGCATTAACATTCTCCTGCTCAAATCACATTTTTTAACATGTGGTTTAAATGCTACCTTTTGACTTTATGCAGATTTTAATAACAATTATCTGGTACAAATGCCATATTTAGAAAAGAAACATTGGAAACACCTGATATACTGGGAGTGACTAATGATTGAAGACATAACACACAATTGGCCTATTTCTTTAACATATCTCTTTCAAATATAAACTATATATTATCAACAGAAGAACGACCATTCACTTTTTCATTCCTGTATCATATATGAATTTGAGGGGGTGGGGTGTGTGTGTGTGTTTGTGAGAGAGAGAAGATGTGGGCTGGTGGTTAAGTGACACGGTTCACAATCTGAAGGTGCTGGGTTCGCTCTCCATCACAGCACCGGCTGTTACCCCAGGGAAGCAAACCGTTAGAAAATGCAGGAGGAAACAGACCCTTACATAAAATGCATGCTGAAGATGGATGCAATGGGCAGACAAGTGCAAAATAAAAACATAGTGCAACGCACACCATCTTGAGGAATGGAGAAATAAGGCAAACGCAACAAAAAATAAATATATGAATTATTGTTTCTAGAGCTTTCTTACAGACCCAGAACTGACTTCACACTAGGCAGACATTTAGCCGGTGTGAATGCAGACATTTAGCCTGTGTGAATGGCAGGCATTTAGCCTGTGTGAATGGCAGGCATTTAGCCTGAGTAAATACAGACATTTAACCTGTGTGAATGGCATGCATTTAGCCTGTGTGAATGGCAGGCATTTAGCATGTGTGAATGAAAGGCATTTAGCCTGTGTGAATGGCAGGCATTTAGCCTGTGTGCATGGCAGGCATTTAGCCTGTGTGAATGGCAGGCATTTAGCCTGTGTGAATACAGACATTTAGCCTGTGTGAATGGCAGGCATTTAGCCTGTGTGAATACAGACATTTAGCCTGTGTGAATGGCAGGCATTTAGCCTGTGTGAATGGCAGGCATTTAGTCTGTGTGAATGGCAGACATTTAGCCTGAATGCAGACATTTAGCCTGTGTGAATGGCAGGCATTTAGCCTGTGTGAAGTGGCAGGCATTTAGCCTGTGTGAATGCAGACATTTAGTCTGTGTGAATGCAGACATTTAGCCTGTGTGAATGCAGACATTTAGCCTGCGCGAATGGCATACATTTAGCCTGTGTGAATGGCAGGCATTTATCCTGTGTGAATGGCAGGCATTTATCCTGTGTGAATGGCAGGCATTTAGCCTGTGAGAATGGCAGACATTTAGCCTGTGTGAATGGCAGACATTTAGCCTGTGGGAATGGCAGGCATTTAGCCTGTGTGAATGGCAGGCATTTAACCTGTGTGAATGGCAGGTATTTAGCCTGTGTGAATGGCAGGCATTTAGCCTGTGTGAATGGCAGGCATTTAGCCTGTATGAATGGCAGGCGTTTAGCCTGTGTGAATGGCAGACATTTAGCCTGTGTGAATGGCAGACATTTAGCCGAAATTGCAGACATTTAGCCTGTGTGAATGGCAGGCATTTAGCCTGTGTGAATACAGACATTTAGCCTGTGTGAATGGCAGGCATTTAGCCTGTGTGAATGGCAGATTGTACAGTGACATCAGTTGGGAGTATTCTACACACGATACTTAAACCGGCAAAATATCGTGTATATACGGGGGACGTATTCAGCAGTAAAAAATGGCTGTCGGGAGTGACTCCGTTTAAAAAAATAAAAAAGGGTTTTTCCGCACACGGTTTCTGTAGGCCGAGTTGGTCGGCTAACACTTGACCGTGGTACGCTAAAGGTTAAATAGCCTGCATTCGTTCACCACAAGACGACCGTCACACTTACAGCTGTGTCCAATCTGTGCAGGACAGTCAGTAACCTTGACCTGGTACTCATGCTGGTGTCTGGAGAACAGATTGTGTCTAACAAATAGGTCAGGGCTAGTGAGTGAGGTGGACATTGGCTGCTTTTTCTCCGCTTCTTCGGAGGGGGTGACATGAGGCAAGATTCTTCTTCCAAAATATTTTTCAGCACCTAAGAAAACAAAATAATACAAGAAGTTTGCTAATAAAAACTGGAGAAAACAAGAAATAGAGTAGACAGAAAACTGGTTGTTGAAGTTGTTGTCTGCTGTATAGCAGAGCGCATGTGTGTGTGGCGGGTGTGGTGTAAATAAAACCAGAGAACAATAAGTAGTGGGTGCTGAGCTGAAAAATTGTGCACCTTTGGCAAAAAAATCACCTCATAAAAATTATGCATCTTTGATAAAATATGACCTAATTTAAAACTGTGCACCTTTGATTATGCCCATCCTAACGAGGTTGACGATGCCATCCTAACGAGGTTGACGATGATAAAAAGCTGGAAGAAGTACTTGACACGCAGAAAAAGAAAGATCTCTTAATTTTAATGGTAGACTTTAATGCTAAAGTGGGAGCAGACAACCTAGGTTACGAACAGATTATGGGAAGACAAGCAATGGGACAGATGAACGAAAATGTAGAAATGTTTTCAGAGCTCTGTGCCCCACACAAGATGATAGTTGCATGAAGCATGTTTCCACATAAAGAGATACATAAGGTCACATGGAGATCTCCAGACCTTGTAAGGGTAAATCAGATTGATCCTGTGTCAGTCAAGCGTTCAGAAGTACACTACAAGATGTAAGAGTAAAGCGAGGCGCAGATGTAGCGTCAGACCACCACATGTTGCTGGGGATTTTGCAGCTCAAACTAAAAAAAGTAGCCAGTACAGGGCGCAAGGAGAACAAGATATAACGTACATTTATTACAACACCAGGAGAAGAAGACAATCTAGCTTATAACTTAAGAATATATATCAAGTGCTACAAGAACTATATGTGGATGAAGAAAGGGACATTAATAGTATGTGGGACCAGGCTAAGGAGATGTGGGACCAGGCTAAAGAGATGTGGGACCAGGCTAAAGAGATGTGGGACCAGGCTAAAGAGACGTGGGACCAGGCTAAAGAGACGTGGGACCAGGCTAAAGAGACGTGGGACCAGGCTAAAGAGACGTGGGACCAGGCTAAAGAGATGTGGGACCAGGCTAAAGAGATGTGGGACCAGGCTAAAGAAATGTGGGACCAGGCTAAAGAAATGTGGAATAATACATGTGAAGAAACTGTGGGATTCAAGAGAAACCAACAAGAATGGATCACAACAGAGACTTTACATAAAATATAATAAAGGAAAAAGAAGAAAGCTATGCTCAACAATTGCCGAACCCGAGCTACCAAAGCAGAAGCACAGAGTAATTATACTGTTACAGACAAAGAGGTCAAGACATGTATAAGGACAAATAAAAGGGAATATGTTGACAAACTGGCACATGGGGCAGAAGAGGCGGCAAAGAGAGGAAATATGAGAAAATGGCAAATAGATATATACAGACAGACAAATAGATATATACAGACAGACAAATAGATATATACAGACAGACAAATAGATATATACAGACAGACAAATAGATATATACAGACAGACAAATAGATATATACAGACAGACAAATAGATATATACAGACAGACAAATAGATATATACAGACAGACAAATAGATATATACAGACAGACAAATAGACATATACAGACAGACAAATAGATATATACAGACAGAAGCCACTGATACAGTGCAAGGATTATTCCAGAAGAAATTGGAAGAGGAGAGAGTGTCAACAGAATCGAAAGGACATCAGATTGCTGCGTACGATGAAGAAAGGACATCAGATTAAACTGCCTAAGAAGGGGGACCTGGCAGACTGCAGCAATTATAGGAGGGTTACATTGCTGTCGGTGCCAGACAAGATATTCAATAGAATCATCTTGGACAGATTAAAAACTGAAGTAGACAAAAAGCTCAGAGAATAACAGGCAGGATTTCACCAGGGAAGATCATGCACAGATCATATAGCTACGCCACACATCATAGTAGAACAAAGCATTGAATGGAAATCATCCCTATATGTAAATTGTATAGACTATGAAAAGACGTTTGACAGTGTGGATCGAAGTACTCTGGCAACTGTTGAGACACTATGGGATATCAGAGAAGTACACAACCCTTATCTAGAATATGTACAAAGACACAGTTAGTAGAGTGGTACATGAAGGTGTACTGACTGACAGCCTCGGGGTTCAAACAGGGATCTTTCCTGTTCTTGTTGGCTATAGATTGGATAATGAAGACATCAATCAAAGGCCAAAAAACGGGTATTCAGTGGACACTATTGGAGGACCTGGACTACCCAGACGATCTGGTACTTTTGTCACAGTCATAGTGAAATGCAAGAGAAACTTGATAGGGTGAAAGAACAATCGGCCAAACTGGGACTGAATACCAACATGAAGAAAACCAAGCATCTTAAACTCAACACTAACAGCAAAGAACCAATCATGCTGGAGGGAGAGCGGTTGGAGGAAGTGGATAGCTTTACATATTTAGGCAGCACAGTAGACACATCAGGAGGTGCAGATGTAAGGATCGGAATTGGAGAGGGAAGAGAGACATTCCTGACACTAAACAATATTTGGAGATCCAGAGAGATCAAGATTCGCACCAAAGTTAGAATATTCAACGCAAGTGTCAAGTCAGTGTTGCTGTGTGGAGCGGAGACACGGAGAATGACCAAGGTCATACCACAAAGACTCCAGTCCTTCGTTAACAGATGCCTACAAAGGATAATGGGCATAAAGTGGCAGGACGTGGTGAGGGATGAAGAGTTGTGGGAAAGCCAACAACAGCCACTGAAACAACATGTTAAGGGAAGAAAATGGGGCTGGATAGGACATACACTGTGGAAGGTAGTCTAACATAGCCAGACAGGCTCTTACATGGAATCCTTAGGAGAAAAGAGAGGTAGACCTAAACATACGTGGAGAAGAGAATGTGAGAAGTAGCTAAAATGAAATAATGACACCTGGAGAGAGGCAGAAAGAGCAGCCCAGGACCGTGACCGCTGGTGAGATGTTGTCGGTGTCCCATGTGAGAGAGAAGTGACGAGCTTTGATTGATTGATCTTTGATAAATATGACATCATTTAAAACTGTGCCTTTAATAAAATATATCATTTAGAATTGTGCACCTATGATCATATATATAATTTAGAATTGTGCACCTTTGATAAAATATATCATTTCAGGAACCAGAAGATGTTGGCATATATAGTAATCTTTTCCATTACATTTTGCTAAAATTATGTCCCAAAATTTCTCACCTGTGCTAGAAACTCACTGTCTTTAGTCACTTCCTCACGGTAGCGCAGAATGTTGTCTGCGAACCATTTGAAATTGCTGGTGTTCGGAGGCTTGTCCCGAGCTAAGTAAGCCAGCAATGTGAACGCCACCTCTCTCACTCGCTCATACTTGTTGGACAACAAAATGAGGAGGCATGGCAAAACTGTAATCAGTACGAAGACGAGATGAAAAGCATGAGGTACAGAAAACAAGTAAGCAGTAACAATATCTTTGACTAAGCTGTTGAGACATTAATAGATGAGCCTCTTCTTGTTTCTTCTTCTTCATCATTCACTCTCAAACTGACGCTACTGAGCCCTGAAAAGGGCTGTTTCAGTAGCTGGTTATTGTCAGAATTACGGAGTGTGTTGTGTCGTAGTTTATATCTTGACTGTGATATTTGTACCTTTCAGTGTTTCCGAAGACTTCTAAACGTCACATATAAAGACTGAGTTACAAATGTTTATATCTTGACTGTGATATTTGTACCTTTCAGTGTTTCCGAAGACTTCTAAACGTCACATATAAAGACTGAGTTACAAATGTTTATATCTTGACTGTGATATTTGTACCTTTCAGTGTTTCCGAAGACTTCTAAACGTCACATATAAAGACTGAGTTACAAATGTTTATATCTTGACTGTGATATTTGTACCTTTCAGTGTTTCCGAAGACTTCTAAACGTCACATATAAAGACTGAGTTACAAATGAGGAAATACGAGGATAAATTACAACAGCAATAGGGCCTTTTGCAAATCTCTTGGCAAAGGTCAAAAGAAGGAAACTCGCTAGGTACGGCAACATATTGAGATCAAACGGTCCTGCAAATACGATCTTGCACGAAAAGATGCGAGGTGGATGGCGAAGAGATCGTCCTAACAAGAGGTGGGAGAACATAAAAGAATGGACCAATCTCCAACCAGAGGAGGCACAGGCAGCGGCCACTGACAGAGGGGTGATGTGAGATTGTGTGGGTTCCTTCATGTCTCCCCCAACAACCCGCACCGGTTGCGAGATGACCTGATCTGACAATAGCATTAAAATTTGTTTTCACTGTTTCACAACAAATATATAAATATATTTTCTGTTTCAAGCCTTCGGTTGTAAAGGGTTAATATCAACAAAGAGAAGGAAACATTACTGAACGTTGACAAGGTAAAGTAAACAATGACAACCAAAACTCACCTGGGGTAGGATCATTGACAACTGCTAACACTTGGCTGTCAGATAGAGACTTGAAATACACCAAGGAAAACTGTAGTATGTGTGCCTTCTGGGTGCTGGTCATTCCCTGCTCCTCATTGGACATCCACAGCAGACACAGGAACCTTATGACAAGCTTAGTGTCCCCTAGCACCTGAACAACAAGCAGAATTAGTACTCACAAGCTTAATGGTGCCCTTACATGGAAGGTTAGGTTGACAAATATCAAGGTGCATTCTCGTACTGGTCTCCAAATTAAGCAGACTCTTTTTAGACAACAAAGACTATGATGACTTGGTCATGTTTGAAGCATGAAAGATGGTTGCATTCCCAAATATATTCTTGTTGGACAGTTGGCGGACTGCATCTGACATCCTGGGAAGACGAAGCTGCAGAACGATCCAAGAGGAGATGTACCCTGAAGTCACTTCGGACTTGGTAAAACAAAGTTATTGCAACAGAGAAGAGAAATGGCAACTTCACACGGAAAGAGATAACTTAAAACTGAGTAAAGAGTTACCATTCCGAGGGAGTAAAAAGTTACCATTCCGAGGGAGTAAAGAGTTACCATTCCGAGGGAGTAAAGAGTTACCATTCCGAGGCCCATCATCCTATTGTCAGCCATGACTGAAAGGGGCTGCTACTGCTACCAGAAGTCAAATGAATGTAGGTCACAATATAATGTCCTGATAGGTTTATTGACTGACACAATCAACAGCAATATTAACACCATCCTATTCAACCATCCATGAGATTGTGCTAATCTACTTCCCTGCCATGCTAGAGGCTAACAGCAAAGAGCTGGCATTCTGTCTTTGAAAGCACCCATAGACAGTTAAATATTAAATGAGGGAAAGGGACATCATCTTAGTTCCTAGTCGACCTGTACTTCTACAGGGGCAGATGCGCCTGTGCAGGTTCCAGCTCTGGCGTAAGCAGGATGTAGCCGGGATGTTTTCTGCTTGGCGGGCTAGGCTCAACCAGCATATTACTCCGCTGCGATGGGACAAGTGCCGCAGAGGGTGGTTAACCGATGTGCGAATCCATCTTAATAGACTCAAACACTAGAGCAAAGTAGACCCGCAGCCTGTTAGGCGCCATCTTTTCTGTTCTAAACAAACCATCTAACCATGGCCGGTGTTATGCCATGTGACACAGTCACCTCTTACAACATGCTCTCGGTGAGGCAGTGGTGCTATTCTTGTCCTTGTCATATACAAAGACCCCGGCGGACCCCTCGGGATAAGGGACATTATCAAATCAATAAATGATCACCTGTTGCACAATGTTCCACATTAAACAAAATAGTTCTTGGTCGGTCTTGTTTCCTAAGACCCAGTGCTTTGTGCCGAATTTTGCACATTATGGCCTATTGCTTCCGACTTCAGCACACAATCTTGTAATGGTTTTGATATCCATAAGGGTATGATCTTGCTTACTCATGGATCCGAATACATGCCGGTTTGGTTTGTGAGTTGTGCCACTTACTACTACGCTAGCCATTCCACACTGCAATTGGCAAATTGAAAATCCATGAACTGAAGAAAATAGACATCAAACGTGTTCCGAGCAGGTGTGAGACATCAAACATGTTCCGAGATAGGCAGGATGCCTGAGAGGATAAAGCAGGTGTGAGACAACAAACATGTTCCGAGCTAGGCAGGATGCCTGAGAGGGCCGAGCAGGTGTGAGACATCAAACAGTTGTCAGGAAGCTGAAGATGCAGCAGTGAATGAGCTAACCACAGCCAGTGACTCAGCTGGCCTTTGCTCCAGCGAACCATATCTGGCTAAAAACCTATCCAGTGGCGCCCCCTGGAAACGGACAACAGTCTGGGTAAGAGAGTAGAGATCACAAAGAGAAGGCAAACTCGGACTAAACAACAAGCTGTTCTGAAACCCGGTGTGTTAGGACGAACGGCGCAGATTATGCAGTTTCGCTGTAAACAACGACACAGTGTACTTTTCAGGATGAACGCCCCATAGCTGACCGCTAGCGTCAGGGCCAGCGACCCAGAGCTGACCGCTAGCGTCAGGGCCAGCGACCCAGAGCTGTCTGCTAGCGTCAGGGCCAGCGACCCCGAGCTGACTGCTAGCGTCAGGGCCAGCGACCCCGAGCTGTCTGCTAGCGTCAGGGTCAGCGACCCAGAGCTGTCTGCTAGCATCATGGCCAGCGACCCAGAGCTGTCTGCTAGCGTCATGGCCAGCGACCCAGAGCTGCCAAGACCCTTCTCCCCCTCCACATGATGATCCCAGATAACAGACTGCAACAGAGCAGACTGACTAAGGAGAAGGGATCGAAGAGGGAGGGCTAACCTGGCACCCATACGTTTTTACTAAGTCACGATCAACTGATGCTATGCTGCTAGCCCAGGGAAGTTCACAATCAACTGATGCTGCTAGCCCAGGGAAGTTCACAATCAACTGATGCTGCTAGCCCAGGGAAGTTCACGATCAACTGATGCTGTGCTGCTAGCCCAGGGAGGTTCATGAAGGAGACTGCATTTTGGTCATCATACTTGACCTGTTTAGTGATGTCACCATACTTGACCTGTTTAGTGGTGTCACCATACTTGACCTGTTTAGTGATGGCCATTATACTTGACCTGATTAGTGATGGCCACCATACTTGACCTGTTTAGTGGTGTCACCATACTTGACCTGTTTAGTGATGTCACCATACTTGACCTGTTTAGTGGTGTCACCATACTTGACCTGTTTAGTGATGGCCATTATACTTGATCTGATTAGTGATGGCCACCATACTTGACCTGTTTAGTGGTGTCACCATACTTGACCTGTTTAGTGATGGCCATTATACTTGACCTGTTTAGTGATGGCCACCATACTTGACCTGTTTAGTGGTGTCACCATACTTGACCTGTTTAGTGATGTCACCATACTTGACCTGTTTAGTGATGGCCACCATACTTGACCTGTTTAGTGGTGTCACCATACTTGACCTGTTTAGTGATGTCACCATACTTGACCTGTTTAGTGGTGTTACCATACTTGACCTGTTTAGTGATGGCCACCATACTTGACCTGTTTAGTGATGTCACCATACTTGACCTGTTTAGTGATGGCCACCATACTTGACCTGTTTAGTGGTGTTACCATACTTGACCTGTTTAGTGATGGCCACCATACTTGACCTGTTTAGTGGTGTTACCATACTTGACCTGTTTAGTGATGGCCACCATACTTGACCTGTTTAGTGGTGTTACCATACTTGACCTGTTTAGTGATGTCCACCATACTTGACCTGTTTAGTGATGTCACCATACTTGACCTGTAGTGGGACACTAAACTGAAAAAGGACACGAGATGATGATCTCATGTCAAAGAAAGGTCAAGGTTGAAAGAATGCAACAAACCTGGAAAAATGTCCCAAACAGGCTTTTCCCTATAGATGACAAGGATGTGCTCTTTTTAGCGGAGAGATCAAGCACAAAGTTGACTCCGGCAGTCATGACCATCAGCCAGTTGTGTTCCAGTGAGCTCATCTCCGTCTGGTCCCAGAACTTGGCACCTGCACAGATATATAAATACATGATTGTATTAGTATTTTATGGGATCAAGAATACAATAGCTACTGCTTGAAGATGAGCAGTCTTACAGTTACATTTTCTTCTTACATTGCTATATTATATATATTATGACAGATGCTATTCTATACTTAATAGGGGTCGCTGTGGTTGTGAGGTAAGACACTCGTCTCTCAAAGTAATCAATGGAATAGGTGGGTGATCAAATCTGGCAAGTTTCCAGCAACCCTTTATCTCAAGTTAGATAAGATTGAGTTACCTCTAGTCGTCTCGACTGATTGTCTTGCCACTGGTCCAAGGTAGTTTGAGAACAGAGAGTGAGGTTGATGATATCGAAGTTTCTTCCTCACTATAATCCTCATATAGCGCTAGTTACATCATCAAGACAAAAACAGTAAGATGGTGTCGCCGTCGTTGCTTGCGATGGCAGTCAACTAACCAACCAAGCAACTTTTATATTTAATATGACAGAGATGACTGATGCTATATTATATTTAGTATGGCTCAGGAGATGACTGATGTTATATTATATTTAGTATAGCTCAGGAGATGACTGTGTTATATTATATTTAGTATGGCTCAGGAGATGACTGATGCTATATTATATTTAGTATGGCTCAGGAAATGACTGATGCTATATTATATTTAGTATGGCTCAGGAGATGACTGATGTTATATTATATTTAGTATAGCTCAGGAGATGACTGTGTTATATTATATTTAGTATGGCTCAGGAGATGACTGATGCTATATTATATTTAGTATGGCTCAGGAGATGCAGCAGTGAATGAGCTGACAGCAGCCAGTGACTAATAGGTGGTATATTGAATCAGAATCAGTGACCTATAACTGATCAACACACTATTCCGCCTCCAAGTGGCTGCCCTGGAGACAGACTGCAACCATGCAGCCTGGTGTAGAGATTATGGATCTGATATCACATTTACCCACATGCGCAAATGTATTTTGAATCGACAGGGCATCAATGCCGAAACTAAGGTCCAAGTATATTATGCCATTGTACTTGTCTATCTCCTCTGCACTTGGGAGATCTGGATGCTATACATCAGTCATGCCACACTCAAGACAAGCAAGTGTTCACTAGAGGGATTTCTCTGCATATCTTGTTTATATTTTGCTCCTGACAAAGCATAGGAGCACATCTCAAGCTAAATATAAGCCTGCAACAAAACACTATATGTGTTCTTGGTTCCTGTACCAATTCATTTTAGAAGACGTTGCTCCAAGTGCTGGCTCTGAAAACAGACTGTAACCATGCAGCCTGGATAAGATATCAAAGATGGAAGGAAAACCTGGTCACAATAACGCTGTGCTGAAATTGGATGTATCGGGTCGAAAGGCATGGATATCACAGCCTCGCTGTAAACTGCGACAGTACGTTACAAACATCTTTAGGGCGAACGAAGAAAAAGAGGTTGCCAGTTTCATAATTGTTAACATCTAGATTGACAGTAAGATCAAGAGATTAACTCGGCTGTGTCAGACTATGAACAAAATATCTAGATTGACAGTTAGATCAAGAGATTAACTCGGCTGTGTCAGACTATGAACAAAATATCTAGATTGACAGTTAGATCAAGAGATTAACTCGGCTGTGTCAGACTATGAACAAAATATCTAGATTGACAGTTAGATCAAGAGATTAACTCGGCTGTGTCAGACTATGAACAAAATATCTAGATTGACAGTTAGATCAAGAGATTAACTCGGCTGTGTCAGACTATGAACAAAATACTATGGCACTGATGCACAACTAACAAACAATTGAACACAACAATGTACCTACCTCTGAGCTTATCAGGTATGGGCACCAGCTCTAACTGACCCACCAAATCAACAATGATCTCATTGGGAAGTGATCCACTCTTTGCCAGCTGGGACACATATCTTGCTGTCATAGCTTCTCTGCCGTGAGAAGCCTTCACAGGCGACTTCAAATGTATTCCATCTTTGCTTGGTCGTAGCAAGTGCTTGAAATTTTAAATACAAAATAGTTTTGAATAAAAATGAGCTCCATAAAGTAAAATGTAGAAAGTATCTTTATTTTTTATCGTTTAGTTTTTTTGTCCTATCCAGATTACACTTTATACACATGTATTATAGATGGCAACAGTGGTTGTCTCTTGACGACAGATGGACAGGGTTCAATCCATGGCCTTGAAACTCAGATGTAGATGACTACATGACTACAATTGGGAAGGGATGAAACTGGTCACCTCCACCTGATAACCAACAACAACAACATTATCGTCTGCAATTCAACAAAAAAGGTCATCAAGGACAAAACAATCAACACAACTAATTTAAACAACTCGTAATGATTGTGTGCCGCTGTTTGTCCACAACTAATTTAAACAACTCGTAATGGCTGTGTGTCGCTGTTTGTCCACAACATTTTACAATAACATAGTTTTATTTATAGCATTGTACCAATGCCGAACTGATTCACAAATTGTTTATGCAACTATCTTCTTCTTCTTCTTCGTACGCAGTCCTGAGGCTGTCGCCACTGCGATAGAGCTTTTCTTGCAGTTCCACTGGTGATGGCCACATCTGCTCTCTCTGATCCTCGTATGTCGGGCAGTTCTGCAGCAGATGTTCAGCGGTCATATGCAACTATCAACATGAGTCTGCGTATTGAATGGCTGGAAACTATTTTTACGAGGATAGCAAGCAAAGCATTAATAATTATTTGACAGTGAACGGGACTGGAGATGTCAAGACATACCTTGTTTAATGATATATCTGACAGCATAAAGAGAAGCTGTTTCTGTAGTTGTATCTTTCCATCAATTGTCTGCGATTGCTTGATCAAGGACCCATTAACCAGTAATATGATGAGCAGCATTGGCCCAGGTCTGGGCGTGACCCCGAGGCTGTTGTACAGAGAGGCAATCTGTAGACGGGAAATAATGACAGTCATGGTAATCAGGAATTATCCAGAGAGAAGCAATCGTGTCAAATAAAACGGACTTAGTTCTTAGTTGACCTGAACTTCTACAGGGGTAGATGCCCTTGTGCAGGTCCCAGCTCTGGCGTGAGCTGGATCTAGCCGGAAGGAGGATTTCCTGCTTAGCGGACTAAGCTTGAGCAGCTTATTACTCCGCTGCTTTGGGAAAAGTGCAGTGGAGGGTGGTTAATCCATGTGAGAGTTCCTCTTAATAGACTCAAACACTAGAGCAAAGTAGACCTGCAACCTGTTAGGCGCGATCTATGCTGCTCTTAACAAACCACCTAACCAAGGCCGGTGTCATGCCATGTCACAGAGTTAGTCGCCTCTTACGACATGCTCTCTGTGAAGCAGTGGTGCTATTCTTGTCCTTGTCATACACAAAGACCCCGGCAGACCACTCTGGAACTTGCTATCCATAACAACAAACTGGGTGGTACACTTTTAAGCATGACATAGAAGGTGACTAAAGAGAGTGGTGCATGGGACTAGCAATCTCAACATGCAAAACAACAATAACCACTGTCCATCGGCCTCGGTGAGAACAGCTGATATCGTTGTTGTCCCGTCACAGCATATCTCAGAGTGTGTGGGTATGCAAGTGGCTGATCATACCAATGCGGGCAAAACAAGTTGTTTGAATGACAGGTATACAAGATCAGCAGGTTTTATCGACGATCTTGCTGTGCGTAATATCTGGTTCTTGCACCTGCTCCCATAGGAGCAGTCCTAGCAGTGCTGTATTGTAGCTACACAACACGGCAGCAGTCCTAGCAGTGCTGTATTGTAGCTACACAACACGGCAGCAGTCCTAGCAGTCCTGTATTGTATCAACACAACATGGGGGCAGACCTGTATTGTATCAACACAACATAGACAGTCCTGTATTGTATCAACAGAACATGGGAGCAGTCCTGTATTGTATCAACAGAACATGGGAGCAGTCCTGTATTGTATCAACACAACATGGACAGTCCTGTATTATAGCGACACAAGATTCATGTTACAGTTTATGTTGAATTCAAACAAAGAGAAAGCTAGGACATCCTTATACTTCCACATCAAACAGAATCTTTCAGCTCCCCATGAAGCACATGCTTCCAACAAATATACACCAAGTCCTCCTGTCCTGGGCCATCAGTTCCAGATGTCTACATCCTCCATGCTTCCTTTATGTTTTGTCTCTCTCCCTCTCTCTCTATGTGTTTCTGTCATCCTCTTCTACCCTAGCCTGGGAATTCCACGACAGAGACTGTCTTGTAATGCTATCACCTGGTTCCCTTAATAGATGTCCTACCCAACAACAGCACCTTCTCCTCACGATCCCCTCTCATTGCCAGGTTTTTAAGTTACTCTTGTCCCGTTTCACCCCAGACAGAGCAGTGGGTCACCACTACAGTTGACCTCATTCAGCAATGACAACAGCAGACCAGGCACAACAACAAAACAAAATCAAACTTACAGTATCATGACTGGTCCCAGCATCAGCTGCCAGAAAGCTGATCACAGCATCAACAAGCTTCATAAGAAGGACTGTCTGCAGCTTCTCGTCTCTGCGGCCATCTTTGCGGTGCTGGACAACCGCTGGCAACCAGTCTGTAAGTTGGACATATTACTCAGTGTTACGACAGAGAGAGTATTACATAAACACTGGTTGATGGTGGTGTGGAGGGGGTGGGTAGAATCAATAATAATATGTTTACCTCCACAACAACCACTAGGGTGACATACACTGACAATATGTTTACCACAACACCAATCACTGACAATATGTTTACCCCAACAACAATCACTGACAATATGTTTACCCCAACAACAACCACTGACAATATGTTTACCCCAACAACAACCACTGACAATATGTTTACCCCAACAACAACCCCTGACAATATGTTTACCTCCACAACAACCACTGGGGTGATATACACTGACAATATGTTTACCACAACAACCACTGGGGTGATATACACTGACAATATGTTAACCACAACACCAATCACTGACAATATGTTTACCACAACAATATACACTGACAATATGTTTAACACAACCACTAGGGTGATATACACTGACAATATGTTTACCCCAACAACAACCACTGACAATATGTTTACCCCAACAACAACCACTGACAATATATTTACCCCAACAACAACCACTGACAATATGTTTACCCCAACAACAACCACTGACAATATGTTTACCCCAACAACAACCACTGACAATATGTTTACCTCAACAACAACCACTGACAATATGTGTACCCCAACAACAACCACTGACAATATGTTTACCACAACAACCACTGGGGTGATATACACTGACAATATGTTTACCACAACAACCACTGGGGTGATATACACTGACAATATGTTAACCACAACACCAATCACTGACAATATGTTTACCACAACAATATACACTGACAATATGTTTAACACAACAACCACTAGGGTGATATACACTGACAATATGTTTACCCCAACAACAACCACTGACAATATGTTTACCCCAACAACAACCACTGACAATATGTTTACCCCAACAACAACCACTGACAATATGTTTACCCCAACAACAACCACTGACAATATGTTTATCAAGACCAGACACCTGTTCTAATCTTGGCTAGAAGTTGGTTCCATGACGCTACAGGTGAAGCAAGCAAACTCTCCGCAAGGCCAAGCTCCATCTCATCCAGGATCAGCAGAAATGACATGACAACAGCTGTAACCTCCAACTCAGGAGCAACATCCTTGGGCACGCAGCAGATAGCATTCAGAACTTCATCTCGTGTTTCTTTCCTGCACAAGAATTAAGACAAATCATGTCTTCACAAATTGTTTACTTTACTCTTCATTTGTAATGTGGAAACCTGTTAGTTCTTATAAAATGAACAAATAGATGCAATCCTTCCTAACATGTAGCTAGAAAGTTCCGCGCGGTGCTACTCTGGGCTATGGTGAAGTTACTACCAATAGGATCAACTCCATTTGGTTTTGGAAGACAGCATATGTGTGGGACAGAGGGGCTAATCTACACACAACACAGAAGACAATATATTTCTGACACACAAACCAAGACAGACCATTTCTTCAACTACATCATTCGCCCTGAAAAGGGCAGTGCAAGCAGCTGAATGCTGTCAGGAGAACGGAATATGTTGTGTCGTAGTTTACAGCTTGACTGCGATATCTGCACCTTTCGGTTCGACATCCCGCCTATTATGACATTCTTGGGTACCATGTTAGTCTTCCCTCTTTGATCCCTTCTCCTTAGCCAGTCTGCTCTGTTATCCAGGATCATCGCGTGGAGAAGGGTCTTGGCAGCTCTGGTTCACTGGCCCTGACACTAGCAGCAAGCTTTGGGTCGCTGGCCCTTGCAGCTCATACCCTGCGCAGCATCTTGATTTGCAATGAAATAATAAGATGATTTTGTTAACAACTACCAACAATGGTTGATCAGAGCATTGTGCTTCTATTATTGTTGTACACCTTTTTGGAACATGTCCGAAGTTGAATTATAAAACACGAACTCCAAATAACGTACAAATGATAAAACATGAGCTCCAAATAATGTACAAATTATAAAACATGAACTCCAAATAATGTACAAATTATAAAACACGAACTCCAAATAATGTACAAATTATAAAACATGAACTCCAAATAATGTACAAATTATAAAACACAAACTCCAAATAATGTACAAATTATAAAACACAAACTCCAAATAATGTACAAATTAACAGCAATCAAATAAATCAAGAGGAACTTACGTTGCCCGTCTGCCACCAAGTTTTGCAAGCTTCTTCAACAGAGTCTGGTACAGAAGAGACTTGTCTTCAAACATCTCCCACAGTTTCTAGAACACACACAATGTCAGGTTACAGCAAAAAGTCTAAATTTGGGCGGTAAGTTATGAATAATAACGATTGAATTAAACGGGATGAGGCAGAAAGATACCACTTTTTTAAAAGTGGAAGTTGAGGACGGAAGTCAAATTCTTCTTCTTCGTACGCTGTCAGACGTCAACTTGAATTTGTTTGAAGAAACAGAATTCAGTTCAGGTGCTAGCTCCACAACCAAGGTCGGCTGGTCAGTTCAGGTGCCACCCCCATCTCCACAACACAGGTATATTTGGTCAGTTTAGGTGCCAACCCTATCTCCCCAACGAAGGTCGGGTTGTCAATTCAGGTAACAACTCCCCATCGAAAGTCGGCTACAATGGATCTCCAGCATACCTCTGATGGTGCAATCTGGCATACTCTTTCCAGTCCATCTCCTGATATTATCCGACTGCTTATAACATCGTCCGCCTTTCCACTCTACCTGATAGTATAGGCTTTACCAATGTGATATGTCTTGCTATATGGCTAAAATATTTCAATTGTCTGACCCCTGTTTTCGTACAGCCGCATCCTCAAATGTTTTCACTACTTTCATATTTTTTTTTCTTTTCTCTGCATGAGCCATGTCCCAATCTTCTATAAACTTACATTTGGGATGACTCGATTCTCTGTCCCACCTATTTATCTGATGTCCATGTCTCTGTGCCAAAGAGTAGTGACGAGTATACATAGAACTTGGCCTGACGAGTATACATAGAACTTGGCCTAACGAGTATACATAGAACTTGGCCTAACGAGTATACATATCACTTGACCATTCTCTTTTTCAAATTATGATTTATCTGTCTGGATGTCAGTATCTTCTTCTTCGTTCATCCTCAGATTGAGGTCCCGGTTTCTCTTACAAAGGACACCATTGTTTGTAAGGCTGCTTCATTTCCATACAGCTATTGTCTCATATCTGTCTCACGAGGCCAGTATTGTTCTCTCTTTTCCTGCGTGCAGCTTTGCAGAATGTGTTCCACGGTCATGATATGCTCCCCACATAGGCACCTGTCATCTGTTCAAATCCTCATTTTGCTGTAAAGATGACCCTTGAGTCTGTTATGCCCAGTTCTCAGTCTGAAGATGATCACTTGCTCTTCTCTAGTTAAGTTAAAATAGCTGTCTTCTTTTCGGAAGTCGGGGTGTTGATCAGACCATTTTCTCCTGAAGTTGGCTTTAATTATGGTCTTGGCCTCATTATATGTGATACTCTGGTCTGTTTGTGGGGATGCTCCTCCACCCTAGGAATGTCAGTATGTGTCAAATACTGTCTTAGCCAAACTTATAGTCTTTCTGATTTCGTCTTCGTAGCGGCCATCTTCCGCTATATGTTCCAGACAGGAACAACTCTGTTCCAGTACGAGATCATGTATTCGTATCTGTATAATTTTTGTTCTCTCAGTGGTGATGTTCAAGCCATACTCTAGACTTTCATAATTTATTCTTGACACTAACCCCTGTAAATCTTGTTCATTTTCCACCAACAAAACTGTATCATCTGTATCTAATGTTGTGTATTGTCACACCTCCCTAGGACCAGTCCTGACATATTTGCTACGTGCTACTGTAAGCCCTGACATATTTGCTACGTGCTACTACAAGCAGCAACATATCTGTTATTTATTTGACACTCTTATGTTAAGATATTGAAAAGGCAGGTAGACAGTACATACCGTAGTCTCAGCCCTCTCTTCACATTGATAGAAAGGGTGCACATTCTATAAGATCTTACTGACACAGTTTGTATACAGTCCAGATTAACAAACAATTTTTTTGGCTAGACCTAATCCTATGAGGCATTCATTATTCGTGCTGGACTCTGCCAAAATCTTTCTTGTAACCCATGAAGCATACATAAATGCCCGTGTGCTTGCATCTAATTTCGGGTGTGGTTCTTAAACAAAATATGGACTCTCTTGTAGCATTGCGCTGTCTGAAACGGAATTGTTCTTCCGGCACAACGTTGCCTATTTCACACCTCATTCTCTCATGTATTGTATTTTAATCGTGTGACTTACGAGGCAGATTATTCACAAATCTGAGCTTGAAGTTTCTTAGATATGATTCACAAATCTGAGCTTGAAGTTTCTTAGATATGATTCACAAATCTGAGCTTGAAGTTTCTTAGATATGATTCACAAAACTGAGCTTGAAGTTTCTTAGATATTATTCACAAATCTGAGCTTTAAGTTTCTTAGATATGATTCACAAAACTGAGCTTGAAGTTTCTTAGATATTATTCACAAATCTGAGCTTTAAGTTTCTTAGATATGATTCACAAAACTGAGCTTTAAGTTTCTTAGATATGATTCACAAAACTGAGCTTTAAGTTTCTTAGATATGATTCACAAAACTGAGCTTTAAGTTTCTTAGATATGATTCACAAATCTGAGCTTTAAGTTTCTTAGATATGATTCACAAAACTGAGCTTGAAGTTTCTTAGATATGATTCACAAATCTGAGCTTGAAGTTTCTTAGATATGATTCACAAATCTGAGCTTTAAGTTTCTTAGATATGATTCACAAAACTGAGCTTTAAGTTTCTTAGATATGATTCACAAATCTGAGCTTTAAGTTTCTTAGATATGATTCCCAAAACTGAGCTTTAAGTTTCTTAGATATGATTCACAAAACTGAGCTTTAAGTTTCTTAGATATGATTCACAAATCTGAGCTTTAAGTTTCTTAGATATGATTCCCAAAACTGAGCTTTAAGTTTCTTAGATATGATTCACAAATCTGAGCTTTAAGTTTCTTAGATATGATTCACAAATCTGAGCTTGAAGTTTCTTAGATATGATTCACAAATCTGAGCTTTAAGTTTCTTAGATATGATTCACAAATCTGAGCTTTAAGTTTCTTAGATATGATTCACAAAACTGAGCTTTAAGTTTCTTAGATATGATTCACAAATCTGAGCTTTAAGTTTCTTAGATATGATTCACAAATCTGAGCTTTAAGTTTCTTAGATATGATTCACAAAACTGAGCTTTAAGTTTCTTAGATATGATTCACAAATCTGAGCTTTAAGTTTCTTAGATATGATTCACAAAACTGAGCTTTAAGTTTCTTAGATATGATTCACAAATCTGAGCTTTAAGTTTCTTAGATATGATTCACAAATCCGAGCTTTAAGTTTCTTAGATATGATTCACAAATCCGAGCTTTAAGTTTCTTAGATATGGTTATAAAGATCAATGTTTTCAGCTTAGCCAGAATAAATGTGGTATTATATATATTGTTCAATAGCTGAGTGATTCTATGTATATGAGAATCATGTAAGTCTTACATTTCTATACCGATGGAGTCTGAGCCTGTCATTTCTTCATAGTTTTTGTTACGTATGCTCTACTCATAAGCTGAAAGCAACCGAAGGCCACTTGTTGGATGATGTCACTGCAGTTGAGGAAGCAGTGATCCACACATTGCAGAAGTTTTTAAATTAGAGGTTGATGTAGTAGGGAGGGGAGCCTGAGAGGAGTGTATTCAACTGGCGAGTTTCAGCAACAATCAGTAGTGATACTATTCAGTGTGTAGATAGTCAACAATAGGTCCCATGCATTCAAGCCCACTAGAACATAAAATATTTCTTCTACATACATCTAACCTGACACTGCCCGCTAGATAGCCCTATATAGAACGTACACATGCGATCTTAGTTTATCTATAGAGCGTACGCACACGATCTTAGTTTATCTATAGAACATACAGATATGATTTTAGTTTATCTATAGAGCGTACACACGCAATCTTCAATGGTGATTCAATGAGGATGCTCAGGAAGGTTGAATCTTTTTGAGCGCAGCACCAGTGGTTGGAGTCGGTAGGGCGGTCAATATTACAAGGCACCTTCATACTCGTTCTGGGAAATGTAAGTGTCGAAGGGAACGAGAGAGCTGATAGGTTGGCGAGTACAGCTATGGTGGAGGGTGTGGGATCAATGGACCAAGCCGATATCCTAAACGCTGTTAAGGAAATTGGCTGGAAGGAAGATTCGAAAGTTGCATGGTGCGACTGGTTGAATTAGGTGTAAAAGAGGAACGGCGAGGAAAGAACACCACACAGGGATGCAAAGACGTCTGGTTAACCAGCACAGGACTGGAACGGCCAGTCATCACGTGCTGACAGCCATACTGAGAATGAGATCTGAGCGCATAAGGACTTGTCCCGAGTGCGATGAGGATGATCCGACGTCTAACTATCTAGCAATTTCAAAACAAGCTGAATCCTGTGATTTTCCCTACAGCCGCAGGCACATGGGAAAAGCATATGGTTACACCGTCGCCATAAGATATCATAACTAGCGTACCTGTGGATTTCCTAGGACAGCGCTAACAACAGCAGGGTCCTCATCTTGCAGCCTCATGATAAGGGCCGACTGAACACTGTGCATGTCTTCCATCTGTGAACACACACAAACTATCATCATACATGTGTGGCATTTAGACTTGCCTACCATTCAACGTGATCTGACCTCACTACAGCTATGAATGCAGAAAGAATCTCATGTTAATCCTCACCTTCCAAATCAGAGTTGTAATAGTTACAATATGAATTGTCTGAACATGTCTGCCAACTTGGCATGTTGACCGTTGCACAGCAATGAGATCGCAAATTTCTTATTCTTTGTTCGTTCTCAAACTCTGACTATCAAGCCCTGAAAAGGGCTTTGCAAGTAGCAGGGTGTTATCCGGAGAACAGAATGCATTGTGCTGTAGTTTACAGTTTTCTTCTTCTTCTTCGTTTGTTCTCAATCTCCCACTACTAAACCTTGAAAGGGTAAGTAGCAGAATGTAGTCCAGAGAATGGATTGCGTTGTGTCATAGTTTACAGCTTGGCTGCGATATTTGCACCTTTCGGTCCAACACATTCGACTTCAGCAAGCATTTTTTGAGTACCGGGTTAGCATTCCCTCTTCGATCCCTTTTCCTTAGCCAGTCTGCAACCTGTTATCCAGGATCACCGTGTGGAGGTGTAGAAGGGTCTTGGCAGCTATGGTTCGCTGGCCCTGACGCTAGCAGTCAGCTATGGGTCGCTGACCACTGCAGCTCATGTGCTGATCAGCATCTTGATCCCAGTTACAGTTTGACTGTGATATTTGCTCCTTTCGGTTTCGGCCCGCAACATCAACAGGCAGTTTTGAGTACCGGGTTAACCTTCCCTCTTCCACCCTTCTCTTTAACCAGTCTGCTCTATTGCGGCCTGTTATCCAGGACAACCACGTAGAGGTGTAGAAAGGTCTTGGCAGCTCTGGTTCGCTGGCCCCGATGCTAGCAGTCAGCTTTGGGTCGCTGACCCCTGCACTACTCAGCATCTTGATCCCTTAAGTGATAAAGGAAGCGTGCATTCCGCCTTAGTTCTCTTTTCCACACGGCGGTTTGCGTTGCACTGGTTTTTATTTTGCACATGTTGGCCCAGTGCATCCGACTTCAGCATGCATTTTATGTGAGGGTCTGCTTAACCTTTAGCACGCCCTTGTCTTGTCTCTTCTAACCAGCTCGGCCTACAAAAACGGTGTGCGTAAAAAAATTTTTTTTTTTTGAACGGAGTCACTCCTGACAGCCATTTTTACTGCTGACTGCGCCCTCCATATATACACGATATTTTGCCGGTTAAAGTATCGTGTGTTCGATTACAAATGGCTTTTGAACAGTTTTAATTTTGTATACGCCGTTTGGAGCAAGCCGACTTTTGCGAAAGGGGAAGTAGGTTGTTGAGAAAGATTTTTATCGCGTAGATCTGTTTATTTTGTTTGTTTAAATGAAAGAACTACATTTGAATTGAAACTAACAGTTGTGGCGATATTGTAAACACAGTATCGATACGTTGTTGTGGTTTCCATGGTATTCTATCGAAGCGACTAGGCCTAGTGGTCGAGTCCAAATTTTTCCAGAGATTTTCATAAATTTTCAACTTCATCTTTTTAAATCTCAAAAACTAACAAACATACAACAAAAACAATAACACCCACGTGTTCGTTATGCTATTGTGTATCTACACGCCAGAAAATCATATTTATTGACAAACAAACATAAAAGTTACAAATTTTGAAAGACGACTACCACAGCGACTAATTAAGAAAATTAATTAGGTCAAATTTTTTTCATAAATTATGTAGCGTGCTAAAGGTTAATCCTGCATTTTCTAAGCGTGTATTTCCCCGGGGTAATGGCCGGTGCTGTGATGGGGATTGAACCCAGCACCTTCTGGTTGTAAGCCGTGTCACTTAACCACTAGCCCACGGCGTCCCCAAAATGAACAATTGAAAGCTGCTTCAATAAACGACTTTGACTGTACAGATGTCAGTAACATACTGTCTAGTGTGGTCTTACATTTCAGTTCAAGATAGACAACTGGCTAGCATAATGCGTGCACAATCCCTGTTGGCGTTTCAAACCAGTCACAACGGCAGCAATGGCCTCCCTTCTAAAACTGATGTAATCAGAATGACGTAAAAAAACTGAAAATTCAAACATAACAAGCGAGCCGTCTTCACAGCGGTAAGTTTCTACGATTGAAGCCACGCTCAGCTATTTAAAAAAAATGAATAAAAACAAACATTTCATAGTCATAAAACACAGCAAAAAGGAGGCAAAGAAATCCGGTTGAATGGAAAGGTCACTCCATATGCAGGTGGAAAACATGCATGTCACCAAATTAAAAGAATGCAGATAGCTAGGAAGCATGTTCAAGCACCACGTCATACAGCATGCATCCAGTATTCAGCAACATGGATTGCCTTGTCATTTGCCTCCAGTGTGTTGTACCTATTGCATGTTTCCTGGAGGAGGTCATCAGGTGGTCTGGGTTCTGTATTGCACCAGTCACCATCCGTGTATCCCCATCGTTTCATATTCCTCTTGCACCGAGACACACCAGTTCGGAGTCTGTTAGATGATGTCTGGGGGCAGGGTCCTCCTGAAGTTCCATCTCTGGGGCCATCTCTCGATATGATGGCTTGTCTGTATTGGCTGTGCTGATTTTAGGAAGTTATGTCTGGATTTTTGAGTCTTGTGCTCTGTACCTGATGTCCAAACATTTGGTGGCTTGGGTCTTGTGCTCTGTACCTGATGTCCAAACATTTGGTGGCTTGGGTCTTGTGCTCTGTACCTGATGTCCAAACATTTGGTGGCTTGAGTCTTGTGCTCTGTACCTGATGTCCAAACATTTGGTGGCTTGAGTCTTGTGCTCTGTAACTGATGTCCAAACATTTGGTGGCTTGAGTCTTGTGCTCTGTACCTGATGTCCAAACATTTGGTGGCTTGAGTCTTGTGCTCTGTAACTGATGTCCAAACATTTGGTGGCTTGAGTCTTGTGCTCTGTACCTGATGTCCAAACATTGGATGTCTTGGGTCGTGTTCCCATTTTTCTCGTTCAATTTCTGCTGCGACGCCTCTTCGGATATCAGATGGTTCACAGATGATAGCATATCGGAAAGGAAGATATAAGCAAGGAACAAATAATATTTTTTACCGTACAAAACATCCCCATGATTAAGACAACAAAACAATCCGAAGAGACAAAATAAAACAAATGATCAATATTAAATTCATACACCAGCCCCCCCTTTTTATTCGTCAGATATAGACTCCGATGGAGACACAGACTCTGAGAGAGACAAAAACAAAAGGTCACAAAATGTGAAATGAAACATATGAGATGAGCTCACCAGTGTCATGTCCTGAAGTAAACGCTCAACAGCTGTTTTTCTCACAATCCCATGACGATGGTGCAAGCATACGGCCATACAAGACACTGGATCAGAGGTTAGGTCCTGCTGAGCAGTAGCCACAGAAAGTTCAAATAAGTTTTTCACAATGCCCTTCGTCTGCCCACTTTCATCGGCAGACATTAGTTCCTCAACAACTGTGTCCAAAATACTTGAAAACCTGATGATTAGAACAAATATATTAAGATCCCAAACTGGACGCCAGAAAAGCATACAAGATTCAATATTTCACCAAAACCAAGATTCTTCTTCTTTTTCCTCATATGCTATCCGTGGGGGCTCAATGATCTCGAGTTCGAATCACAGTGGAGACCGCGATTTTTTAATGAGGATCTTCTGGTCAAAATTCATACTCTTTTCTGGGTAGTGAGATCGGACTTCTGTGTTCAGTGTCGAACACATTAAAAATCACTTGGCAGCTAGAAATTTTTTTAATATTAGCTGCCGCTGCACGAATAAAATTCTAGTTAAAAATGTAACCAAATTATTTGTACCTTCCCCCAGGAAGTTTAAAATGCCTACTACAGATAGCCAATAGTTTTACATGATGGAACAGATATTTCGACCTCAATAACAAATATCAATAAAAGTAAATCCTCAATAAATTGACTGGTCATACAAGGAACCCACCCATCGGTTGTCCTACTGGGATACCACCCCCACCCATCGGTTGTCCTACTGGGATACCACCCCCACCCATCGGTAGTCCTACTGGGATACCACTCCCACCCATCGGTTGTCCTACTGGGATACCACCCCCACCCATCGGTTGTCCTACTGGGATACCACCCCCAGTCATCGGTTGTCCTACAGAGATACCACCCCCAGTCATCGATTGTCCTACAGAGATACCACCCCCACCCATCGGTTGTCCTACAAGGAAACCACCCCCACCCATCGGTTGTCCTACTGGGATACCACCCCCAGTCATCGATTGTCCTACAGAGATACCACCCCCACCCATCGGTTGTCCTACAGTGATACCACCCCCATCCATCGGTTGTCCTACAGAGATACCGATACCACCCCCACCCATCGGTTGCCTAGAAATATGAAGTAACACACTAATAAAAATATATCTATGATATCTGCAGATAAACAACATCGCATCCTTACTTGTTTTCCAGAAGCCTAAACACCTTGAAAGCCCCATCTGTTCCAGCAACCTCCCCGTCAGTCTCCATGGTATCATGTTCTCTGTTGTTGAACCAGTTCAAGACGGCCCTGAAAACAGCAGTACCAGGAGAATTCAATCCTGGACTCTTCAATTAACTTATTTTAGCACAAGAATGTTTCAGTGTTTTATCCAACACAAATTAAACAGATGTTTCAATAATGTAAAACTGCACAAATGTGAACACATCGTTGACTTGACATATCCCACAATAACACAGTGTGGATTTGACATATCCCACCATAACACTGCGTAGACTTGGCATATCCCCAGTAACACAGTGTGGACATAGTATAGTCCCCAGTAACACAGCGTGGACATAGTATAGACCCTAGTAACACAGCGTGGACATAGTATAGACCCTAGTAACACAACGTGGACATAGTATAGACCCCAGTAACACAGCGTGGACATAGTATAGACCCCAGTAACACAGCGTGGACATAGTATAGACCCCAGTAATTAGATGTTATAAATGTTCAGTTGGGATGATCATCATTGACAAGATGACAAAAAGTCATATGTGTCTGAACAACATATTACTGGCAGAACCTAGGAAATCATTTTACAACTGGACAACGTTCTTCTTCTTCTGCGTTCGTTCTCAATTTCCCGCTACCAAACCCTGAACAGGGCTTTGCAAGTAGCAGGATGTAGTCCAGAGAATGGAATGTGCTGTGTTGCTAGTTTACAGCTTGACTGCAATATTTGCACCTTTCGATCTGACACATCCGTCTTCGGCAGCGGACAACCCATTATTGAGAGAACAGGACATAATTTTACCACTCCGTTCTATCTGGAGACACAAAACAGAAACATGCATTTTCGAATATCTGGCTGGAAAGTGAGACGGCAATGCTGGTTATAGTGGACAAAGTTGGATTAGTCAAATTTATTATGATTTTTATTGAAGACTCCAACCTGGCCACTCCAGCAATCGTCTTCTGTTCCAATGTAACCAAGCTCAACATATTCAAGAGTATTGACATCAGAGGGGGTGGGACAGAATCATCTTCATCTTCATCATCAGGGTTGCTGTCGCTTGTTACTGCACTGCTGCCCGTCGAGTCTTTCAGGGCCTTCTCAGCAAGCAGAGTCATGAATGGGGTTAGAAAAGGTTCAGTAGTTGCTTCCTTGCTGAGCCTTGCTAGCAACTGCGTCAGTGATGGATGCTTGCTCAAATATTTGAACGCCCTGAAGAGGAAATATAAAAATAGAGATCTGATTTTGCAAGAAAATAAAACTCTGAAAGTAAAATATATAAACCGAACACCAATAATGGCGGCAATCGTGCAGGGCATAAATACACGAGAACAGCGACTGTAAATGACATTTACACCAAAGTATGTTTATAAAAAGCGAGAAACTAATGAATAAAGATATTCCTGAACAAAACTACAACAATTGATGTCAACAAACTACGAGGGATGGTAGAAATGCTGCACTTGAGTCCTGCTCTATGTATACATACAACAGAGAGGAGAGTCATACAACAGAGAGGAGAGTCATACAACAGATAGGGGACGGAGTGGCCTAGTGGTTAAGTGGCACGGCTCACAAACCGAAGGTGCTGAGTTTGATCCCCATTACAGCACCGGCCGTTACCCCGGGGAAGCAAACCCATAGAAAAAGCAGGAGGAAGCAGACCTTTACATAAAATGTACGCTGAAGTCGGATGCACTGGGCCGACAGGCGTAAAATAAAAACCACAGTGGGGATTAGAGAATTAGGCGAACGCACACAAAAAAAATACAACAGAGAGAAGAATCATACAACTGAGAGTAGAGTCATACAACAGAGAGAAGAGTCATACAACAGAGAGAAGAGTCATACAACAGATAGAAGAGTCATACAACAGAGATGTGTCATACAACAGATAGAAGAGTCATACAACAGATAGAAGAGTCATACAACAGATAGAAGAGTCATACAACAGATAGAAGAGTCATACAACAGAGATGAGTCATACAACAGAGAGGAGATAGATGCACAAAACAGAGGAGAGAGAGCATCCTAATAAGGTCATGGCAGACACTGCTGTCAGGAATGAAGTGTTGAACTGCCCTGCACTAGGTCTCAGTTTCTTCTGAAGTGAGGTGGAGTTGATCTAGGCCACAAACGGATGCAAATTAGGTCCCTTTGCCATGAGAAACAATCGACTGAACCCTAAAGCACCATAAACAGAAATAAGTTGACAAGTTAAAATATAAATGAGGTCTACTCACTTCTTGGGCACCGTGGAGATGTCTTGTTTTTGAAACATAATGATGATAACCATAACGGCATTGTTGAGCAGGCCTGGCCGAGCATTCTGGATAACAGTTTTTAAAAGATATGAGACAAAGATACAATGGTTAGAAAATACCATACCCTACTTGTATCTGCAAACATACGGGTATATGTTAGCGTATATTAGCACATTTGGTTCCTGTATTGACAATTTTTTGTTTGGCCTACTCTGTCCTAAGTGGCATACCATGATTCACACACTCTCTTGTTAAAGGCAGCAATATTGTATTATTTGTCGAGATCATTGTCTTTGTTAGGCGATTTAGTTTGTTTTGTCCCCGATGAAGACCTTGTAGCTGTAACGTGGGCTCAATTTGCTTCTGTCCTGGTGCAGTACCTGATGAAGACCTTGTTGCTGTAACGTGGGCTCAATTTGCTTCTGTCCTGGTGCAGTACCTGATGAAGACCTTGTGGCTGTAACGTGGGCTCAATTTGTTTCTGTCCTGGTGCAGTGCCTGATGAAGACCTTGTGGCTGTAACGTGGGCTCAATTTGCTTCTGTCCTGGTGCAGTACCTGATGAAGACCTTGTGGCTGTAACGTGGGCTCAATTTGCTTCTGTCCTGGTGCAGTACCTGAGCCATACCTATATTTGATTTGAATAGTCTGAAATCATAATCACCAATTAACACTGAATGCTCACATTAAACTATTCAATATAATTGATGTTAATGAACAGAACCGGTTTGGAATGTGTCTGCTTGTTTGGGGCCACGGTGGAAATTGCCACGGAGAAGGGTGACCTGATGTTGTAGAGGTCGACTGGAGTGGAGGGTGGGTGTCCTGACGTTGTAGAAGTCGACTGGAGTGGAGGGTGGGTGTCCTGACGTTGTAGAGGTCGACTGGAGTGGAGGGTGGGAGTCCTGACGTTGTAGAGGTCGACTGGAGTGGAGGGTGGGTGTCCTGACGTTGTAGAGGTCGACTGGAGTGGAGGGTGGGTGTCCTGACGTTGTAGAGGTCGACTGGAGTGGAGGGTGGGTGTCCTGACGTTGTAGAGGTCGACTGGAGTGGAGGGTGTCCTGACGTTGTAGAGGTCGACTAAAGTGGAGGGTGGGTGTCCTGACGTAGAGGTCGACTGGAGTGGAGGGTGGGTGTCCTGACGTAGAGGTACTGAGGAGTTGCATCTTCCCGGGGCCTACGAATGGATGCAAGACATAGATGGTCACACAAACTCTAAGGAGCATGATTGAATCCTTCCAGTTAAAATGCTAGAAATGCCATTGGTCAAAAGAGAGAGGAGGACACAGAGGTCCTGGCAGAGCTGGACATGGAACGGAATTTGCTAGTGGAAAATGTTGCATCTGGATAACTGAATTACTTTTGCCACGTCATACACCCATATGGTCTAGGAAACACAATTCTTGATGGCGTGGTGCATGGCACGTCAGGCAGACCAAGAATAGAATGGACAGATGACATTAAAGAGGTTCTGAGGATGGCAGTGAGACAGAGAGAAAGATGGTTAAAGATTAAGAGTCTTACAGATCAGCTGTTATGAGAGTAACGTTTTACAAAGGGCATGCTTCATGATGATGAACAACACTTAACGATGAATTATGTCACATTTAGGTTTTCAGCTGCATCCTAATCATTTCTGACATTATTACGGGTAGGCAAACTACACTTGTGTGCTACCAGCACCAGACACGGGAGCACAGAATAGTAGCACTGCAACCTGTCAGGCATGCCATAAGGTGCGACTAAAGATGGTTTGGCATGGGAAGGGATACACCCTGCTGTATAAACCAGTTTCAAGAGAAATAAGGAGACACCTGAGCAAGATGAGTGATTAAAGAAGTAAGATGAGTGATTGAGTAAGGTAGTAAGATGAGTGATTGAGTGAGGAGATAAAATGAGTGATTGAGTAAGGAGGTAACATGAGTGATTAAGGAAGTAAGATGAGTGATTGAGTAAGGAAGTAAGATGAGTGATTGAGTGAGGAGATAAAATGAGTGATTGAGTAAGGAGGTAACATGAGTGATTAAGGAAGCAAGATGAGTGATTGAAGGAGGTAACATGAGTGATTAAGGAAGCAAGATGAGTGATTGAGTAAGGAAGTAAGATAAGGAAGTAAGATGAGTGATTGAAGGAGGTAACATGAGTGATTAAGGAAGCAAGATGAGTGATTGAAGGAGGTAACATGAGTGATTAAGGAAGCAAGATGAGTGATTGAAGGAGGTAACATGAGTGATTAAGGAAGCAAGATGAGTGATTGAGTAAGGAAGTAAGATGAGTGATTGAAGGAGGTAACATGAGTGATTAAGGAAGTAAGATGAGTGATTGAAGGAGGTAACATGAGTGATTAAGGAAGTAAGATGAGTGATTGAGTAAGGAAGTAAGATAAGGAAGTAAGATGAGTGATTGAAGGAGGTAACATGAGTGATTAAGGAAGCAAGATGAGTGATTGATTGAGTAAGGAAATAAGATGAGTGATTGAAGGAGGTAACATGAGTAATTAAGGAAGCACGATGAGTGATTGAAGGAAGTAAGACAAAAACTAAGCCAGCACATTACTTTTTTCATTTCTGTGTCCAGACGGGGGAAGAATGCACAGAAATCAGGTTACAGTTTGTCAAGTTTGATAGTACCTGGCTCCCCTGTGTGTAACCTGGACAGACAATGACCACTGTGCTATACTATACTCACAAGGTGACTAAAGGATGTTGTGCATGGGAATGGTAAGCTCAGCATGTGCTATTAAGTGCCACAGAAACACTGTTGTAAGGGCATATTTCTTGTAAGGAGGTTAGCTGCAGTAATGACCATAATGGAGCCACTATGGAAGGGTGACGCTGCCACCTGTGTATACTGTCTACCCCAACGAAGGGTGACGCTGCCACCTGTGTATACTGTCTACCCCAACGAAGGGTGACACTGCCACCTGTGTATACTGTCTACCCCAACGAAGGGTGACGCTGCCACCTGTGTATACTGTCTACCCCAACGAAGGGTGACGCTGCCACCTGTGTATACTGTCTACCCCAACAAAGGGTGACACTGCCACCTGTGTATACTGTCTACCCCAACAAAGGGTGACGCTGCCACCTGTGTATACTGTCTACCCCAACAAAGGGTGACACTGCCACCTGTGTATACTGTCTACCCCAACAAAGGGTGACACTGCCACCTGTGTATACTGTCTACCCCAACAAAGGGTGACGCTGCCACCTGTGTATATTGGCCCTATTTGAACACATGGTCTGTCTTGTCGAGGACGTCTCCGCCCACCAATCCATAAAGCAGGACGTCAAGGACTTGAACCAGCCTTCTCCGTCATGGCCCTATCTCCATGACAGTCCATGCCCCACCTGGTTAGGTAAAATCTAAAAGACATCATCTTCATTGCATTCAGCCTGTGACTCAACAGCTGATTTTTGTTGGTCACTAAGGGTCATTGTCACCTACCTGTACCATTTATGTGAGAAGGAAGCACTTAGCAACGATGCATTCGATGATAAGTATCAGTTTACAGTCGGAAGTTTATGTAGGAATAATCTCCGTAAAAATACCTTGGCAATAACATTGAGAAATGATTGCAATAACGAGTTGTTGAGGTTTGTCTGCACCAGCAGTTGGCTAAGGATCAGATACGAGGACATCGTGTGATCAGGCAAGTCATGTGACTTCAGACCTAAGGTTATGGCCGGAATTAGTATGGACAGAATCGACTCAGACGGTGTCCCGGCTATCAGAACTTCTAGAACAGTCTGAGTGTAAAATGATATTGTTCTCTGTAGGTGACGAGCTGAAGGACTGCCAGATTCATCAGTGTTAGCCTGTCAAATAGAATGGGTGACGGAGATGGTGTGACAGACTGCATGAGATTAAGGTGGGGATGGTGTAACAGACTGCATGACATTAAGATGGGGATGGTGTGACAGACTGCATGAGATTAAGGTGGGGATGGTGTGACAGACTGCATGAGATTAAGGTGGGGATGGTGTGACAGACTGCATGAGATTAAGGTGGGGATGGTGTGACAGACTGCATGAGATTAAGGTGGGGATGGTGTGACAGACTGCATGAGATTAAGGTGGTAATGTTGTATCAGACTTTATGTAATATCCACAGTAACGAACTGGATCACAGCAATTTTCTTTCAGAAGCTCAAATACAGTTCATTCACCAAACATAAACTAAAATAACTCATTCACCAAACATAAACTAAAATAACTCATTCACCAAACATTTACTAAAATAACTCATTCACCAAACATAAACTAAAATAACTCATTCACCAAACATAAACTAAAATAACTCATTCACCAAACATATACTAAAATAACTCATTCACCAAACATATACTAAAATAACTCATTCACCAAACATTAACTAAAATAACTCATTCACCAAACATAAACTAAAATAACTTCATTCACTTCTTATTACTCGGCTTTCCTGAATGTCTAGCTCTTTTGGTTCCTAATAATAGTGGTGGGATTTTTGTTGTTTGCCTTTCCAGCCCAGGTAGAGACCAGAACGTATTGGGCTCTGTCTCGACTACAAGAGGAGCATGATACAACTGATGGCATGCAGTGCAAACAATTCTGAGGAGCCCTAAAGAGCTTATCACTTACAGAAACATACAGGTCCACGATGTTGCTGATTTGCAACAGGGCATGGGGCCCACTCATCTTAGTGCAATGCCAAGTTGGGTCCACTCAGTCCAGAACAATGTTGAGTTGGGTCCACTCAGCTCAGCACAATGTTGAGTTGGGTCCACTCAGCTCAGCACAATGTCGAGCAGGTACCCAAGCCTTGATGGCCTTCCCCCTCCAACAACCCAAGGGAGAGTCCTGTATCAGCCTCACAATAGGCAGGAGACCCTCAACGCTGTGAAATGCTGAGCCAGGCACTCAGCATATCAAATAACTGAGTATATGTAAAATAACATATCGCTGCGGTTAGTTCAACTATGTTCATGGTTACGTACTTGCTTCGCTGTTAAATAGCTCATCACTGGAAGACAAGTCATTTTTAAATAACCAATGTGTTATGATAAAGCCAAAAGGACTATGGCAGTGGCTGGAAGTGATGATCGCTTTCCAAACCAAAAGGTGTAGACTTTAAAAGGACATTCACTTCTAGCGTCTCTTTTTCTGTCCCCAAAATATTGAAATTCCTGTTTTTAATTAAAGGAACAGGTTGTAACCAAGAACTAAGCAACACCCAGAGATCGATTCTTAATATTCCTGCCATGGTCAGAAAGGAGAGCACAAATTAATAACACTGTAACCTGCCTGACACGTTGTAAGAGGCAACTAAGAAGATTTGGGCAGTTGTTGATGCCTATCCCATCATATAGAAACCACAAAACATTTGACAGGTCAACTACAAGATGACTTGGTGTGCATCTGTTGAGGAAATGTGTTTAACGGTTCTAATGATGACCTATCACGCTGAAGTGTTAAATCTCTCTTGTCACACTGAAGTGTTAAATCTCTCTTCTGTCACCGCCTTGCTGCAGTTACGGGAGATTGTTTGTCCATATGGCGCACTGCAGCATAAACGCAACAGCAAGGCCTCCCAAGTTGAGGGTAGGGGACCACAAGCACGAGACAAACTTCTACATTTTAGGCAGGCTGGCAACAGTTAACCTTTAGCCCTACACATTTTTTGTAACGAAAATTTAACCTAATTAATTTCTCACTATGGTAGTCGCGACTTTCAAAATTTTTAATCTTTCTGTTTGTTTGTCAATAAATATGATTTTCTTGTGTGTAGAGACACAATTGAATAACGAACATAGGGGACGGCGTCGGCTAGTGACCAGCTCACAACCAGAAGGTGCTGGGTTCGATCTCCATAACAGCACCGGCTGTTACCCCAGGGTAGGAAACCTTAGAAAATGCAGACCCTCATATAAATGCATGCTGAAGTCGGATGCACTGGACCGACAGGTGCAAAATAAAAACCACAGCGCAACGCACATCCGCCTTGGGGAATAGAGAAATAATACAAAAATAACGAACATGTGGGTGTTATTCTTTTTGTTGTGCATTTGTTAGTTTCTATGATTCAAAAAGATAAAGTTGAAAATTTATGAAAATCTCTGAAAAAATTTGGACTCGACCGCTAGGCCTAATCGCTCCGATAGAAAAACCATGGAAACCACAACAATGTATTGATACTGTGTTTACAATATCAACACAACTGTTAGTTTCCAATTTAAACGTAGTTCTTTCATCTAAACAAAGAAAATAAACAGATCTACTCGATAAACATCGTTCCCAACAACCTACTTCACCTTTCGCAAAAAGTCGGCTTGCTCCAAACGGTGTATACATAATTAAAACTGCTCAAAAGCGATTTGTAATCTAACATACGATACTTTAACCGGCAAAATTACATATTCAGCATTAAAAAATGGCTGCCGGGAATTTTTCCCCGCACACCGTTTTTGTAGGCAGAGTTGGTCCGCTAGGGTGTTACAAGGGCATGCTAAAGGTTAATGACTAAAGTAGATAGACCTGACAAAAACATACTGACATTAGATGTACTGGAACACATCCTTAACAAAATAAAGCAAAATAATTCACTTGTCCCAACAGTTCAGTTATTTTAGCACACAGCTGAAAATATATTAGAGATATTCCGTAAGACTCACCTCAATGTGCTTGCTGATCATGTTACAGATAAAACCGAGGAAGCCTTTGGCTGATCGGCAGTGAGTGATCAGTGTTTGTCTGGGAAGGAAAACGTTGCCTTTCTGAAAAGTGGAAAAATACAATTTAATCCTTAAATTAAATCTCTTCCAGTTTGTAAAAAGAACAAACAATATTGGCAATCAACAAAGGACAAAAAAGACACCACAGAAAACTAAACATACCCACAACATGAACAACCAAAAACTTATCAGTAGCTATTTGAACAAATACAGAAAATAAAAAAATCTACATATTGAAAGAGAAATAAATGTTTTGGACATAGGACAAGATGGTTGCAAACTAAGCCACAATAAGAGCATGTAGTACCGCACAGCCCTGCTTCAGGGCAAGAGGAAGATCAAAAGTTGATAGACTGATGGTGTTAAATAATACAGGGGCATGGATTGAAAATTACAATGGCCATACAGATGTCCAAGTCAGCTATGTGTAACAACGGTCTCCCACTGGCTAGCTGGAGGCATGGAAGGGGCCGCCCCCGTTCTACATGGCTCAGATAGATAGCAGTCTCTCCTTCGGCAGTGAACGAGGTTTGACTACAAGCCTCAGCAGTTGGACATGGTAGTAGTCGATCAGCGTGACGGGTACTAGATGCCGAGGTGAACATTATTATTATTAGATACAGATGACTGGCACAAGGGGGGAAAACTATTGCACCTTCCCCAACAGCAGAGACGGTTCACATAAAGGTGTGTGGTACATGGGGGCCAACAACCACATCATGCAAACAAATTGCTACAAAAAAAGCAACTTATGAGTTCATGAAGTGCATACTACTGTAATGGTGTCTCACGGTTAGGCAGAAAAACAAAAAAATTTCAGTATGATATTACACATGAGAAACGCAGCGGATGTCGCTACAGGCAAGCAACATAATACTCACCTTAACAGGCTCAAGCCATCTCCACTTTGCACAATCATTACTGTCTAGTTTCATCAAGCGAAGGGCCATGATAAATGGCTGCTGGTCATGGTAGGGCAGAACACACATCATCAGCACATCAATGTTGCGCAGGTGTACATTGTACCTGTTTTAGAGAGAGATGGTACAAGATTATCATACAGAGAGAGATGGTACAAGATTATCATACAGAGAGAGAGATGGTACAAGATTATTATCAGTGTACAGACAGAGATGGTACAAGATTAACATACAGAGACAGAGATGGTACAAGATTATCATACAGAGAGAGATGGTACAAGATTATCATACAGAGAGAGAGATGGTACAAGATTATTATCAGTGTACAGACAGAGATGGTACAAGATTATCATACAGAGAGAGATGGTACAAGATTATCATACAGAGAGAGAGATGGTACAAGATTATTATCAGTGTACAGACAGAGATGGTACAAGATTAACATACAGAGACAGAGATGGTACAAGATTATCATACAGAGAGAGATGGTACAAGATTAACATACAGAGACAGAGATGGTACAAGATTATCATACAGAGAGAGATGGTACAAGATTATCATACAGAGAGAGAGATGGTACAAGATTATTATCAGTGTACAGACAGAGATGGTACAAGATTAACATACAGAGACAGAGATGGTACAAGATTATCATACAGAGAGAGATGGTACAAGATTATCATACAGAGAGACAGAGATGGTACAAGATTATCATACAGAGAGAGAGATGGTACAAGATTATCATACAGAGAGAGAGATGGTACAAGATTAACATACAGAGACGGTACAAGATTAACATACAGAGAGAGATGGTACAAGATTATCATACAGAGAGACAGATGGTACAATATTATCATGCAGAGAGAGAGATGGTACAATATTATCATCAAATATTCAGCTCCATATGGAGCATGTCTTCCACAACTAAACCCCAAGTCATCAAATGTTGACCTGCCCATATTTACAGAAGTTTCTATAGGATGAGGTTGTTGTTGTTGGCAAATGTCCACAATGAGTAGGTTTACTCTTTTGTGTGCCCAAAGTGACGGGTTGCAGTAGCTTTCCTCACATCCCGAGCGTGCTGATGAACGTGGACCGGAGTTGTCCAGGCGGTTGGCTTCATCTGTGTGTTACTCACTACTATACGAATCACGTTGAACCCTCACCGCGTTAGCCAGGCTGCCAAAAGTCGGTTTTCAGGCAGGGCTACTTGGAAGCCGAGGTGAGGGTCTTGGCTAGTATGTTTTGCCTGACCCTGACTAACATGTCTGATCAGCATATTTTGTCTGATCAGACGTTAGTCTTCCTCCCCACATGATGGGGTAGCCAGATCCATTCCCAACCCTCATTAATTTTCCTCTTAGGACGTGTCTGGAAAGTTACAGTGTTATTATTTGTTGCTCCTCTTTCAGGTCTTGGTAATACTCGAGTCTTAGTTGACCTGTACTTCTACAGGGTCGGACACCCTTTTACAGGTCCCACTTAGTTGACCTGTACTTCTACAGGGTCGGACACCGTCTCATCTCTGGTGTGAGCTTCATGTAGCTAGGAGGAGGATTTACTACTTTTTGGGCTAGGCTCGAGCAGCTTATTACTCCGCTGCATTGGGACAATTGCTGCGGAGGGTGGTTAACCGCTGTGTGAGTCCATCTCAATAGACTAAAAAACTAGAGAAAAGTAGATCCACAACCTGTCAGGTGCCATCTATGTTGCTCTAAACAAACCACTTAACCATAGCATGTGTTATGTAATGTCACCGCTTACAACATCATGCTCTCGCTCTCTGTGGGGCGGTGGTGCTATTCTTGTTCTTGTCATACACAAAGACCACAGCGGACCACTCAGTATTATGGTTTGGTTATTCTCCAAACATTGTTTTTCTGCCGATCAAGAAATTACGTTTAACTTGGAATCTAAGTCTGATTAACTGGCACCCTTTCTTCTTCTTCGTTCGTTCTCAATCTCCCGCTTACAAACCCTGAACGTTCTCAATCTCCCGCTAACAAACACTGAAAGGGCTTTAGTAGCAGAATGTAGTTCAGAGAACGGAATGCGTTGTGTCGTGTTTACAGCTTGGCTGCGATATTTGCACCTTTCAATCCAACACACCCGACTTCAGCAAGCATTTTTTGAGTATTGGCTTAGCATCCCCTCTTCGATCCCTTCTCCTTAGCCAGTCTGCTCTGCTGCAGCCTGTTATCCAGGATCACCGTGTGGAGGTGTAGAAGGGTCTTGGCAGCTATGGTTCGCTGGCCCTGACGCTAGCAGTCAGCTATGGGTCGCTGACCACTGCAGCTCATGCGCTGCTCAGCATCTTGATCCCGTGGCACCCTTTCATTCCAACAGAAGCATAGAGCCACCACAACTACTGGCCTCTTTAAACAGGAAGTATGTACTCAATCATTGGAGTTTCGATAGCAATGGTTTTACATGATGAGATTGCTAGCCCTATGCACCATTTAATTTAGTTTGTCTTTTACGACACGTTGGGGGGAACTGACGCTAGCCCAGCCACAACATACTGACCAGGACGTCGCATCAGAGTCAATACACAGACCAAGACCACTATCTCTCTTCCATGTGGATCGATGTGATCCCCATAGTAGCGAGCCAAGATGTGAGATGAAGCAAGCATAGCACAACGGCCTGGAGGACCGCAGACAACCTTCATCAGCATGCTGGGGATGTTTGGAAAGCTATTACAGCCTGCCAATTAACATCCTTGTCCGGGCGCACTGAAGAGCAAACTTACTCCTGGTGGACCTTAAACAACAACGACGACATGTTGGAAGGCTATAAAGGCCCTATTCTTTTTAATCCAGGTGCAATATGGGTATTAGTATTATTTTAAATAGTTTGCTTTTATATGACACATGGTCAACTTATTGGATATCAATATTTGTTCCAGAAGATGCTGAATAAGACACATGTAAAGATATTGTTTATATCATAACATACTTAATAAAACCAACATAAACAATTAAACTGTCATTAAATTCTGTGGCGAAGTGGTTAAGCCGCCGGCCTCGTGATCAGGTGGCGTGGGTTCAACTCCGGACTTTGCCATCTTTTTCACGGGTGCTTGATGCGGAGTCTCCCCTGCAACTCGTAGTCGCCCCCTAGTCGTCTTGTCCTTGAACTTGTCACTGGGGTCGGGCGGCACGACACGAGAGAATGAGGATAGAAAGTAGCGCAGTTAAGCCTTACTAAATATAGCGCTAGCAAAATAAATTATGCCATCATCGTCTACGATGGATGGCAACCATTACATTTGAAATAACAGTTTAATTGACTGAGTCAATCAATCATGTTAAATGTATTAACCGTAGTGCACTGTTCACACACAAACACAGTGATTACCTGTGAACCATCCACTCCATGGCTTTGTGAGCTTCTCTCAGCTGCATGTACGGAGAAAGTCGTAAGAGAAACTTAGAGACTGCTTCATCCAGCAGTTTGTTGGTTTCTGATGTCTGCACAAATCTCTGAAGAGCCTGGGAGGAAGGGCTGAACAAATTCTGCTCAAATTCTCTAAACCTTTCATCCCGTCTGATAAGTTGTTGCAAGCCATTGATACCTGGTTAACGAGATGTGTGAAGTGGAAGTAACTCTCATGATGACCATGAAAGGAGTCTCTCAATGTAAACAGCAAACCATGAAGATTGACAAGACACACCCCCCACCATGAAAATAATCACGAAAATGGGCATTTTGAGTAAAGTGAATATTTAGAAACTACATCATATAGACTACCTCTTCATCGATCAACTAATGCTAATCTTCTAGTCTGGTGAGGTTTATGACGGAGACTACGTTTAAGGGTCTTTGCCGGTCCCTCACAGCTTTTCGAGCATGGTCGCTCCTTATGTCAGACTGCCTCTCTATGGTCTTCATAGGTCAGGCAGTTCTGCAGAATATGTTCTGGTGTTTGCTTGGGTGCTCCACAATCGCACGTGGCGGTGTCTCTGAGACCCATTCGGAGTCAGGAGATCTTTGTCTGCCCATCTCTGCCAAGTTTATCTATGCTGTCATTTTATTGCTTGCATTCTTTGTGTAGGTCTCTCCTTTCTGTTCTTATGGATTGTTTGATGAGTGTCTTTGCTTCTTTATAGTTCTGTGGATGGGGAATCTATGTGCCACCACTTCCGGCTTTTGCGAGCTCATCTGCTTTCTCGTTTCCGGGGATCCCACAGTGGGCTGGAATCCATTGTAGGACTAAATCTGTTTTGTGATACTGCAGTCCTATGTTGTATTTTATTTCATGTGAGAGAGTCTATTTTGTTTGTGGCTTGAGATGGCTTTTGAGTACACTCCTGGAGTCTATTTTGTTTGTGGCTTGAGATGGCTTTTGAGTACACTCCTGGAGTCTATTTTGTTTGTGGCTTGAGATGGCTTGGAGTACACTCCTGGAGTCTATTTTGTTTGTGGCTTGAGATGGCTTTTGAGTACACTCCTGGAGTCTATTTTGTTTGTGGCTTGAGATGGCTTTTGAGTACACTCCTGGAGTCTATTTTGTTTGTGGCTTGAGATGGCTTTTGAGTACACTCCTGGAGTCTGTTAGAATGTTTTCCTTGTAGTTATGTTTTGGCTGATAAGAATCTGAGTTACTGCATGAACAGCTCTTGCTTCAGTTCTGAAATTTGTACATGTCTTTTCTGCTGGTATGGAAATAGCTTCTAATCTAACTTGCTATTTAACATTTAAATACCATTCTTTTTTAATTTATATGGATGTTTATTTTCCCCTTTCAAGTAATTTTCCTTAGCAACCATTGTTTGATTGGTTATTGATCCAGCGGCTTATGGGCTTCTGTCCTTTGGCCCAATGCCATATAGTGGTATCTGCAAGTGTTTGTGAGCTGTTGTTTAGTTCCGTAAAATGGGGTTCCATTTGTCTGGTCTTGGAGGATGAAGCTCTTCCCTAACACCGGCAAGAGCCAGACATTCAAAAAGATGGTGATGTTAAAATTTCATAGGTATGTGCACACAGCAGCACTCTGGGATATACTTGGTTATTACGGCCCTAAATCAACTACATTCATTCTATTTTTGTGACTAAAAGTGCAAAATAACTATAATCTCAAACTTCCAGAAAGTTAGAAAAGGCTTTATCGGGGGAGATCACTTTAACAGTGTGAATTATATTGATTCGCAAATATAACCAGTTGGTGTTGGAATGTTTCTCCCATTCTCAACTTTTGTTCATGTGATTTGTACATAAAGAAGTATTATTTCCTAACTTGTAAGGTTAAAACTAGTGAATGTTTTTTTCTTTTTAACATGGGGAACAAGAAGATTTGATGGAAATAAATATGCCGGCACACTAGAAACTTTTGAGAGAATAGAGGAACAATCAGTTTAAATTATGAGAATGCTTGCCCAACTGCCAAGAAAATGTAAAGTGCAGGAGCACTATCTTTCTAATAACAGAGCTTGAGTCGTCACAGTGGATTTATCCTAATGGATTCAGGTCTATTGTTGAGTTTCTTTTCAACCAATATGAGGTGTGATGCGTGCAGTCAATACAGCTTGTCGCGTGGACCAAGCGCAAACAAGAGATCACACATGATCTATGGGACTGACGACGCAGTGAACGAGATGACAGCGGTCAGTAACTTATAGCTGACTGCTTGCACCAGGGTCAGCTGACTATGATTTTCAAAGACACTATTCCACCTCCTAGTGGCTGCCCTAGTAATTTATGAAGTCGGTCAAGGCATAGGGATCGCAGTGGGAAGATAAATCTGCTACTAAAAAAAGCCAGCTGAAATCAAATGTGTTGGGCCGAAATGTGTAGATATCGCTGTAGACCATGACACAACATCTTTTTCAGGATGAACACAGAAGAAGAAACTGCACAAAGTTTTATAATTTCCCTTCTCTCTTCTTCAATGATCAGCTTCGTTACCATGTCTGTCGACATGCTTTGTGCTTTACTGCAGCCATTGATGATTTAGATGTCCTCAATTTGTTTAAAAATTAATGTTTTCTTTGTTGTCTTACAGTTTTATGTTTTATGAGACATGGGGTCGCTTGAAACCTGTGGAAAAGAGGACTCATACTAACCAATGTTATAGAAGTGCTGTTTGTCATAAGTTGCTGCCTCTTTGTTATTGAACAAGAATGAGGCTTGAGAATGATCCCGGCTTCCAAGAAGACTTTGTGCCTCTGGTGTGGCCAACTTCTTCAGCTGTGCTGCTAGTGAAGTCATGGCTGTCGTCTTTCTTGTAGATAGTCAGCACTGTACTGTTGGTGTTAAATAGCACAAATAAATGAATATGTAGGTCAGCATTTGACTTTATAAAAGAATAATCTATAAATTTATTGAATAATCTATAAACTTGTCAACTATAGTAAAAACACAAAAATTGACATGGTATGGACATATGTGATGAGGTTGGCCAAGATCGCCCTGCAGGGCACTGTGCCTGGGAAGCGTAAGAGAGGGAGACCAAAAAAGAGATGGGAGGACAATATAAAAGAGTGGGCGGTCTATAGCTGAAACTAATACGTGGCGAAAAATCTAGGCCTATGGCAGGAACTAGTTTGACCAACTGCAATAACGGTACCTCAACAACCTTCTAGGTTACGGTACTGATGATGATGAATCTACAAAACTATGACAATTTTGTAAATCTATAAAACTTGAATCAAAAGCAACAACCACTGTCGCAGTCAAACTGTAAACTAGTGACACAATGCAATCCATTCTCTGGACTAAATTCTGCTACTTACAAAGTAACGTTCAGAGCTTAGTAGTGGGAGATTGAGAACGAACGCAGAACAACGGGAAAATCTATGAAATGATCAAGTGCATTCTTTAAATTGTCTTTACTTCATGTTTAAAAAAAAATTCATTCATAATCAGTTCTGTTGTCTCTTGTCTAGTCTTTCATAAGGACAATAATAGTTGTGTTGTCTAGTCTTTGATATGGACAATAATAAGTACAAAATGTTGAAATATGTATATTTGCATTTGTCTTTCAATCATTTTCTGTTCAGTTTCACTGTCCATTGCCTGAAAAACAAGCAATGTTAAAATACAGTCACACTGCAGTACCTTGGTCACATATTCAGTTTATCAGTCCACACTGCAGTACCTTGGTCACATATTCAGTTTACCAGTCCACACTGCAGTACCTTGGTCACATATTCAGTTTACCAGTCCACACTGCAGTACATTGGTCACATATTCAGTTTACCAGTCCACACTGCAGTACATTGGTCACATATTCAGTTTATCAGTCCACACTGCAGTACCTTGGTCACATATTTAGTTTATCAGTCCACACTGCAGTACACTGGTCACATATTCAGTTTATCAGTTCCATTCTAAAGTTTAGACATGACTGAGAAGAAAAGTAAAAGTCAGACCCAAACAGCCAGTGATTAATATTAGCCATTAACCTGTGACAATGCTGAAAGAAATGGTTACCCATGCCTAAAAGGTAACGGTAAACACCACTATGAATAGGGTATGGAAAGATTTGACGATGCGGGTTAAAAAACTAAAGAAAAGTAACCCCATAGCATTACTGCCGTAGGGGTGTGAGGTGTTAGCGATCTCACATTTCAAAGGCTCGGCTATATGAGGGCGGTAGCCATCTCCTCCCCCTCGCCGCTTTTACCTCCCGGAATGAACGGGGAACCCATTTAAGGCTGGGTCGACCCGGAAGTCGTTGCGATCTGACAAAAAACATTACCGTCTCAACTGGGGAATGAACCCAGGACTGGGATCAAGACGCTGAGCAGCGCATGAGCTGCAGTGATCAGCGACCCATAGCTGACTGCTAGTGTCAGGGCAAGCAAACCAAAGCTGCCAAGACCCTTCTACACCTCCACGCGGTGATCCTGGATAACAGGCTGCAGCAGGGCAGACTGGCTAAGGAGAAGGGATCGAAGAGGTAATGCTAACCCGGCACTCAAAAAATGCTTGCTGAGGTCGGACGTGTTGGACAGAAAGGTGCAAATATCGCAGTCAAGCTGTGGAACTACGACACAGCGCATTCCGTTCTCTGGACTACATTCTGCTACTTAAGCCCTTCAAGAGTTTGGTAGCGGGAGATTGAGAACGAACGAACGAAGAAGAACCCAGGACCACTCAGACGCGAAGCCAGCGCGCTACGCGGCTTCAATTTTACATTATACATTTACTTCAATTTTACATTATACATTGACTTCAATTTTACATTATACATTTACCAGGATAAATTCAGGACTTGTATATATTTTTGTTTATTCAAGTGCATTAGCCAACATTTAGATGCTTTAATTTTGATATCTTCTTTTATACAATCTTACAATAATTGCAAGCATGGTTGTAACACCTCTTCATAATGCAGAACTGCACCCCCAGCCAGAATCAATGTCACAAAAGGTGGTGGTTGGTGGAAGAATTGGGAGGAAGAAGAGAGAGTCTATACCTTTGAAGAAAAAAGTGAAGTGTTGGATTTCATATTTTCCCTCAGCTTTTTCAGGAACTTATAATATGGTAAACGCTACATTAATTCAACCAATCACAACCTTTCACCTTCCTGTGGATTACAGGCCTCAACAAATACATTCCAACTTCTCCAGTTCTGGGCCATCCATTTCAGCTCTATTCCAATCTTGCCTGTCCATGTGCATTTTGATTTACTCTTTCAAACAGTTCCACATTAATGATATCATTCCCTTTCATTTTTCTGTAGTTTCCCCTGCCCAGCTTGCCAAATCATTATTATATTTTCTTGTGTCTCTTCTGATGTTCTTTCTTATTGCTTTTTTGACTTCAGTGAGCCTTGACTCTAGTATTACTTCTGTTCAAATCTGTTCCATTTTCTCTTTCCTGTATCTGCTCCAGTTTTTAATGTTATTCAAACTTTCTTTTTGCATTCCCTTTTCCCCAGAACTTCTAGATAAGTCTTGTTTCATATAGTGTGTATCTATTGCCAGTGTTCTTCCGTATCTCCCATTGCTCTTAGTTGTTGAAACAGATGACTGTTAGCGCGCCTTTAAATTGATCATGCATGTCCTTGTCACTGAGAAACCAACACGTTGTTTAGTGGTTATAGTTGTTACATACCATTTGAGTTTCATATTTATTTTGGCTATCAGAAAATGATGGTCTGATGACACGCCTGCCCCTCTGTGTGTATGGTCAATCTGGTTTTCTTTTCAGTGGTCTGTCTGCTAACACCTGTGTTGGTTTGTGTATTCTTCTTATATGGTGAAATATGCTGACCCCAATCACCAGTTGATTTAATGTGTAACAGCCCATAAATAACTTTCAGTAACTCTCCATTTTCAGTCCAGATTCCATGTTTGCTCATGATTTCTTCCAGATATTATCATTGCCAACCTCAGACTTTGGGTCTCTCATGAAAATATTGATGTCTCTATAAGTAACTTTCAGTAACTCTCCATTTTCAGTCCAGATTCCATGATTTCTTCCAGATATTATCATTGCCAACCTCAGACTTTGGGTCTCTCATGAACATCTTGATGTCTCTTTCCTTCTCTATTTTGAAATCTGGTGTAAAATTCTTTATTCAGTGGGTCTTCTTTGTCATTGTTTGGATGTTATCTTCTTTTTGCCTGTTTGAAAGTAGTTAAGTATAATTTTGGGTCTTACTGTCTCTCATTCTACAAGTTCCTTTTGCTTCTCTTGTGTGTATTCCAACTTTAGTGTGTCCAGAGGCCAGCAGCATTTCACCTGTGCTCAATTTCATCCTTTCCACCGTGTTTTAGTCTGTCCCAGGATATCAATTTTGTAGTTTCTCGTCTCTTCTGTCACCTGTGCAGCTTTCCCGTTTCATGTACCAAACCTTGCAGTCTTCCGAGATAAATTTAGTGATGCATGGGTCCAGTCCATGCTTGGGTAGTTTTTCGCTATGTACCTCAGGGTTATGCCTCTTCTTTCTTTTTCAGTCTGGCTGTTCTTGTTTCCAATACCTGGTATATTTTCTACCACCTCTGGAATGATATGCTGCTCCCAGGTGGGTTTGCGTATGGTAGGGATGGGCTTTGGTGTTGTCATAGGGTCTTCGCTCATATATGCTTTGGCTATTTCTGCAAAGTTTCTCCGCTTTAGTTTCCCTTTTCCAAATCTATTTAGTCTCTGATGCATTGGATGGTCTGTCAGTCTTCTGAGTTTCTCTGCTTGCTGCTGGGCTTTGCTTTCTCTTCTATCGGTCATGGATTGCAGATTTGTTATCTTTTCAAGGGAAAAGGGTTTGAGGAAGTGGAAAGCAAACTGTCAAGTTCTCTCAATGCCCTTGCAAATTACCACCACAAGAATCACCTTAAACCAAATCCCAGTAAAACCCAGATATATGCCTACCATCTCAGAAACAGAGAGGCAAAAAGAAAACTTCAGATTAGGTGGCAAGTGCAGGAGCTTGAACACTGCACGGCTCCCAAATATCTAGGCGTGAAATTAGGCCACAGCCAAGACACAAAGCGTAAGATACACGCACAAAATAATATCACCAGAAAACTGACCGGCACAACCATCAGTCCTTCGGACATCTACACTTGCCTTGTGTTTCTCCGTGGCTGAATACGCTGCGCCAGTCTGGAAAAACTCTGCTCATGCGAAACTAGTTGACACAGTAACAAATGAGGCGGGTCGGATAGTATCAGGGTGCCTAAAACCCACCCCCATTGATAAAATATATCCCATAATTGGCATAGCACCCCCGAGATCCGAAGAAGCGTTGCAGCAGAAATCGAACGAGAAAAACAGGAGCACGACCCCAAGGCACTCAATGTTTGGACATCAGGTAAAAAATATAAGTCCAGACATAGCTTTCTAAAAACAACAAACCCCATACATACAAACCCTGAAAGTCGCCGTATCGAGAGATGGCACGAATTGGTGTAGGCCCCAGAGATAGAACTTCAGGAGGAACCTACTCCTGGACATCATCTACCATACACAACATGGAAGTCGCTGAACACTAACAGACTCCGAACTGGTGTATCACTGTGCAAGGGGAATATGGAACGATGGGGATACACATATGATTGTGGCGCAATACAGGACCCAGACTACCTGATGACCTGCCCCAACCTCGAGGAAACCAATAGGTGCGACATGCTGGAGGCAAATGACAAGGCAATCCATGTCGCTGAATACGCAATACGGCAAATACTGGATGCAAGTCAGATATATAACGTGGTGCTTGGACACGGAAAGAAGAAGAATCCTTTTATGTTTTCACCTTTCAGGTTTAGTTTGTCTAAGTACTCTTCTTGGTCTAAGTAAGTTACAAACTGAAAAGTGAAACAAAAAGTTTAAATTAAAGTCTTTTCTTGTCAACTTCTTGACTTCTTCTGATCTGTCAAACGCTTCGTTCCATGAAAACTCTCTGACAACAAATAAAGAAATTACAAATATTTTGAAATAGTAGCTGGGTATACTTGTATTGCACGACTTTTGTTTACTACAAACAATGAGACATGAAACTTACACAATAAACAATAGATACCGTCCTTATTTGCAGGCCTGTGCCATCGGTACACACAGAGAGAACACGCTTGTAGTGATAACAATAGTTGGGAGTTGTTGCCCTTGGTAGATGGGTGCCAGGCTTTTCTACGACAGCGACTAGAACAGACTTGCCATATAATAACAACTGATGGCCATTCATCATTTGGTCCTGAAACTGGTTGTAAGGTTGTCTGATTAGGTCTCTCTATTTGACCCTATTCTCTGGTTGCTCAGAGACTGCTTGTATGGTTGTCTGATTAGGTCTCTCCATTTGACCCTATTCTCTGGTTGATCAGTCCTGAAACTGTTTGTAAGGTTGTCTGATTAGGTCTCTCTATTTGACCCTATTCTCTGGTTGCTCAGAGACTGCTTGTAAGGTTGTCTGATTAGGTCTCTCCATTTGACCCTATTCTCTGGTTGATCAGTCCTGAAACTGTTTGTAAGGTTGTCTGAGTATGTTTCGTCATTTGACCCTATCCTCTGGTTGATCAGTCCCGAAACTGGTTGTAAGGTTTTCTGAGTATGTTTCTTCATTTAAACCTATCCTCTAAAGTTCTCTTCATTCCAGCATAGGTTCGTACTTTAATGTCCCTGCGTGCCTGGGATGTAAAATTGAATCTTGGACTTCCGGCCTCTCTTCCCTTGAATCTTGCCCTCTAGTATCTTCTGTAGAAGACTTTCGTATCTCATATTGTGACCCAGCCAACTCAACCGATGTTTTTGTATCATATGCAATATTTGTCTTTGAGCACCCATTGTCCATTAGATCTTCTTTCTGTCCAACTCACTCTTTCCATTCTTCGGCAGCACCACATTTCAAACACTTCCAAGCTTTTTTCATCCTTCTTGGCTAATGTCCATGTTTCAGGCCCATACAGTGCAATCAGCCATATATGAGTGGCGATTATTTTTTTCCTCAGCTCTAGCCTGATACTCTTTGAGGTTAACAATTTCTGTTTTTCTCTGAAGCCCTTTTTTGCCATTGCAATCCTTGTCCTGATTTCTGTCTCATTGCGGCCATCTTCTGTTATGGTTTGGCCCAAATATGTAAACATTTGAACTTGTTCGATTATTACTCCATTGAGTTTCGCATTTATTTGTCTCCGTTGCTTGGATATTACCAAAGTCCCTGTCTTCGATGTGTTTATGTTCATGCCAAACTCTTTGGCCGTGCTATACATTTTTTTATAGCAGCATTTGCAACGTTGCTACTGATCCTGCCACTATCGCTTGGTCATCGGCAAATTTGATTCAAAGTTAATGGTATGAAAGTTAAAGCCATCAACTACAGGAAACGAGAGAGCTGATGCTCTGGCAAATGATGTCAGCAAAAAGGCACAATTTAATCATCGAATACCATACAGAGAAATCAAGAACATCATCAGAAATCAGTATTTACACCAATGGAGAGAAGGCAGAAACATAAGCAGTACACCAGACCCAATTTACCAACTCAAAAGAAATCAACAAACTACCTTATTTCGCCTGATAACTGGACACTGCAGACTACTAGAATATATATACCGACTGAAGATCTCACACACCGATGAGTGCCCATGTGGAACAGGAGGCCAGAACCCTGAGCATATTCTGCAGGAATACCCAATCTATAGGGAAATGAGATGCCAGACCTGGCCAGAGGGTGCGGAGCTGAGACAAAAGCTGTGGGGCAGCCGCTCTGACCTGGTGAAGTCTACAGACTTCATCATGGCGACTGGCCTGCAGATATAGCATGACCAAAAGATCCTGAACGCAAAGAAGAGAAGAATGCCATCAACTGATGATATGATATGTATATCAAGTGCATGCCCCGTGTTATGGCAGCTACAGCGAGGAAGATAAAAAGGAGTTCTTCAAACAACTGTCATCATCATGTAGCATGTCCTTTATAGAACGTCGCTCCCATCACAGTTTGTCTGAAAGAAACTCGTTCCCTTGCCAAAACACCAGCCACAGTCATACAATCAAGCATTCTGGGATATATCTTGATGCCATCGTCTTTTTGGTCTACCCCTTCTTCTTTTACCTGGCACCATACCTTCCATCACCGTCCTCTCAAGACCGTTGTGTCTGTTGATGTGACCAAAGTATTTACATTTTCTAGCCGAAATGGAATTGATAAACCAATTCTTTTCTATGCTCAACTCTTGACGAATGTCTACATTTGTTTTTTTCTCTGTCCAGGGTATTCTGAGAATCTTTCTGTAACATTTTGACTCAAAGGATTCGATTCTTTGTCTGGAAGTTTTGGTAATTGTCCATGATTTGCAGCCACGGGAAAAACTCAGTCACTCGAGACTTTTACTTTTATAATTTTTTTGGTGCTCTGCCATAATTTCTTCAGGCTGTTCAGTCTCTGCATTGTCATGGCTAGTCGAGAGAGAGAGAGCGAGAGAGAGAGAGAGTGTGTGAGAGAGAGAGAGAGTGAGCGAAAGAGTGAGAAGGTGGGAGAGTGAGAGAGAGAGAGTGAGAGAAATAGAATGCGAGAGAGAGAAAGTGAAAGAGAGTATGAGAGAGAGTTAGATGAGAGTGAAAGAGAGAGTGAGAGAGAGAGAGTGAGAGAGAGAAAGTGATAGAGAGAGTGAGATAGAGTGAGAAAGAGAGAGAGAGAGAGTAGTCGCTGTTTTGGAAGGAAAGGGAAACCGAAAAATTGAGCTTTTCCGTTTTAATGGTCGCGTCGCACGAATTGTCCACGCATTAGAACAATTTAGAAGCAGGTGATTATCTCTCATCAACAACCACGGAAAGGCAGCGGAGATCTGGAGGCAGACGACAAGTGATATTTGAGATTAAGATTTTGCAGGAAGGCAGGACCAAAGTGTCTGTAGAGTTCGTTGTGTTAATTCTATAAATTGGTGTGTAAACGAGATAATTACTTTAAATAAATATTATACATTCCAAGATGAAAGTTCTGTATTTCGGTGCAGCTCAGTACAACCAGGACAGTAGATCCGCATTTATGGTCGAAGTCTCGAGACTTCTTGACAGGTCAAACACTGAAACCAAGAAGAGGCTCAATTGATTGACCAAAATGGCAAATGATAACGCTTTTAAATCTTTTCATAAGTTTCACAATGAAGAGGGAATGAAGCCATTAGAGCCACTGTGATGTCCAACAGGATGGAAAAAAAAGAAGTAACCAAAACAAAAAATAAAAGTCTTTTTATAAACAAATAAACCAGACACTCCATCCTGGCACCTTATCAACCAAAAAGGCTGCAAATAGCATCTAGTAACGGCTATCATCATGAGTCCCGCAACCTGAAAAGTCATTGGGGCACCAATACAGTAGATTGTTGGACCAGTTCCGGCCACTCCACTGGGTTTTGTGCCAGGATATGTGTTCGAGCTATGGACCTTCCCGTCCACACTCTAATGTTGTCTTTCCATCTCTTTTTCTGCCTCCCTCTCTTACACTTGCAGGCACAGTACCTTGCAGGACCGTCTTGGTCAACCCAGACGATCTTGAATCATGACCACACCATGTGAGTATGCGTGCTTTTACTATAGACAATAGGTATTTATATCGGCCGACCTCTCTCTTATCCGTGTTCCGAACAACCTTATTCGCGAAATGTAGTAGATACGAAATGCCGAGGATTCCACGCAAACATCTCATCTTCATTGCACAAATTCTTCGCTCTAGAACCGCTGCTAGAGTCCAAGTTTCGCGAGCGTAAAGGTACACGGAAGTGACTAGTGCATACATTAAACTCAACTTGGATTTCAGGTTGATGCTTTTGTCCCTCCATATCGGCCTCGGTTTGGTCAGGGCAGCCATCGCCATCGCTGTTCTTGCGTCAATCTCAGTTCTGGAACCTTCCACATCCATCAGTGATCCCAGGTATTTCAACTGTTTAACAATTTGCAATGGTTCGCCTTTGATCGCAATCGGACTTGTTAGGCTATATGTGAAGTTGATTATGATTTTACTCTTCTGTGCACTAATTTCTATTCTAATCTTTTGAGTGGCATTGTCAAGATTAGACTCGCACGTTCTAGCTCCTTGCCGGCCAGCCCGGTAACGCCATCAGCAAACCGGAGATTGATCAGTGAACGACCACCGATGCTAACAGTACCCACGTGATCCCCCAGAGCTTCGGACATGATAAACGTTGAATATGGTCGGGGAAAGAATACATCCTTGTCGTACACAGGTTGACGAGCGGAGCCATTCCCCAGTTGTTACGTTAAGGACGACTGCACTGGTGGCTTGGGAGTAGAGTGTCTCAATGACGCATGTAAGCTGACACCCCATCTTATACTTTCGCATAGTTGCCCACAGTACCTCATGCTAGAACATCTCGAAAGCTTTTTTAAAGTCAACAAAGACTTGGTACAGCTTTCGATTATGCTGAAGGTATTTTGCGTTGAGCAGACGCAGATTTAAAATGTGTTCAATTGTGCCGCGACCAGCCTGAGACTCGGCTTGTTCTTTTGCAATAACGTTTTCTGTCCTTGGTTGCAGTCTCAGTCTGTTCAAAATAACATTAGCCATCACTTTGCTGGTGTAGCTGATCAAATTTAATTAAAAAATCATTGAAAATATATCCCGCAATATTTTCTCAAAAACTACTATTGTTGTAACGTTCATTTTTTGCAAGCAGTATTGTATTTCTTACGATCTTAAGATTTCATGTATAACGAATTCACAGAAAACGTAGTTTTTGCATCGAGCAGTTTTTGTTATATAATTTTGCATAGGCACAAAACAATGTTAATCAAACCTTAGATTTTACAGTAATACATTAAATGGTTGCGACGTTTTCCATAGGCGTATCCATACTACATATGGTAACATACAATGATGATATGCAGGGAACTTTACTTCTTCTCTTGTTATAAAATTGTGTTATGCTTCTTTATGCAGGAGGGGTACTGAACGAGACTATGATGTTAATATCTTCACATGACAAGAGGGCATCGCTACAAATTAACTAAAGAAAGGGCCAGATTAGATATTAGGAAATATCTTTTTAGTCAGAGAGTGGTGAATTCTTCAATTCATTGCTACAGGAAGTAGTGGAGGCAGGGACAATTAATGCATTTAAGAATAGATTGGATGCGCATTAGTTTTAGAGCAAGGAAATGTAAATGTAACTGGTTGTATACAGACTCTGCAGAGTTTTCTAAACCAGTATAAAGGCGTTAAGTTAAGTTAAGAGTGAAGTTGATCACAAAAGATTAGTTGTGCAGGGCAGAATAAGAAAATATCAGTTGTTGCTGTTGTTCTCCCCCCCCCCCCCCCCTCCCTCCAACACCCCCCCACCCCAATGAGGACCACTCTATCTCTCCATTCTGCTGTAATACATTGTAGTGTTTGTTGCTGCGAATGTGACTGAGATTATCCACTTGGAAATTGCAGAACCTTGCAGAATGGAGAGAACAGCACAAATAATACAAGCCAGAAAATGACAGCATAGACAAACTTGGCAGAGATGGGCAGACAAAGATATTCAGACTCATAACGGGACATTGTAGACTCAAGGCCTACCTCCACAGAATGGGTATCAGAGACACTGCCACATGTGATTGTGGAGCACCCAAGCAAACACCAAAACACATTCTGCATGACTGCTCGACCTATACAGACCAAAGAGAGGCGGTCTGGCCTGGGGAAACGACCATGCTCGAAAAGCTGCCGGGGACCGGCGAAGTCCTGAAACGCACAGTCTCCTTCGTGAACCTCACCGGACTAGAAGCACAGCATCAGTTGATCGTGAACCTCACCGGACTAGAGGCACAGCATCAGTTGATCGATGAAGAAGAAGCAGCAGAACCTTGGACAGTAAAGACATTGAAATGACATTATTGCAGCCTTCATCAGCTGATGTACTTTCTTGGGCCGCAGTAACATCAGCTGATGTACTTTCTTGGGCCGCAGTAACATCAGCTGATGTACTTTCTTGGGCCGCAGTAACATCAGCTGATGTACTTTCTTGGGCCGCAGTAACAAAGTTTGTATTCATAAAGATGAAGTTCTTCATATATTATGAGGCAATTGGTGGAGGTGTCAGCAAATGAGATTGTCATGTGAACCGCTCTATTCTGATTCTGACGACTCAAAGAGATTACCTACTGCTAGAGACTGGATACAATACAACCCATCTGGTTGCCAATATGCTTCTTCCTCTCGGAGCACGTGCTCTTCACATTTATTCCAGTGCTCAATATCTATTCCAAGAGAGGGCATCAACTATCAATACTTTAACATCGCACAGTTTAAAAGTCTTGTTCTGTGCAGCAACTTGACCTTCGACTGCAGCCCACACAAGTTCTATGGGGTTGAGGTGTGAAGGGTACGGTGGTAGTCAAAGAGAAGTGTGGTCATGCCCTGGAATTATCTTGTCTATTAAAAATATCTTTGTCTTCATAGCCCGCCTCACAAGCTGCAATAACTTTGGTTTTAAATTGTTGTGACAAAAAAGGTCTATTTTCTTTTGATAGTCAATTCATGATTACTTGTTTCGTGCTTGATGAAGTTGGACTTTTGTCTTCCTTTGCTACAACATTATGATATGATCCATTGTCTTCCCTTCCTGCGCTACAACATTATGATAGGATCCATTGTCTTCCTGTGCTACAACATTATGATAGGATGCATTGTCTTCCCTTCCTGTGCTACAACATTATGATGAAGTGCTTGATGAAGTTGGACTTTTATCTTCCTTTGCTACAACATTATGATAGGATCCATTGTCTTCCCTTCCTGCTCTACAACATTATGATAGGATCCATTGTCTTCCTGTGCTACAACATTATGATATGATCCATTGTCTTCCCTTCCTGCTCTACAACATTATGATAGGATCCATTGTCTTCCTGTGCTACAACATTATGATATGATCCATTGTCTTCCCTTCCTGCTCTACAACATTATGATAGGATCCATTGTCTTCCTGTGCTACAACATTATGATATGATCCATTGTCTTCCTGTGCTACAACATTATGATATGATCCATTGTCTTCCCTTCCTGCTCTACAACATTATGATAGGATCCATTGTCTTCCTGTGCTACAACATTATGATATGATCCATTGTCTTCCCTTCCTGCTCTACAACATTATGATAGGAAGCATTGTCTTCATGATCTACAACATTATGATAGGATCCATTGTCTTCCCTTCCTGCTCTACAACATTATGATAGGAAGCATTGTCTTCATGATCTACAACATTATGATATGATCCATTGTCTTCATGCTCTACAACATTATGATAGGATGCATTGTCCATTACAAGACATGGCAGCCTATCCAGAGTTGGAAGAATCTATGCCTAGAGCATATTGTGTTCTCTTCCTAATATCTTGAATGTCGTGATGCAAATGCCCCTTCTGACTTCTCTGCAGATGTAACTATACAATAGTACAGTCACTTGCATGATCATAAATTTGCACTTCAAACTCATTACTAAATTGATCAGAAAGTAGCTTGTTCAGCCTCTTCTAACGAAAAACAAATGATGTGTAGATACTTCACAAACATGGGTTCAAAAGAAGTGTGAACCACATGTTAGAAATGTTTTTCACAAAATTCCCAATTTCTTACTGCAAATAATTTAGCTTTTGGAGACGATAGTACACATTGGACCGAATACTGGAATATGTTACTGTAAAACTTGTATAAGTATACCAAATCCAGATCAGTGTTATTTTACTTATGTCAAATAAGTAATAGCTTACAGGAGATCAGTTTTAGATGGGCACAAAATACTTTCTTAAGGTAGTGATCATTATTAATACTCACAAAAAATGTCGTTACATTCTGTTAAGGGAACTATTTATTATAAATCACAAAAGTTGTTCAGCAAATTTTGGAGCAAACTATAGTAGTTATGGTTTTTAACTTAACTTAACTTCTTTATACTGGTTTAGAACGCTCTACACAGTCTGCATACAACGAGTTTATTCCACTCCACCGATACTAAAAATAACTGAGCATCCAATCTATTTTTGAATGCATTAACTGACCTGCTACCACCACATTATGAGACATTGTATTCCTAGCATCCAACGCATTGTGACTAAAAATATATTTACTAATATCTAATCTAGACCTGTATTGAAACTATTTAAAGCTGTGCCCTCTGTTCTTAACTTAACTTAAGTCTTGTAACCGGTTGTATTGTAAAAAACTTGGTATAGTCTTATTTATCCTTTCCATTCATTAATGTATAGACTTGTATTGTCACCTCGATTTCTTTTCTGATCCAGACACTGCAGACCAGTTATTCGGAATTTTTTCACATAACTATAATTCTGGAATCCCATGATCATTTGTGTATCTCTTCATTGAATCCTTTCCATCCTGTTAATATACACTTTATGATGAGAACTCTACATCTGAATGCAGTACTTCAATTTATGTCTCACCAATGATTTATATAGTTTGACGATCACTTCCTTGCTCTTATGTGTAATGTTTCTTTTAATCAGCATTGCATTATCCTTTTTCACAGCCACCCGGACTTGTCACACTTTCTGAGCAAGCCTGTGTTTTTGAATTTGGTTGCCAGCCCTAATCTTACATCCAACCAGAGGGGCAGTAAGGCTAGACTTTCTGAGCTAGCCCTAATCTTACATCCAACCAGAGGGGCAGTAAGGCTAGACTTTCTGAGCTAGCCCTAATCTTACATCCAACCAGAGGGGCAGTAAGGCTAGACTTTCTGAGTTAGCCCTAATCTTACATCCAACTAAAGTGGCAGTAAGGCTACACTTTCTGAGTTAGCCCTAATCTTACATTCAACTAAAGTGGCAGTAAGGCTACACTTTCTGAGCTAGCCCTAATCTTACATCCAACCAAAGTGGCAGTAAGTCTACACTTTCTGGTCACTTCCAGCAGTAAACTGTTAACCTGTTATTAAGCCTGCCATGAGCACAAGGCACCCACTTACCAAAGCTCATGTGATAAACAAGGTATGCAAACAGCCACACAATGAAAAGATAAGACTTTTAAATTAAGTGAATTTTGCTTGATTGAAGGTTTGCTTTTCTGGATTACTTTGGCAAAGGTACATCCCTTTCCATCCCAGACTGTAGTCTTTGAATCGATATCAGGACGTACTGTCCAGTGTATGGATGCGTGTGGGCATCTGTTTGTAATGTGTTCCACTGTGCCAGTTTTGCAGTACAGTAGATGTGTTAATCCTTTCTGTACGTGGAGAAGTGATCATACAGAGCAAAATCCCAGACATGCCCAGTCAAACTAGATACAAAGTGATTTCGAACCAGGCATGTTGTGTGTATTTGTCTGGTGGGACATGTATTTGTCTGGTGAGACATGTATTTGTCTGGTGAGACATGTATTTGTCTGGTGAGACATGTATTTGTCTGGTGAGACATGTATTTGTCTGGTGAGACATGTATTTGTCTGGTGAGACATGTATTTGTCTGGTGAGACATGTATTTGTCTGGCGAGACATGTATTTGTCTGGTGAGACATGTATTTGTCTGGTGAAACATGTATTTGTCTGGTGAGACATGTATTTGTCTGGCGAGACATGTATTTGTCTGGTGAGACATGTATTTGTCTGGTGAGACATGTATTTCACAATGACCTGGATGGGTTTGATTGATTGACCTAATTATCTTCTTGTTTCGTTCATATATTACCTTGAACAATGGTTTAGCAGTATGCCAGCTGAAATGTCATTAAGAATAATTATACATAAATATTGTTGGTAAGTGGCTGATTAATCTGAAAGATGCAGATATCATAGAAATTTCTCTTAATTAATCTAAGAGATACATACACATTTCTCTGCATTAATCTGAGAGATTCAGACAGCATATACATTTCTTTTTAATTAATCTGAGCAATGCAGATATATATACATTTCTGTTAATTAATCTAAGGGCCACAGTTATCACATATATTTATGTTTATTAATGTGAGTGACATCATCAACATTTCTGTAAATTAATCAGACATTTCTGTAAATTAATCAGACATTTCTGTTCATTAATCAGTCATTTCTGTTCATTAATCAGACATTTCTGTTCATTAATCAGACATTTCTGTTCATTAATCAGACATTTCTGTTCATTAATCAGACATTTCTGTTCATTAATCAGACATTTCTGTTCATTAATCAGACATTTCTGTTCATTAATCAGACATTTCTGTTCATTAATCAGACATTTCTGTTCATTGTTCCCCCCCACCAGAATCTGTGTCATCCTCCTCGTCTTGACTTTCGTAAGGATTGTGAACCCAGAGTTTGCTGGTGTCAACTGGCTGCGGTAAACTTCTGTTGTGTCTTTCATCAGCTATCAGTGTTTCCTTCACTGCTGGCACATTTGGGCGTTTGATAACAATACTGTCTGCCATTGAAAGTTCTGCAGGTCTGGATTCTGTTTGGTTTTTTACCGGGCGTGTTGGATTCCCTGCAGTTGCAGCTGTCAGCTTTTGTCTGCTGGTTGATGGTCTAATGGATGCACTCACTGACACAGTACATGAGTCTACGATTTGGTGATCAGTTGCAGCTGTCAGCTTTTGTCTGCTGGTTGATGGTCTAATGGATGCACTCACTGACACAGTACATGAGTCTACGATTTGGTGATCAGTTGCAGCTGTCAGCTTTTGTCTGCTGGTTGATGGTCTAATGGATGCACTCACTGACACAGTACATGAGTCTACGATTTGTTGATTGCTGCTAGTTTTAATTGGTTGGGGTGAACTTATATTTGCTGTTTGAGACACCATTTTTTCAGCATGTGATCTTTCAGTTGGGGATGGTGGTGATGGTCCCTGAGGAGACGTGCAAGGAGTAGCTTCTGGCTGTTGTGCTGAAGAGTTTGTTTCCTTTGAAGGCTGAACTCTTTGCTTTGTTGATAAATTCTCAGGCCTGTAAAAAGTAACAGAAAAAATAAATGAGAAATTGTATCCCCAATATTCACAAAGCAGTGCTGTAATTCAATATTTATATACGGGTTCTAGATACATTGATCGATATTCATTGGGTCTATGCTAGAATATAGTTCAATCTGGCATATTTAATATCAAGTCACATGTTAAACAAAAGACATTCTAAAGGATTATTGTTCCCTATAGACTTTACCTGGTTTATATTTTAAATTCTTCATCGTCTTATGTACATGGTTACAGCATGAGTGTGAATATGTCTTGTCATAGTAACCCACCCAAGTGTTATTTGATGTAACCACCCAAGTGTTATTTGATGTAACCACCCAAGTGTTATTTGATGTAGCTCACCCAAGGGTTATTTGATGTAACCATCCAAGTGTTATTTGATGTAACCACCCAAGTGTTATTTGATGTAGCTCACCCAAGGGTTATTTGATGTAACCACCCAAGTGTTATTTGATGTAACCCACCGAAGTGTTATTTGATGTAACCCACCCAAGTGTTATTTGATGCAACCATCCAAGTGTTATTTGATGTAACCATCCAAGTGTTATTTGATGTAACCACCCAAGTGTTATTTGATGTAACCACCCACGTGTTATTTGATGTAGCTCACCCAAGTGTTATTTGATGTAACCACCCAAGTGTTATTTGATGTAACTCACCCAAGTGTTATTTGATGTAACCATCCAAGTGTTATTTGATGTAACCCACCCAAGTGTTATTTGATGTAACCATCCAAGTGTTATTTGATGTAACCACCCAAGTGTTATTTGATGTAACCACCCATTGCCGCCTAATATATAACATAGACAGAACACACCAATAAAATATTTATAAACACCTATTATATTTAATATTCACCAAAATTGCTTATATTTCACTACTAAACATGACAAAGTGTCTAATCTAGCTAGAAATTGATTGTAGCAATTTAAAAATAAACCAAACAACAAAACTACTGCTAATAATAAACAAGAACATCAAATGTTTACAATGTTAATGTGGAAGGTGTGTCTAGGGAGTGACCCCCCCCCCCCCCGCCCCGCCCCTGGCCCTATTCTTGGATTTGTAATTGCAATAGTGAGTTGACCTTCAACTTTCTGCCATGCTTACCCCCACCCACATGCGGTCCTGCCCAAGATTTGCTTTCCACTGGTTTACAGAATCAGTATCACAGACCTCCGGGCAGATCATAGGTTAGTCTCTCTCAGCAAATGGCACAGGTATAGATACTGATTATTCCTGTAGCTCCCCCAAGGTGTCCATCTATGCTCCGTCCTCCTCCACGGTGCGCTTCTATGCTCTGTTCTCCTCCATGGTGTCCCTCTATGCTCTTTCCTCCTTCATGGTGTCCCTCTATGCTTTGTCCTTCTGCATGATGTCCCTCTATGCTCTATCCTCATCCAATATGTATCTATATGCACTGTCCTCCCCCAAGGTGCCCCTCTCTGGTGCCTTGTTCCCCTCCAAGGTGCCCTGTTCTCCCCAAGGTGCCCCTCTCTGATGCCCTGTGCCCCTCCCCAACGCTCTGACTGGGGCCTCTCGCTGCTCAAATAAGATTGTATATATTTCATTCCGAAAACAGTTATTTCAGCACATGTTAAAACACTTGCTTCACCTGTGCTCCAGATGGATCCCAACAACGGGATTAGACACGCTGGTGACAGTCTGTTAAGTTAATGTACTCATTGCCAGTCTCCGTACGAGAGAGGCCATTTTCTCATGTATTTACTTATCTCTAGTTGGATATTCTGCGTCTGGTATCAGATAATGTTCACGGAAATGGAAGTAAACAAATGTTTTTAAAAGAATATATAAAAAAATTTAACAATTCTGGCATCTGAAGAAGAGAATTTACAAGCAAAATGTTTGAAAGAATCTTGAGCTCATATATAGCTTAAAAATGTTGAGTGCAAAACAAAAAAATCAAATTGACTGCACACGATGATACATTGAACAAAAGCAGGTCCAGATAATAATAGGCAATGCAAAGAGGCAGTGTGGGACAATACCAAGTCAAAACAAGAGGACATGGCATTCCCATACAAGAATACATCATCATTCGACACTCCATTCAGAGCTTAGGACCACACATACAACTTGCAACTGATAAATTACATATGATGGTTACGTGGGTTTCCAATTAAATGTGTCTCTTACTATAAATACGCATTCTTCAAGCTGTGACAGTCGATGTGACACTTGACCTGGAAAACGTAACCGAACAAGGCCTGCATGATACACCACATGATGTGGTGCTCTTTGAACAACTCGATAATGACGGCTGAACTCCCGGACATCACATTTGAGGGATGCACCATTGACAGGTACGACAGGTTGAAATACCTGGGAGTGACGTTTGATCGCAGTCTCTCTTATAGTTGACATGTTGACCAGTCCGTATCGAGATGTAAGCGAGGGCTAGTAGCACTCAAGACTGTGGCTGATATTCTTGACCAGACCATAAAAAGATGTAAGCGAGGGCTGGGAGCACTCAAGACTGTGGCTGATATTCTTGACCAGACCATACAAAGATGTAAGCGAGGGCTGGGAGCACTCAAGACTGTGGCTGATATTCTTGACCAGCCCATACAAAGATGTAAGCGAGGGCTGGGAGCACTCAAAACTGTGGCTGATATTCTTGACCAGCCCATACAAAGATGTAAGCGAGGGCTGGGAGCACTCAAGACTGTGGCTGATATTCTTGACCAGACCAAACAAAGATGTAAGCGAGGGCTAGGAGCACTCAAGACTGTGGCTGATATTCTTGACCAGCCCATACAAAGATGTAAGCGAGGGCTGGGAGCACTCAAGACTGTGGCTGATATTCTTGACCAGCCCATACAAAGATGTAAGCGAGGGCTGGGAGCACTCAAGACTATGGCTGCTTATAAATTGGAATTGCATCTCCTGGTCATCCCATTTCGTCAGGGTGAGCTGCCGTTTATGGACTGGGCATCCTGTCACTATCGAGGACACAGTGTGAAAGGTTGGAACGTATCCAGAATGAAGGCATGCAACTGGTTCTGGGCTGCACTAGAGATACCCCGATTGTGATGATGCGGTACATGTTGGGATTGTTATCGGTGACATCCAGACATAAACTAGCACAAGTCAAAGCCTATATGCGTGTCACCACAGATATGCTGCACCCTCTGTACAGTAGTATCTCAGATATCAAAGGATCAAGAATCAATAGTGGTGTCATGGATTGCACAGGCAGAGAAAACAATCGCACATGTCACCCCAGCCGAGACTATAGCAAAGGAGGAAGACCGGGTCCACACTGGCGATAGAGTGATAACCTTAGGCAAGGAATGTAGAGAACGGGAGGGCAGAACTCGAGGTAAAAGTGAGAGGATAGGTCGTTGCTGAGCGCAGTGGGACATACATGTCAACAACCTCCAGTTTGAGAATGGAGACGGAAGAAGTGACCTCAGCCTGAGATGGATATCTGAGACTTCTTTAACAAGGGCAGTCATTGTGACAGACACACAAGTTTTACTTCTGAAGGTACATAAATAATGGCTTAAAGTACGAGCGAATAGTTGAGACCTCAAACCTCTAGGCGCAAACCTAGATCCACTGTCCTACTCATGCCGGGGTTCAGGGCAACAAAAGAGCGGACATCATGGCTTCACAAGCTCACATTAGTGATGGGCAGAAGTGACATTTTGAAATCAATCCATGACCGCCTGCTGGATGAGGACACGGCAATAGATGAAGCAGCAATCCACAGGCTGCAAAGTTTCGACATTAAACCAGATTCGGGCGGAGTAGGGCGCATGAGAGGATGGAGCAGGAGTGTTTACAACTAGCGAGCTACGGGAACTATCATCATCAAGAGCCTTCTCCATTTACTGAGAGAGGCTAAGCATTTATGGGTATGCCCAGAGTGCAGCGAAGTCCGAATCTTAGAAACAGAAACAGAAACAGTGAGACATGATGAAAGACGAAGCCCACGACTTGGAGATTATGCGATATGTAATAAATATATATCTGTTCAATGGAGACAACTTAAACAATATCGGTTGTTGTTACATAGAATATAAAACTCAGCCGACGAGATATTTGAGTCTTTATGATATACAATAATAATGAGTTGGTGGCCGAGTGGGTTCAAACCCTGGTAAGGTGTCAATTAAGAACATAGTTTGTACGTTGCTCAGCCACTGCCAGAACAAGGGCCCTTTATTTCTCCACCATAGAATCAACTCGGCTGAGTTTAGTAATGGTGAAGAAACGATATCATCAAATAATGAGGGGACAGCGTGGGTTAGTGGTTAAGTGACACGGCTCACAACCAAAGGTGCTGGGTTCGATCCCCATCACAGCAACGGCCGTTACCACGGGGAAGCAAACACTTAAACAATGCAGGAGGAAGCAGACCCTTACATAAAATGAATGCTGAAGTCGGATTCAATGGGCCGATAGGTGCAAAATAAAAATCACAGTGCAATGCACACCGCCTCGGAGATTAGAGAAATAAGGCGAACCCTTAAAAAAACCAAAAAAAACAAAACATGGACACGATAACAATCGTATATAACAATGACATATTTTGTCAAATATGATTGCCAGATATGGAACTCCAGTGGAATAGGTTATAGTAGCAAAAATATTTATAAAAATTAAAGAAAGAAACTATTAAAAAAAATTTGTGCGAACGTAGAAAAAGAATAGAAAAAGACTACTTAAATGAAGCAAAAAACAAAAAAAAAGAATGCTTTTCCTCAAAAGATTAACCAAAGTTTAAATGTCAAGAAAATGTTAAGGAAACAAAGGGAAATTGGCAGCGTTGATGCCACGTGCCGGAACATATACAACCTCACAGCAGATTTTGGTCAGACCTTCCCAGGCTAATCTCTTTGTCCAGGCCCCGTCTCTTGGTGGACACCAGGCTGTTGATGGACTCCGTGCTGGTATCCAGGGACCCATCTACAGAAGTGCCACAAGGAATTTTACCATTTTGTATTTTTCTGAGTCGAACGCTCGGAGCTCTTCGTTTGGGATCTGGACCTAAAACGAAAGAAAAGTAATGTGTCTTCTTGGATCTGGACCTAAAACGAGAGAAAAGTAACCTGTCTTCTTGGAAATATAAACATTACTTTTAGCTTTGAAAGTATAAATATTACTTTGCATCACAACATAAAGATTACAATTATCGTATTGTGAAGTTCTGTTGATATTTCATGATGCAGTTAGAAAATAAACACGTGCAAACCTGCTCGCTAAAGGTGTATTGGTCCATACTGACAATGCCAGACCACATACGACTTGATTACCCAGGATAAAATTGACCCACTAGAGTTGGAAACTCTTGAACGTCCTCCTTACAGTCCCGACTTCAGCCAATCAACAAACTCTTAACCCGTTAGGGCTGCCACGGTGAACATATCAACACAAACCGTACTCCATACTTCCTGCGAGCGAGTGTGGACAAATCATATGTCCATTCTTGAATGAACCCAGGATTGTCTTTGCCCTACTGGCTTCCTTCCTTATTAACAGAAAACCCGGCCTACAGTGTCTATAAAAGAGAAGCTTTCCATGTGACAATTCAGGTTTATAAGATAATCACAGGAACGGATAAATTAGACTATAACAAGTTTTTCAAAATGCAACCACCTACGAGAACAAGAGGGCACAGATACAAATTAGCTAAAGAAAGGCCTGGCTGCCGGCACAGCTTTCTTGTCTGGCTGTTGGTACAGTTGTCTGTTCCTGGCTGCCGGCACAGCTTTCTTGTCTGGCTGTTGGTACAGTTGTCTGTTCCTGGCTGCCGGCACAGCTTTCTTGTCTAGTCTTTGATACAGCTATATGTGCCTTGTTTCTGGTACAGTTATCTTTGTCTAGTTGCTGGTACATCTGTGTCTTGTCTCTGGTACAGCTATCTGTGTCTGGCTGCTGGTGCAGCTGTTTGTATCTTGTCTTTGGTACAACTATCCGTGTCTTATCTCTGGTGCAGTTGTCTGTGTTTGGTCTGTGGTACAGTTGTTTGTATCTGGTCTCAGGTACAGTTGTCTGTGTCTGGCTGCTCGTACATCTGTCTGTGTCTGGCAACTGTTATAGTTGTCTGTGTATGTCTGCTGGTACAGCTGTGTGTGTTTGTCTGCTGGTACAGTTGTCATGTCTGTCCGCTGTTAGGGCTGTCTGTGTTTGGTTGCAGGTAGAGCTGTCTGTGTCTGGCTGCTGGTACAGCTGTCTGTGTCTGCCTACTGCTACAACTATCTATGTCTGTCTGCTGCGATTGCAGAGCTTGGTGTGAAGAAATATAAACATACACACTACATCTGAATGAAGAGCCTGGTGCAGCCTGGCGTGTCTGGAGCCTCCATTACTTCGGCCCCGGATGCTTCCTGTCCGCGAAGCAGCACTTAAGTAGCGTATCGCGCGGAACATCTCAACTGACTATTGGGCCAGTCTAGACCATGCAACAAACACAATGCATGGGAATGAACCGATCCAATAACATCACCACAAGACCTTCCTTCGTTTGTTCTGTGAAAGGCCTGTGATAACCATACGACAATATCGGGTGGTACCTTAAGCTCAGATTCAGGACCAGCTTAGACCTGGGGTTCTAGGAACGTTTCACATCTTTCCCAATGGATAATTTAGCCATGTATAATTCAGCCATGCATGAAAGCCTATCAGTAGAGCAAAGATACTCCCCCTACCCCCCTCCCCATTCTCAACCAGCCAACACAAACTTAATAACCCCACTGCGTGGCATTCTCTTTGATTATCGTCCTAACTTAGCCTAACGGGAGTTAACCATGACAACCGATGATGGCGACACCATCACACAGTTTTGTCTGGATGATGTAACTTGTGCTGTATTTGTATTATAGAGAGTAAGAAGCTACGCTGGTCATCAACCTCGCTCTCTGGTCGTGAACTATCTTGGATCAGTGGCAAGACATAAGTCAAGACGATTGGGGGTAATTCAAGATGCAGGCAGTATGGTCCCCCATCTTTGAGACCAGGGATCGCTTGGAACATGCGGGGGTAGAACGCACGCCCTTTCCGCTCCTCGATTTAAGAGGCGAGTGCCTTACCTCTCTACCACAGCGACCCCACTTAGCCTAAGAGATAATATAACAGTGCGATGAACTTACTAATGTCTTTGCCGTGCGCATTCTTTGACACAATATTATGAGCTCTCGTCTTTTTGCCTTTTTCCTCGTCCTCAGTGACTGGACTGGGTGTGACTGTTTGTGTGGGCTTGTCTACTCGCCCACTGGCCCTCCACGATGCTGAACACTGGTGCTCGTACGCCTGCACATATCAAAACATCAATCATGCTCAGAAAACAAAGATTCCAACTTTCACACAAGAACCTTATCATACGGACGTATCTCATTGTTGACAGTGCGGATACAAACTGAGCAGAGAATTGAGCAACTAATCTTCTAAGTATGCTGTAAAAGGGTACGGAGGAAATTTGTGCATGACTAGCAACCTCATAATTTAAATAAAGGGCTACGGAAACCATCACCCCAATAGATCACACACATATTTATCTCAGACTAAGGTAGATTTATACTTTGTACGGAACGACAATAAGATAGTAACTTATTATTGATCTTTTGTATGTTCCTCGCCGAACACAGGGCAGCGACTGTTGTTTTTCGTTACCATGTCAGTTACTTCAAAATATACACATCTGTTTCCCCACATAAACTTTACGGCCTGTCACATAATCACATCTGTTTCTCCATATAAACTTGACGGCCTGTCACATAATCACATCTGTTTCCCCACATAAACTTTACGGCCTGTCACATAATCACATCTGTTTCTCCATATAAACTTGACGGTCCGTCTCATAAACACACCTGTTTCCCCACATAAACTTTACGGCCTGTCACATAATCACATCGGTTTCCCCACATACACTTTACGGCCTGTCACATAATCACATCTGTTTCCCCACATAAACTTTACGGCCTGTCACATAATCACATCTGTTTCTCCATATAAACTTGACGGCCTGTCACATAATCACATCTGTTTCCCCACATAAACTTTACGGCCTGTCACATAATCACATCTGTTTCTCCATATAAACTTGACGGTCCGTCTCATAAACACACCTGTTTCTCCACATAAATTTGACGGCCTGTCACATAAACTTGACGGCCTGTCACATAATCACATCTGTTTCCCCACATAAACTTTACGGCCTGTCACATAATCACATCTGTTTCTCCATATAAACTTGACGGTCCGTCTCATAAACACACCTGTTTCTCCACATAAATTTGACGGCCTGTCACATAAACTTGACGGCTTGTCACATAATCACATCTGTTTCCCCACATAAACTTGACGGCGTGTCACATAATCACATCTGTTTCTCCACATAAACTTGACAATCCGTTTCATAACCACACATATGGGTATTTCTCTCATAAAACAGCCTCACAAGCATACATATTTTCCTCATAAAAGTGTTGTCTTAAAATGACACCTAGTTCCCCACCTTGACGGCTTGTTACGTAACCACATCTATTTCCGTATATAAACTTGATGGTTTGTCACACAATCACATACATTTTCCCCCATTCACTCGACGGTCTGTCACGTAACCGCATCTATTTCCGTATATAAACTTGATGGTTTGTCACACTATCACATCTATTTCCGTATATAAACTTGATGGTTTGTCACACTATCACATACATTTTCCCCCATTCACTCGACGGTCTGTCACATAATCACATCTGTTTCCGTAATCAACTTGATGGTTTGTCACATAAACTTGTCGGTCTGCCGCAGGCTTGTTTAGCCGCCCCACTGTCCACTGACATCTACTAGTGGTCGCCGTGCTCGATCCTACCCTTGAGAGTGACCAAGCTTCCTCGTACATCCCTGTGCCCACTTTGGTCCCCACTCTTAATTACAGTTCTTGGTTCCAGCCAAGCGCATATCTGGTTATACAATTGCTTGTTTACTGATGTTATGCTATACAGAAACGACATCACTACACTCCGGCTAGGCCCATAGGCGTTCAAGCCGTTTTAGAAAATGTTGAGGATATAGATACTAATGATTCCCATATGAGAACTTGAAAAGATTACAAAACTGCAATCCATGACCGATAGAAGAGACTGCAGAGCCCAGCTGCAGTCAGAGAAACTCCGAAGACTGACGGACCATCCAATGTACCAGAGACTAAACAATCTGGGAAATGGGAAACTAAAGCGGAGAAACTTTGCAGAAATAGCCAAAGCAAAGATGCACGAAGATCCCATAAACGCACTAACAGCACCAAAACCCATCACTACTGTACGAAAACCTACTTGGAGGCAGGATATATTTCCAGAGGTGGTAGAAAATATACCAGGTATTGCAAACAAAAACTGCCAGACTGAAAAAGAAAGGAGAGACACTACCCTAAGCTTCATAACGAAAAGCTACCCAAGCATGGACTGGACCCATGCATACACCGACGGTTCTGTAACAAACACTACACAGAACGGAGGGGCAGGAGCATTCCTGAACCTACCAAATGGCAGAAAAATAACACTGTCATTCGCTACTGGTAAGTACACAAGCAATTTCAGAGCGGAGACAGAGGCACTGAGGGCGGCAGTGGAAGAAATGGTAACACACAGTGAAAATGAGAGCCATATAGTCCTGCTGACAGATGCTCTCGCCGTAGTCACAGCGCTAAAAAGCCAGAAAAACACTGAGCTTAATGACTTAAGAGCAGCACTCTGCAAACTGTGCCAGCAGTCCGCACCAAAAAGGGTAGTGGTACAGTGGGTTCCGTCACACTGCAACATCCAAGGCAACGAGG